>JAOXNG010000001.1:154633326-154643916 GCA_028566535.1 Scolopax minor | reverse complement strand
CCTCCATCCTATGGAGGCCAGACTACTTATTTGCATACAGACAGACAGCACAAAACCCCGAAGTGGAGGAAGATGGGAAGAGACACACAAAAATCTGGCTGAACCATTGCAAATACAACCTCCACCTACTGTGGAAAAGCTCATTCTCACTATTAGCAATGTAATTTGAGAAGGTTAATGAGGGTTTTCTGGCCAGGATATAAGCCATACTTTTCTACCTGAGGACTGGCACAGCTCATCTCACTTGTTGGGAGTTCACAGTATATGACAGTTATTTATCAGACCTTTGGAGAGCTTAACGTCTTTGAGAATCAAGTCTCAGAAGCAAGAGAATTAGGAAAACTAAGAATGCAAGGAATAGCATGTTAGAGGTAGCCCTAGATTGCATCAAGACTGAGATAAACCCAGACATAGTCTGAAACACTGTGATTGTTTTTTCCATTTTTCAAATCTACTCCTTAGCTCTTTTTCACAAGTATGTGATATTTAAGAAAAAAATGTATGTTTATATTTATGTTTTTAATAGAGACAATGAATATGTTAATTCTAATGTTGCCAAAATAATAGGGGTAAATCACATTTAAATATATATATATTTGTAATAGAAAATTAGGACCTCAAAAATGAATTGTTTTTTAAAAATCCTTTTAGCCTATCTTTTTTTATCCATTGTGGTGCAAATTATGACAATGGATCTCTAGAATAAAGCTTAAAATATATGTCTATAGCTCTAATGAGTTCTGACCTGCAGTACAAATTTGTAGTACTTGGTTATTACTTACCAGCAGCTTTGCTTCTCCTTCCAAACAAAGCTATCAAAAGATACAGAGAGTTCAAAAGATGTCAGGTCCTGGCTATTGGTCTTGGTTCCATAGCTTGCTAGTTAATTTACATATATTTTGGCAAAAGAAATCTGACAAGAAATTAAATAAATTATTATGCTCTCATAATATATAAATCAATTCCATTCTTTATTAGAAATCTTTTCAAAGAGTATAAGATAATTAAGCTGTTATATAGTAACTCATGCATATCAAATATCTCAGCCAAGAAGGTTAATTGAAGCTCCCTCTTCATCATTGTAAATGTCTTCAAACTGCTTTGACTGGGTCAAGTTGAAACAAAATAGGTAGACTCTAATAAAAGCTCTGAACAAATTAATGACAGAAAAAACCTAAAGGGAATAATATATTTCTTTGCATAATTCTGATTTTTAAAAGAATATTAATCTTTTTTCTTTCTTAACTTGATTTCTAATATCACGTAGTACTTCCTTATAAAAATATAGGGGAAAAAATTCGTTTGTCTCAATAGATACCATTATTAAGTAAGAACTTACCACTATGCACTAAATATTGAACTTTGTACATACCCCATTTTCTTCACTGGTAATAATTAAGATAGACAGAGTTTCATGAGTATTTTCTATTTTATGTGTTTGTATCTCTGCATAGCAGAGCACACTGACTAAATGTATGCATAAAGTGGGTACAATTTAAAATCAGCTCAGTAGAGACAGACAGATCTTCATGTTTGTACAAGCTACAATCTAAGGAGTCAGTGAACTTCAAGTAATGTACAAAACTCTGGTAACAGAAATTGAAAGCAAAATTTTTAATTAACATTACTGTTATTGTACTGCAACAGCTCACAAGCATTGACTTCTAAAACACACCACCCATTTTTCTTGTATTTTCTTTTTTCTTATATTATGGCGGGCAGAAATTGAGGAAAAATTGGGAGAGGTAGAGTGGCAGTGTTGCTTTTTAGTTTTAATTTAATTTGGATTATTCTTTTGCCATCTGCTAATTTAAAGTATACGTATCTTACAGAACTCCCATTAACTTCAGGTCTCTAATTGAGCTGCTTTATTTCATGTTGGTTCCCAGCCCTCCCCCTCGAAAAACTCCTCTTTATTCTTTTTTGCATAATGGTGTAAAAGAATCCCTAACTACTGAGCCATGATAGTCTTTTACTACAACCAGTTCCTGAAGGAGAAAGCTCTAAATAATTATCAAAGTATAATGAACATTGCTACTAAATGCTAACTAAATGCCTCATTGGAAAATGTGAAAGGCATTAATTCAGACAACAGTTTCTCTTTATCTCATATATTTCCTGATTCTATTTCCTCTTTTTTTATTTATTAGTAAAGTAATTTGCATGAAAGAAGCATCTTTGTTTCTTCAATATTCATTTCCTTTTTCTCATTTAGGGCATCTTTCTGCTTCATAGAAAACAATGGCAATTTTACTGGTTGACTTCAGAAAAGTATGTCTGATAGTGAGAAATGCTGGCTGTCTCCAGGTCCCATTGAAGTCAGCCTACAGGTAACAGCCCTCAGAATCCTTGAGGATCAGAATCCCTGAAGTGCAACTTCCTTTGTGCAATTTAATGATTTGCCATTACAGAAATGCTGATTACTTCATCAGGGATTATGACTTTATGCAAAGAGTGAACAGCAAGAGTAGGTGGATTTCTAAGTCCACCCCTTCCACAACCTTCTCTTTTCATGCAAATAGCTCTAATTATAACAAAGAGCAAGAGAAAGCATAAAATGCATGTTACAGAAAGGAAGAGTACTGAGAAGCAGTTTCCATGCACTACTGGTAGTTTAAAATTTGAACCAGCAGAAAAACCTCCAGAATAGCTAGGAAAATATGAACCATCATTATTCATGTTAGCAAAATACCTTTTGTATTAGAGTCTTGGGGTGGGGAAAAAGACCTAATTGTCAATGAAAGCATTCTGACACTATGTTACAAAGTGTTTTGTGCACAGTTCCATCACGTTGTAGGCTGGTTACATTCTACATGACAAAACAATAATTTCCAGGACGGTTTTTTGCCAGATCTGTTTATAACAATGTGATCTGTTCATCAACAGGGCTTCAAACTTTGTGCATATGTGCCTGTCCATAAATTAATCCACCAGGGCTGGAAAGTGGTCTTTTGATTGGAAGTCTGTCTGAGTGATGGTTGTGCTTTTCATCAGTGTAATCTGTAATCCCCATTTCCAATGGTTGGATATAATTCATTGTCACACAAACAGCATCCAGCATCCTCTCTTTCCTGGGCACATCCAGCAAAGAAAGATTCTCTGCAAGACATTTACATTCTGCTGCACTTGATATATAGGCTGATGCTCACAAATTATCCAGTCAGAATCTTCCTTAGAAACACCTGTATTTTGTAGTATAGTTCAGAATTTACTGCTTGTCAGGGAAGCGTATAACCTACTGTACAGTGTCAATCATGGCTTAAAACCTTTTACTTTAGAGCCTTCAAGCTGTTTTTTCACACTGTTAGAGGAAGTCTGACATCTCATAAAATTTAGAAATGAATTTTCACTGCAGGAGAAGAAGAGAAGAGACTGAAAATACCCCTAATTAAGCAAAAGATAATACATTGTGCGTCAGGTCCAGACATGAATGAAGGTATTTACAGAATGTTTTAGGGAAAGCAACAGGCTAGCAACCAATAAGAGTTACTTGTTCTTTTTTCTTTCTAATGTAAATATCTCCTCTGCTTTTCCATCACTTAAAGCTTCAAATCTTATATCTGAAGTACGTACATTACTAGATACAGTCATTTAAAACAAAACTCTTTCTTTACTGATTACTAATTAGAAAAACAGTTAAAAATATTAAAAACAGCTAAAAGAACACCAAAACATAGGATGCTCCTAGACTTCACATAGGTGCCACCTCCATGTATGAATAATGGGTAGCTAATCAAATTGCATTCAGATTGATAAATCCAAGCTATCAAATGGCTACAAAACTCTTTGGGCAAATCTTATTGTGTTATGGGCTTAAAGCAAATGTCTATTCTACCTTTAAGAATGAGTAATAGCTTGTATACCCTCAATAACCCTATTAAAAAAGACAAAATTAAAAAAAAATCCAAGAAGAGCCTGTCTCAGGAAAATTCTTGCATTACTTGAACACTAAAATTTCATCCTTCATCAAGCTATCTTCTTCCCACACTTCCCAAAAAAATGTGCTGAACTCCACTCCCTAAAGCAGGGATTAATATTCAGTGAAGTGGTGAACACATCTTCTTTCCTACCTGGAAGATCACACCACAATTTGGGGAATCTTAAAATTATGAAACAGAAAGCAAAGAAGATATAAATAATGCACAGATGTTCAGGTAAATTATTTTATGTTTACACAATGTGATCTCTAAAGAAGGAAAGCAGATATAGAACAAGTAAATCTATCTCACTACCATTACCTTGCTCCTGCTCCTCCATATAGGATTTTTTAAGTGTAATACATATACTATAATGCTGTGTCTGCAATATTTTGTCACATGCACCCTACAGGTGAACAATGGCCGTGAGACAGAGAAGCTTTTCCTGTGTAACAAGATGTATTTCTACAATTCAGTTCTCCAATCAGAACAGATTGCACAATTAGAAATGCAAGTGCAGAACTGACATCGTTGTGATTCATTCAATCAGGTGATTTGCTATTAGTGCATGGACAAATACAGAGGAAAATAAAGCCACCACCAGCCTGTCATAAACTTCAATACAAGAGAGTTTTCCAGATAAGTGTTTTGAAATATTACTATACATCTATTACTTCAATTCAACCAGTCAATTTCATGAGAATCATCCCATTTATATATTCAGCAACACAATAAAAACAATAAGAGCAAATTTTACATGGAAAATTAGTAACTTAAAAGAGTAATGAATTTTTTTTTAATTAACTACAATTCTAATTTACAACAATAGCAAACAAAAAACCTAACAATTTAATTTTTAATAATATAAAGTTAATATGGTATAATATAATAATAGGATTAATATAATACAATATAAATAACAGCTGACCTAAGTTTACTGTAGTTTCTCACAATAGCCTTGACCATTTTTACTTCCATGCTTTTCTTCATTCCAACAATGATTTAAAACTACGTGTTAGGAAGAAAATTGTATAATATACTCTTTGAACATTTCCTAGAAAATGGAGAAATAGATGAAGAAATTAACAAAACAAGAACTTTGAATCATTCCTACTAACCATCCCACATTTTGATGCAGAATGCTTTAGTCAGTTTTCATGCCTCACAAAAGTTAATTAATTAATTTATTGGAGAAGACAATATCCAGCTGGTAGTCATTATAAGACAACACAAAGGAAAGCCTTTGTGATACATTTAATACTGTTGGATTGCAAGATTTTGTTCAATGTGTGTCATGTCCAGTTGGATTCATTACAGAGAAAAAGACGCCAGGGTGATGGAGTAGATGTCATAGATGAACAGGATATTTCTTTGGGAATTTGTGAAATTCAGACATGCCGCTAAGTGACATATTCTGAAAGGAAAAATTAGGTGTGGTCGGCTCCCCAATCCGTGCACTCAAGATTCACTGAAAGTTGTTCCACAGATTTATAATCAGTATTGTCTCCTTCTCTCAGAATCAAAACAGTCTTGATTTGCTTGATTTTCTTCACATAAGATAGTTCTGGCACTTCTTTTTTAAATTTCCAACCATGTAAGAATGGAAGCAGACTCCATTTAAGAAACAGATAACCAAAGGATTCATTTCTTATTTCTCTTCTGTGACAGCAGGGAAACTGTCTGTGACAGACAGTAGGACAGCAGTAGAAAACTAAAAGGGGAGAGTGGGATTATACCTCAGAGAAAAGAGAGCTGGATTCTTTATAAATCTCAGAATTACCTGATTGATATTACCAGGCCAGAGACAAATTTCTCAAATATTCACGACAGGGTACCTTTTGTAAAGTCCATACTTTGATGCACAACTCCCATGGAAAGTGAAAATTAGTGGGAGATATTGGTGGGATCTAAGTACCAGCAGAGCCTTTAGAAGCTAAACCATCAGTTGTCGATTATTTATCTCATTCTCAGTGCAGTTCTAAATAGCACACTCTTCAACACCGTCACATCTATAGCCACAGTTAACACATTTTTCTCCTGAAGTGAAAATATGCCTTCTTAGTTTAGCCAGAGAAGGACAAACATTTTAATTTTTCAATAGCGTAACAAAGTCAAAGCATTTTGTCTTCCTCAGTCTTACGAATTTTCTATTAAACTGCTCCCAAACCCCACAAGCTTAAAATAAAAAAGACTGAGAAATTTGTAATAGCTTCAAAAGGTTAAGAGCTCAAAGTATTAACATCATTTGAATAAAAGCCTTCTTATAGCTATCAGTAGATACAGTAGTATAACACATCCAAATAACTATTTACCTTAGAAACTTCTTAAAATTTAAAAAAAAAAAAATCAGTCTTAAAACTTCTGTAGCAATGGATATATTAAAACAAAAAATCAAGTTAAACAGAAATATCTTCTTAGGATATTACTGTTTATTCACCTTATAAAAGATGATCAGAAATAACTTTCTGTAAGAATTTCATCTTTACAGCTAAAATTCACATTTTTAAAGTCAGATTTTATAGAAATATATAGACAAATGTTCATTATCTGATTGTAATTCCTAGATTTCCTTTTAATCACAACCACAGAACCACTCTGGCTCAAAAGTCAGTCAATTGTATTAAAGAATTAGTCTGTTTTCTTTTGGAAAAATTATCCATTTAGGCTTAACTTCCATAAAAACCAACAGCTTTTAAGTGTATAACCTTAATTTCAACTTTGTCTGATTAAGTGTGACTTCCGAAATGTTAAATGCAGACAAAATGAGAAAGAGGGCATATTTGTTCTCTAAAGCACATATTTCACTCAATACACTTCTATAATTCTCTGTTGCAAGTCACAACTTGTTATTTTTTAGTAAATGGGGTTCAAATGTTGTAACCAGAAGCCACATGACTCCAAAATGTTAACCTTCTGCTTTATCTTGATCTTATGGATGTAATCATCTGTTATTAGAACTTCATATTTTGAAGCATTTTTTTTTTATTCCAGTCTTCCCTGTCTATATACCCGGGCTTAATGTGCACTAGACTTTCGATCCAGCTTACTTCCTTGAAAATTGGATGTCTTCCATACACTTAGATAGTATTTCTTCTTCACTAGAAAATATTCTTTGTTTTCTTAATTACTGAAAATTAAGTCTTTATAAAAATAAAAAGCAAAGTTTTCATCCTATATTGTGTATATGAAATTATTGGTGTTTCTGCAAACTCTGAAAAAGTTGTGGGTGACAACTGTTTATGTTCCTTTCAACCTGCCTGTGATTTGCTTGTGTGGAAGCAAATCCTTTAGTTTTTTTAAATGTCAGGGACTACAGACTCAGTTTATTTAATAAGCAGAACCAGAACTAAATACACATGTATTTCTCATTGTTACAGGGGGTTTTGCGCTATGACAAGTAAATAATGATTATCATTAACAGATAGCTATCCAAAAAAATGCTCTTCCAGAGCAACATGTGAGAAAGGATGACAGAACAAAAAGCATATTGTAGTCACTCATCAATATTAAGTTTTTAGTACTCTACTAACTTACAGAGAGATTAGTTTTACTTTTACCAATAAGACACAGTGTTCTTCAGCCACTGTTCTACATACAGTATTTGCCAAATTCATTCTTTTGTATAGTTTTCAGAAATTTATAATGCCTAGTGAACTAAGGTTTGGAAATTTGCTTTAGGAAGAATATATACATTATGCTGCCATAAAAAAAAAAAAAAAAACATATCCACCCCAAGTAAAGATCACAAGCACCAGATTCAAGTAGCTCTAACATATTAGAATGTCAAGATTTTGGAAATCCTTTTCAAAAGAGTTTTTCACTTAAGAAAAACTAGGTTTCAATTTCAATAATTACTACTGTTCTGAAACTGTAATATAAGATACCAAACCATAACCAAAGTGCACTGCAGCAAAGATTTCAGGCAAAAATTACAGCTTGGTATGAGTTAAACCTGTGGTTCAAAGACTACAGAAACTTTTTAAAGAGGCCTATCATTATTTGCTAATGCCATCTTTAATACTTTTTGGCTGAGGGCATTGATTATACAGGAAAAGCAGACAAGCAACGTTGTCACTGTTTCACATGAAAATGCACAGAAAATTAAATAAATATCCTCATTAAGATTAAGGTAATTACAAGGATAAAAGTTTCTTCTCTAGTAGATGACCCATTTGTACTCTCCAGAATTTTGTTAAGATAATATCTTTTCTTAAAAAGAACTAATGTTATTTGACATTACTCTTTGCATTACTCTCTTTGGCAACATTAACGATCTAGGACATGAAATGAAAATGATGAAGCTTGCATTTATGTCAGTGCTAAGTATTCTTTTCATCATTTTTTTTTTCAATTTTCCTGGATTTCTGGGGGAAAAAGATATTATTCATTGAGATGAAAACTACAGTGGCACTATGTAGAGATCAGTGTCTTATTTTATTAAGCACTACATAAACTCAAATTACAATTTCTGCTCCCAGGGACTTGCAAGCTAAAAGTACTCCCTGAAGGGTCTTCTTGGTTTTGCTTTTCCCTTAAACAAAATATCAGCAGGTGACAGAGTGTAGTTTCCTTCAATTGGTGCTATAATGGAACAACAAAGAGCATCTTCCAAGTCTTGATCCTTCCTCAGGCACCTTATTATTTTTGACTGCAGAGGAGTGATTACAAATTCAAACATGTTTGCAGCAACACAAACAGCAAGCTTCTTTGCTCATATTTCTCTGCAAGCATTCTGCTTCCAATCACTAAAAAGTACTTCTCTGTTAGATATTGCTGTGTTAGGCAACATATATCTCTACTGGAGATGAATTAACTTGCACTGATTTCTTCTTTAGCAGTGTAAGTCTCACATGAGGTTGGTTCAGAGAAGCAACATTTTATTTAGGATTTTGAATACTTTTTGGCTAGTAAACAAATTCAGAGCTCGATTGATTGGAGATCATATTTTGCTGGACCATCAGTTCACATTCCTATACTTTCCTTGGCCTAGATTTTTGTCCTCCATACACAGGCCTCAGAACTGACATCTATTTGAGAGTCTTAAAGAATTCTGAGATATGCAGAAAGAATAGTCTATTGGGTGTAGGTGGCAAGGTTTTGGCAGCAGGGGAGCTGCAATCCTGAGAAGTTCTTGTTCTGATAATGGACTCCTGAGGCTTTCCCTTTCTCCCAAAGCCGTAGCGTTCCCAATGTCCAACATTTGCTTTCTACATCTGGGACTGCACAGCCTCCTACTGATATCATGGGATGAGTATAATCCTGATATCATGGGATGATATTTTATATTGGTATTGAGAACAATATTTCAAATTTATTTTTACTAATGTTAAATATCTAGTCTTATTCTATTAATTCTGTTTACATTTCAACCCTCAGGTTTCCCTGATTTTTCCTAATCCCCATTCATGAGGTGAAGAGGGTTCATCAAGTGATAGAATAATTCTCTAAATGACAATAAATTGTTGTAGGCTTCTCCAACATAACATTTCTCCACTTTAAAACTTCAACTATTCTCTTAACATACATCAAAAAATAGAAGTAATGCTATCTTTACTTGAATATTTTAAGAATCACTACCAGTTACCTCCCAAAAAATTTTTTTCTTACTCAGATACAATTTTTCAATTAATAAAAGATTCTATGAATCTTCTGCTCTTCACACTCTATGACTTAAATAGTTTCCTTAGTATGTCTAATCTCTTGCAATATTTCTACTAAAAGTATTCCATATTTCATGGAAGATCAAGCAGATTTATTGTTGCAACAGATTGACATGTATATAATCTATTTCAGCTGTCCTTTTGCACAAAATTCTCTGGAGCATGCATTTACAACACAGCTTCTCTTCCTGATTAGTATTCAATTTGAAAATCATAAATATGTAGCTAAAAAATAAATAAATCTCTACAACCTTACTCTGTTATTTAACTGACAATTCCAGTAATTGAGTTGTGTTCACTTATACTGAATTCCCATTATAGAGACACGAAATCTTTTATCCCAGTGGACCAAGACCAAAGTCTCTTTCTTTATCTGAGCATATTGAAGAACAATTTTAGTGATAGTTCATTATGTGGAAGAATTCCCCTGTTCTTTCTTTTTGAACCAGATTTTCTCAAAGAACTGTATCAGGCCTCCTATCGCATATGTTTATAGACAGTTTGTTCTTTAATTTACTCTCCAGCTATTTCAGAAATTAGGCCTTTATTCCTTATGCTTTTTTATTAAGAAACTTATATGTGTTAGACGCTTTTGCACTAGAGCACTCTCGGATTGCTAGCAGCCAGTTATACACATATCATGCTCCATAGTTCACTACTCCAAAGAAATCTTCACTTGCTACTCATGTTTGAGAACAAGTATCTTTGAGTGCTTGTTCATACTGTGACCTAGCTGTGGTCTTTGTTAAGCTAACTTCCTTCCCAAGCATGTTACACAGATTTTTAAATTTTTATCTGTACAGTGTTAGCCTACACTCTGAATATTTCCAAAGTGGCTAATTCTTTCTTGCCATACTTTGAACCATTTTCCCATAGTGTAAAACACCATCAGACTTAATAGATGTTGTGACATCAAACTTTCCTACAACATATTTTCTTGGCACAACTCAGATGCAAAAAATAACCAAAAAGTCAGTCTTAAAAAAAAAAGCATCTCTTTAATCAAGTTTGCC
>JAOXNG010000001.1:154613097-154626296 GCA_028566535.1 Scolopax minor | reverse complement strand
GGCCAGATACACTGTGGCTGCAGAGCTCCCGCACTTGAAAAAATGGGATCCTCATGCTCATCTTTCCAGTTTCTTTATAGCCAGAAGATTTTGTGGAAACCAGTGTCCTCTGACGTCCTTAGAGAGAGAATAAAAATGTTTTCTGACGGGTGTATTTTGAGGCATGGGTAACTATGAGGCTATACAATTCTGTGACCTACCTCTTAAGAAAAAAAATCTAAGACCTTCTAAGCATGTATTCTACATGCATATCTCAGTTACAAGACTGAACTTTTGATATAGTACTATTTAACAAGAACATGTAGTTGTAAATGTAAATGGCACTTTGTTTAGCTGTATGTCTTGTCAGGTTTAATTGCAGTCATTGGGAATTTTCAGACTATATTACATGTATAGAAATCAGTATTTTTTGATATGTTATGCTGGAGGTCTTTCACCAATTATAGATACTATAGTAAGGCATATTATATAAATGCATAGAAGATAGCATGTTTTATAATTCTTGGGCACATCTTTTAAAAATTATTTGATTAAAGATTAAAAATAAAACCAAGATATTCACACTGGATTAACTTTTAACCTAGTGCTTAGTATTTGCACTGAACATACTGCAAATAATTTTCAAGATCAATGGGTATTACAGCAGTTTTAACAATATGAGATAGATCAACTTGTCATAATGCACTACCTTCTTCTGACGTAATGGCTTTAGTTAAAGGAATATACCCGAGTGAAACATGGAGAGAGGTGTGTTCCTTCCAAGCATGGACCTCACGTGTGTATAATATAAATGTATCTTTTCCTATTTCCAGATGCACAGTTAAAGTTATTTAGCAATTTATTGACATGTCATATCGCATAAAATTGTACTGCTGTAACACAGCTTAAATGTTAAGGTTTTGAAGGTAATTTATGGGTGACATAGGAGAATTAGTAATCAAAACAGTAATAGTTTGAACCAGCTATGGGAGCTAGATAGGAAATTGTCCTTCCTTCCTGCAGTAATTTAGACATGCTGAAATTTTTAACCCCTACCCTCACCCTGTGGTTGTAGATCTACTTTGCATGACTATCTGATGACCCCAACCCCCATTTTAATTCCTTATCCTAATTGATTAGTAAGTTTGTATACAACTGGAATATTTGTCATTGAGTGGGATGGTATGCATACATTTGTGTCTCTTAAAATCTTGGAGTAAATATTTGAGTGAACATCTTTTTACAATCAGAATTGGAGAACTGTTGAAAAGTAGTCTGTGGACAAATCTCTGTAGATGTGATTGTTTAGTTTTGCTGACTGTAGTGTGTTTGCTAAGAATAACAGGATTCCTGAGGAATTTGAAGAATTTCACCCACATTACTGAATAAAACCTTGTAGCAGATTCCTTATAATAGATATTATTTATTCAGATTTTTCAGATGAGGAAACTAGGGTATGCAGGAATTAAATAAATTACACAAAGTCAAAGGTCAAGGATTGTGTTACAGATAAATGGTGTATTGTTTTAATTTTGGTCATTAAAGTATGTATAGTTTAAAAGAAATGACTCACTAATACAGTTGCTGTTATACTGGTATTGAGGTCCTTATTCATATTGCCTTATGTTGGCATAGAATTTCATAAACATTGATCACCAGAAGTCTTAAAGTGAACATCAGGCTCGTTTGACAAGAGGAATAATACATTTTTCTATTCTGTTTTATTTCCATTGTAATAATCTCGATGTGTGTTTTAGACATACGTGCTGTATATTGAACATCTATAGGTTGTGTTGGCTTTATAAGTTTTAATGAGTCCAAAATAAAAGTTTGGAGGGTAGTGCTGCTGATGGACTTAACTCTACTACTTATGAAACTTGCAAAATAATCTAGTACTTATTCTACAGCACATATTTTTTTAATGTACTTCCATATAAGTGCACATAACTAAAATTACCTTTTGCTGCATTGTGATGAAACAGGAAAAAGGACTTCACTGAGAGGTTCAAATTCACAATTTATTTGGACTTCACTCACAGGTCCAATACGTCACTATTGCAAGTTCTATGTGTACAATGGTGATTACACTATTGCAATTTAAAATCAATTCACAGAATACACTATTGTAACCTACAAGTGATCCCGAAAAGTGACAACACAAACCACAGGTGCGCTAGATATTAATACCTTAAAAGAGTGCACCAATCACAATCTTAATAGCATGCCATATACCATACGTATGTTTCTTAATCACTTACACTCTTTCTCAGGTAAGTCACTCAGTCCCTGGGAATTTACCCTGTACAGCATCCTGGACAAGGGGGGAATCTCATACAGGCCAGCTGTATCGTTGGAAGATTCCTTATATTTCTCCCCAAACCTTGTGGTTTATTTCTACTGCTGACCTTCATATGCTTAGATGAACCTAACTCATACCAAATATAAAAGTATATAATCTTACTTAATTCTGCAGTGGGAAGACTGAACTGTGGATCAGTGGGTAGATGGACTAACTATTCCACTATAGCAGTCATTCTAAAAATCATATTTTCTGGGGTCTATTATTTCAGTATATTCAAATTTCTTCTGGAAACATTTGGAAAGGTAGTTCCCTATTAGAAAATCTCATTTTCTTCCTCATAGATAGGAGCAGTTGTTTCCTTAGTAAGACAATAAAAATTCATTTTTAAAGTGTAAACACTCTATATAAACTTCAGCTTTTTCGTCACTCTATTAGTGAAGCTAAAAGATCTTGCAGAAGGAAAGCGAAAACTTACTAGGCTATTCATTTTCCCTCCAGAGAAAGAGGTTCTGCATTCTATGGGATTCGCATCTTTCTGAATTTTAAACAACTTAACAATGCATACAACGGTATCACCATCTTCACTACATACTCTGATGATGTTGCAGTTCTATCAATAATGTACCAGGGAAATTGCCTTTACTTTTGTGTCAACATCAACAGGAATATTAAAAAACAAAACAAAACAACAAAAACAGTGAACAACAAAAAACTTTTCTTTCCTTTATTTGTTCTGAAAATGTTCTAAAAGACCATTTCACACCAAAGTAAATCACCCTTTGTACACATTTTGGTATTTTTGCAAGCCATACAATGACTGGGCTTCCTTAGATGGTGATTTTGACATTATGCAAGGAGGGAGCATTCTCATGCTAATTGGCAAATCTAAGCCAGTCACAAAAAAAACCTCCTTGAATAGTACAAAAGTTGAGTTGCTAGTGGATTGAAGCAGAAGAGGAAAAAAATCTGGTTTAAAACAAGTTTTGCCATTCTAAGGTTTTAAGAGGTTTTGTCTTGATTTTACTTTCCTTTCAAGTAAAAATATTTATTTTAGACTACAAGATACTAAATGTCAGTTTATGCAAGAAGGCACCTTGTGGTAAGTATGACTATAAAATATAAATATTTGGAGAAACAATAGTTACTTGAGTCATGGGACAGCGTGAAACCAACTTTCACTGTGTAGGGGTCTCATGTAATATGATGGTTCTTTTAGAAGTGCACTTTTGGATCCTGTTTTGCCCTTATGAAAAAGAAGATATTTTTTATCAACAGGACTAGAAATAATCATAATGTTTTACAACAGTAAATCAGAAACCTGCAGAAAGGGTTTTGAGGTACAAACTAGGTATAAGAATCCACTACCACATGCTGTTCACTATCATAATATTTTTTCATACTAGGATTAGAGTACAGAAGAACCAACTTAGGAGAGAAAGATATTTATCCTAGTACAATGGGGGGAAATATTCTATTTTTAAATTAATCTAATTATAATGTTACAGAGAAAAAATGTACAAAAATATGGAAAGAAAGGGTAAATTAGATGAAACCCCATACAGTCATTCCACAAAAGACTTCTGCCTCACTTTCTTCCCACCTACAGCCTAATCTGAGAGTTTTAATGGCTATTTGTGATTCCCAGACATTGTTGTTCCTCTGTACACAGTAGATTTTAAACCTTGGTACTAATTGGGGAAATAAAGTATTCATAATGCAAGGCCAGATCAACTTTATATTCACGGTCCATAAAAAAATTCCAAACAAATTGAACAAGCCCTAGATTAGGTCCATAATAAGAATCTCCTAGTGTGATCAGGTCCCACTATTACTTACTGACTCCACTGCAATCACTCATAATTAATGGCGTAATTTTCAAAATGCAAATAGTTGCTATTAAAAATATATATATATATGATATTGTATCATAGGACTTTATCCTTCTCCACCATTTTTGATCTGAAATAAATGTGAGTGCTCATTTGCAACATAGTCACTGACATATATTCAGTGGCAACTAGGTCCAGCAAAAGTGACTTCATGATCAAGTCATCAAATTAAATTATGGGCCCAACATTGCTCCCATTGAAGTGAGTGACAGGAATATATCTGACATCAATGAGAGCAGGTTCTCAACCTGTATCTTTCACAAAGGAAATATCTTTAAAGATAACAGAGGCATAGGAACCTAACTTTTTACAGCACAGTTTAACATTACAATATATTATATACAATTTTTGAAGTTGGAAAGGTGATGAAACAACAATAGGAACTGCTATACAGATGGCACATCTGATTCATACTTTAGCTGATTTTCAGAGAAAAAGAGACACTTCAGAAAAAAATTAATATAGAGACTAAAAGAGATGGGATTTATATATAATACACAACACAGCACATATTTACATAGTCAAATCCAACTCACCTGCTACTTCAGTATCCCACTGAAGTTAATAGTATTAATCATATATAGATGAGAGCAATTTCATGCTATACATAAACAGGTATAAAAGCTTATAACTGATTTGACAGTTATCCTTGGCAGGGAGGATGAGGGAAGGAAGGATATCTTATCAGACCAGTGCAAGGCTTTAATTCCTGAAGAGAAACTCCTTGAAATCCACCAAGAACTTAATTTATTTCTGTCTAATTGACACTGGAGTTGCTGTAATTCAGCCACAGTGGAAAACCCTGAATTCAATAAACTCCATGTTTTTCTGCAGTACTCTTCAATTGATTTAGGGACAATGTCTGAAATACTCAAGACCACAACAGGCGTCACAAGTGCTAAGAACACTTTACCTGAACCTGATCCACAATCCTTGGATTGTAAAGTAATGCATTGTAAAGTAATGATAATTCATAAATTATTGAACCTATATATCCACATCATTAAAATGTAACATCAAGAACCTCTCAAATGCTTTAAAACAGAACTGCAGAATATCTTTACTCCTTGTCCTGAGAAGAAAGTGACTCAAGATTGGAATAATGTATGTCTACTATACATGTAAAGGAGAGAGTTGGAATATTTTATATGTGAAAGACTTGAGCTTGTTGTCTTTGTGCAAAGCAGTTCTAAGCTTACATAGACTTCATATCATAGTTTATTTTCTGCATCAACATGCAGGAATTCTGTGTAACTATTTTATGAGGAAATTATTAAAACAGGCATTATTAGTGCTTTTTTTACCAGAGGATTTATAATCTGTTTGAATATTTAGAGGGTAGGTCTGAGAATAATCTTCTTATTTATTCAAATATATATATTTATACACACATATACACACATACTTTTAGATCAACTTGAAGAAATGTATAAATGAACAGCCTCTAAGTGAAGCATCTAGACCATGGTTTCCCATACTGCAGTATATGTGAATTTCGAGTGAACAGTTATGTTTTCTTCTGCTCCTGTACATAGATGAGAGGAGCTGCTGCTGCCACCACTACCATGAGGTCTGCAGACTCATTACCGTATTTAATTCATGCCAGCCCAGACACTTTCCTTAACCAGTGCAATGTCTGTGGCATTCCCATGTTTATGCCAGCCCAAACATGCTCAGTAGACTTTAAAAAACACACAACAAAATGAAAATTTGAGGGGGTCGTCATAGGTTTTTTTGGGAGTGAAGGTGAAATCCTGTCTGTATTCAGTCAAAAAAAAAGCTCATAATGGTATTAATGATGCCAGAACACAACTGTACAGAAAGGGTACAGTGTGCAGAAAGGGACAGTGTTCAAAAGAAAGGCCAAGTAGCTGAATGCCAAAATAAGACTTAGAATAGAAGTTACTTTGAAAATATTTGTGCTCACAGGCTCAAAACTCCAGTACAGTCAACTTAAGGAAAGAACAAATAGGCCATCCATGGAGAAAATTAACTGATATCTAGGCCATTTCATTCTAGATGAGAGCTAAAACTTACTCTGCACTTTCCATTATTAGCCTCTGCCTCTTTGAGCTTACAGAAAAAGAAAAGCAGGGAGAATACACTGGTAAGACAAATATTGATTTACTGTTATAAATAAAGCTTACTGCCAGTATAATTTTCCCATTGAAGTAAAAATTCTCTTTTTATCACTGATTTTGGCAATCTTGGGTAAATATTTAACATCATATTGAAGTAGGCACCCACTGTTTCTTTTCTGAGCACCATGGAAGAAGCAAATACCACAATTTAGGCATCCAAACTGGGAAGAGGCCTGCGAATTGATAGAAAGCTGGCACCAGCACAGTATGCTTGTCCTTGACTCAATCATGGGGAATTTCTAATTAGTAGTTTGCACCCTATTTTCTGCCCATGGATCCAAATCAAGCAGGGAGAATATCAGCTCCAATCTCAGAGCTGGGCAACAGGAGTTGGGCAACAGGACCCATATTTTTAATGCAAGTTCTGATTTATGACCACAATTCTTCCTGAGTTTCTGACATCGTTACATGGCTTTGGGAAGAGAACTGGCTCGTACCTTTCTGGTTTACAAAAAACAACAGATGAAAGCAGAGCATAGCTGAATACATAAATACGCCCAGAGGGCATTTTCAGGATCCTTTCTAAGGCATTTTTTCCTGGAAAAAAGCACGTTCTTTTGAAGTAGTGCTGAACTAGCAAAAAAGTAAAAACCGTGGGCTGGAAAGCTAGGAAGCCAACAGCAGCACAACCACACAACCAGTTAAAATGTTTTCCTACAACAAGAATACAATATATATTTGATGGGAAGGCATAAATGCATGACTAGGAATAAGAAGCTTCTTGGCTATTATGGTTCTCTTCAGTTAAGAAAGTATGTATTGACCATGGGAGAAGCTTCAAGGAACTTTTTTTCTCAGAAATAGCAATTACAGTTTTTGCTGTCCTAATTCTTATGATATAGTAGAAACCATCAAAGCACTCAGAAAGACATAAAAACCAGAAGGAACATACACTTTACCCCAGAAACCTTGACATGTAAATGAGACAAGCAATGCAGTCCAGACACACTAACTACACCACCAAAAGGCATTAAGGTCAAACATTACAATGTCTTTTGTTTGTTTGTTTGTTTTTAAAACAATATTTATGGGGTTGATTAGTATTGAAAAGCAGTTACGCTATCACTTATATGATTTGTACTTCACATACACAATATACAATGAAGATATAAAATACTTCAGATGGAAACATAGTGTAAGAAACAACAGAATGCCTCATTCATTTTAACCATATGATCACAATAAGGATCCATTTCCCAAATTCAGCCTTAACATCTATACTCTTTTTAAGCTATGTTTTACAAATACAGAAAGCATAGACTTTAGGAGAGAAAATAAAAATATAAAGTGTACACAACAAGAATAATTTTCCAGCTATTGGGATTTTCTTTTTTATCTTTTTTTTTCCTTCAGCACTATT
This sequence comes from Scolopax minor, assembly GCA_028566535.1. Lineage (NCBI taxonomy): Eukaryota > Metazoa > Chordata > Aves > Charadriiformes > Scolopacidae > Scolopax > Scolopax minor. The sequence goes on along the minus strand of JAOXNG010000001.1, from coordinate 154,618,625 downwards.
TCTGGTATGAGATTTTTTCAGGCATTTGTAGCCTAAAGTAAATATCTCCACTTTTTTTTTAATAATTTCTGTGTATATTTCACAGCGAGCACTGAAAATATGTGGTTTTTATAGACACATTGAACATCTAATTAACAGCAGAAATCAGGCCTGTGCAATCTATAAACGTGCAATTTCAGTTAACGCAAACATAGCAAAAACTATGGGATAAGTATGTGTAACTGAAACAGTAAAGCTCAAAGACACTAACCTTGCTTACATGATAAGGCAAGTTTAAGGTTTGCTTTGATCCATAAGAGATGAGTGTAAAAAGCTCCCGTTCCCCTGCTCAGGAATGAAGAATTCCTTTTGCTGCATTATGCATAACAACATTACAGAGAAGGTACAAGTCAAGAGCAAGTGGTTCAGATATCCTACTAGCATATTAAAATAGCAGTGGGACTATAAAATGATTTAGGTACTATATTACACAGCTCTTCTTTAAATACCACTTATGCCATCACATTTGCCAGGAATCTTTCTTTTTAAGTGTTCTAAATGTAAAGTTTCTGGTATCTGTTCCCTGGAGGCAGCTTCAACTAGAATAGGCAGGTTGGTACAGCAGATGACTATCTGTTCCTTACAAACTACGTCTGATGTACTGTGCAGTGATAAAAAGCTCCTTATCAGTTTGGATTCCAACCTAAAGGCAACTGCTGTCCAGATCTTACAGTGAAAAATAATGTGGTGTAATTAAAGCTCATGACCTACAGATATAGCGTGCCAAACAGCACTTGCTTTAGTCAGGACTGGAAATTTTGGTTGTAAATTTACTGTGAAGATTTTTCTAATCTATAAGAAGAAGAAATCCTGCTTAGGCCTTTTCCTTTAATATTCACAGCTTCTCTCTCTCTCCTCCCCCTTCTTTTCCCTTCTCCTATATGCTAACAAGCCACATTTAAAACACTTCATGAAAGTCTATATATAACAGTTGTGCCTTTAGAATCCCCTTGCAAACTTTCCCAAATTTATTCTAGGCACTTGAAGAATGACAGTTCAAACATTCAGTAAAGATTTACTCTATTTTAGCAATGAAATTTTAAAACTAATTTCCACTTAGTATGCCAAAACCTCACACAAAGTTTATGTGCAATTGAACTGGGTGAACTGGTAAATTAAACTGTGATTGAGAATTTTCTCAGACATGGGGACACAGTTGCCTCTGGGTGTATCTGTTGTAGCATTTCAGTTCAGATCAGGAGGCACTACTGAAGCAAATCTCCCAGTATTTCCCACTTCCTGCACTTTGGTTCACATCATATTTGGTATGTGCAAAATGAATTCCTTTCAGATAAAAATAAACCTTGAAGACCAGTCTCGGAGGGCATCTAATGCACTTGGACTGCTAATGGATATTCTGTCCACAGGAGCTGGCTAGAGCTAGGCAACAGTAAAACCCTCAGAAATACAAAGGGTGTGAAAGTCAGCGTGGAAGTGATTCTCAGCACCAGATGTTTTCTTCCCTAGGTCTGCTCTTACTGGGCTTTTTCCCTAATATAGAAATTCCCTAAATTGTCAAACCATTTCCTGGCACACTTCTGGCACACATGCCATCCAGCACTCTTTCAAAAATTTCCCAAACCAGCTCGGGAGTGCAAGTATTCCCAGGGCCATTTCCAACAGGCACTTTTTCACACAGCCACCTAATTTCAGAGAATGATGGAATTTATTAGCAGGAATGTGGTCTGTTCCCTGGTCCAGCAGTCAGAGCCTGGGAACATTTTCAGGCACTTGTAATTCATTGGTGTAATGGTCCCATACCTACAATACAGTTGATGGTCCCTAATGCAGAGACTGAAGAGTGGAGACTTTTCTCTGCTCCTCCTTTCTCAGGTCCTCCAGGCAAGGGTGACAGTAGCTGCTACAATAAAATAAAAAGAGCCATGGGTAGAACACCTCATGACATTTCCAGCACTTTTTCTATGTTTCTATTATTCTATCTCATATCCACACAAAGGCTGACAATCTTATAGGTGTTAGTCACTCTGTTAGTTGCTGTGACAGAGGTCAGATCAGTCCATCAAAATATTTTGACTTTGCAGAACAGTATGTGATACAGAGTTACAGAATGAAAAATGAACCCTGCTGCCATATTCAAGAGCTCAGGGATTTTAAAATCAGACTTAAAGTTACCTGTACCCTCAGAATCCTGTATAGACTCATCAGACAGCCCTGTGTCAGAAACAATTCCAGGATTTCAGTACACAGAGTTGCAAGACTAACAAAAATCTACTTGGTCTCAATGGTCCTTCCATTACAGTCATAAAAACAGAAGTTTTCCATATGCATTGGCCTTCTTTGAAAGGTCAGAGCTATATGGCTCTGTTAACACCCGGTGAAAACCTCTCCAGCTGCTAAAATTCATATATATCCATGCTTTAAGACTATCTCCACACTGCCAAGGTGAGCCCTTGTTGTGCCGCTCCGGGCACCATCATGTACCACATCCATTCCACAGTCCTTCACAATGCCCTATTTAGCAATTCCTTAGCCTTCAGCTCAAAATCACAAAGCCTACCCCGGTCTCAGTGTGGTCACATGCATTGGTCACATGCATTACCCAAAACAACCTCTTGCCATCTACCCTGCAATCGCCACATTAGCCTGCCCTTCCTACCTTTGGGCTGACTACCTCAGACATGGGGCCTCTGAGGTTGTACTGCAGACCAACTGGTTTTGACACACATTTGGGATGATGAGGCAGAGCTGGAACATGTACTACAATTCACGAGTCTGTGAGAACATTATTTAATTTTGGAGCTTTAAATAACTAGCAGGGCTCTTGGAGCCCAGGGTGGGATTTGGTATGCTTTGTGACTCACATATATAAAGTTTGCCAGCCTGACATAGGGGGACACTTTCAGCAACACTTGAGAAACTTGGGAGCACGTATCCCACAGACTAAATTAACAAAACACATTAAGAAAATCATGAAGGTGTTCCTTTCCAAACATTTAAACCCGTGCTGGAACATAGTTGGTTTTCATTTCGTTTTATAGCTGACATTTGTTCATCCTGCTAAAGATAATGTCAACATTTAACTACCTGCTAGATGTTTTTATAACTTTTTTAATGAGTAATGTAGTCCCATCTTATTCCTTTATCTCTACTTCCACAGTCACCAAAAATAGACTGTCATAGAGTCAACTTATTTTTGGTACAAAGTACTTGATTTAGAGTAGTAGTTTTTAATAATTAGTAATTCTTTTCTGTATGTCCTGGCTGCTGCTTGATTTTTATGTTTTGATGTGGGGAAACCCTTGTGTGCTGAGACTGTGGGGGACCTATATATATACAGCCAAAAGAATCTGGCCCATAAGCAGGTCTTTTCTATTCAGCTCCTCACTTTTCATGAAGGAATTCATTAAGTTTCAAAAGAGAATAGGAAAACAAACTGGCTTATCCAGAGAAGTAAACAGTACAATTACAAGAACTCTATTTCAAGCCAGACATAAAAAGCAATCACCTAGAACAATAAAAATCATACTCCAGATGACAGGAAACAATACACTCCATATCATGTATATATTCACTTGTGCATTTTATAGACTGAGTTGAGTTCAGGACATGAGGCTGAATTTTAATGTGAAAGTTGTCATACCTGACTTCAAGGTCATTATTATCTGTTTAATCTACTTAAATAGTGCAACAAAATTATATAAAGCTATGTAACAGATTAAGGCAACAGAGGGTCAGGATAAGAACATCTCTTTTCAGGCATGTTATTTGGACATTTATATAGAAACACAGGTCTCCCTGGGATCCTCATATCACCATGGGACATCAACAGATTCCTCCAGAGGGCAATTTGGAGCAGAAGCCCAACCAAAGATACATCAAGCTGCAAAAACTGGAGCATTTTTCACTTTCCAGGAGGCCCAGATACATCTATCTTGGAGGGGGGGTGGAGGGGGAGAAGAGGGATGCTATTCTCCCTCCCCTGCCTCTCCCCTTCCTGTGGAGCAGAGCCTGAGGTGCTTTGTCCTGCCCTTTGGTGAGGGCTCAGGCTCGCCACTGGCCATGCAGGGGAGACACCTGCAGCACCATAGAGGTCCCAGTGTACCTCTAGGATGAAGGTTTCAGAGACATGGATTTGTGTGAGGGGTGAAAGGCAAGCAACATCAGCACAATGTGGTACCTCTCAGTGCATCCATGTGGACATGTAGCCCCTCTACCTGCCTCCACATGCCCTGGCCAGGCCCAAAGCAAATGTGGAGTTACACCAAAACCAAGAGGAGACACAAACTGTCAGCAGACGCCAGTGGGTCTGGGCCTGCTGCACATCACAGGCGCACACCTGTGTTTTGTTTGCTGTGGTAGCCAAGCTTAGGTAGGACATAGGAGGATCCTAGACATGCTGTGTCCTTTTCCTGGCTCTGAGGATGCACTAAGTCCTGAGTTTTCCTACTGAAAAGTACCACAGAAAATTAGGAAGAAACTTTCAGTCACAACACGATGTAGAGCTAAACGGCTATTTTGAATCTCCTCTTGACAAACTGCAGGTTTTTTATTTCTTCTGGCCTTATCTTCTCAAAGGTCAATCATTCTACTCATCCAAAACTCCCTTAAACACATACCAGTTTTATTCACAGTGCAGACTGCAAGATTTCAAAGGGGCTGAAAAGGAGGCTTTGCTGCATTCAGACCAGTCTGAAACTCTGCAATTTTCATCCCCAAATTTTTATCAGTGTCCCTTGTTTCAGTTTCTGGAGGGTTGTCTCTCATGAAACTCACTGGAGTTCCAGACCCAAATAAACCAAAATCACTCAAAGTATAACAAAAGTAAGAAAAAAAGCTGAACCTTGGCATGTCAGATACATGTGACCATAAATCAGTCAGGATTTACTCAAAATTAGCTATAGGTTTATTTGAAAGGTTCACAACTTTATTTAACCTTTTGATAAACCTGGCTGAGCTTTCAGAATGTGTGGGTGCAGGCTTTATAATACAAGCTTTCACAGCTCAAGTCGCCACCTGCACTCTGCACTTTGTACATGCATTGGAAAACAAGCCCTCGTTCTGGGCTCTTTTATACTGAGATAAGTCAGATACAGTGCTTTGGAGTTCAGTTACATCTCTGAAAAAAAACATCCTGCTCACAGCATTTATATGCTCTTAAAAGAATGTCTTGAATTTACAAAGAAATCATAATTCTCAGGAATATAGTGCATATTTGGACTGGTTCTTTTATATAAATATGCCAACTCTAGGGAAAGGAAATAGAAAGTTTTAAAACTAAAACCCACTTCACAGATTTAATTTGACTGCAAATACTGTTAGATACAAAGTATACGTTCTAAAAGCATGATGATTTCAGTTAAATCCTTATTTTAACTTTCATGTTCATTTTTCTAGAGAAATTTTTTTCATTTTCAGACTGAACTTGCTTTTGCAGCTGCTTTTATGCCTGCAGCTTTATGTAATCTGGAGTTCCACTTATTGAAGGCGGATGTTCTCCTGAGATTGGTCTCTCTCAGTTCCACACAACA
>JAOXNG010000001.1:154580829-154593550 GCA_028566535.1 Scolopax minor | reverse complement strand
CCCTTGTCCTGTCACTACACTTCCTGACAAAGAAATAAGCCCAACTTACTGCAGTTCTCCCACACACATCTTTTTTAAACAAAACCCCTGCATCTATTCTGAAAACACCAAAAGTCCTGGAGACTATAAGAGGCTTGCAAATAAATGAATACCAGAATCAAATCGATAACACCAATTCCAGTTTACTTTTGTATGTGCTTTTAGTACCTAAATAAAAAATTCTCCTTAGATCATACTTACAAACCCCGTGAAGGTCAGATTCTGCTTTGCTACTCACATCCCAGGCTCTGCTCATCTTGTAGATGAAATACATCTGTTTAGCAAGTGGATGAGAAGGCTGAATCTTAAATTTTATGGAACTATTTATTAAGTTCCCTAAGGAAAAATCTTTTGCTTTATTATATTTATTTATAAATATTGTCACACCAGAAGAACAAGATGTACTGTCCAGGTACTTGTGGGAAGAAAAAAAAATATCTCAATAAACTAACCCAATATAAATATGCTACAGACTTCGAAACCCAGAATGGTTTGTGAAAAAGTTAAAACATAATAAAACAGAGATAAGAGTGTGATGGAAGTGAGTGACTAAATGATTGAAGCATGTTCTATTTGTATGTTACCATATAGATAGAATTGTAGTTTTCCCAGTTGTTTCTCTCAGTTAACATCAGTTTCAGTTCCTGCCTCCAACCAGCAGACCCTCTGACATATTCAAGCAGGGAAAAGGAATGAGACAGGGAAAGACCAATTTTCAGTTGTCTCACAGTTACTGGTTTTGTCTCAGTCCACAAAACTTCAGTCCACCTCTTGCTCCTGGCTGGAAGCACTGTATAATCTCTTCAATATTTGTACATTCAGTGATTTCATAACACTGGTGCCTGGCCTGTTAGAGAAAGTGTTTTACATGTATAATCCTAGCAAACACAAACTTTCTGTAAGCAAAGAGGGACATCAGCCTTCTCTTGTTTCTTCACTGTTTGACAAAAGCAGCCTTCCAGCAGAAGTATTCCAGGATGAGGTCACTTGCTTCATTCAAGAAAAATATTAGAAAGAACCTGAAACATCCTAATGCTCTGTAAAGTCTGCCTTGCTGGTGAAGTATGGATACACCATCCTTTTCCCCATTTCTTGTTGGATTACTACTAACAGAATCTTTCAAAATATTCAGTCATTAATTGCAAATTTCCTATGAATAGTCTGTTGGTTTCACACATTCACATACGATCTACGACCGACAGGATTTTCTAAGTCACTCCAGAGAATTTTTTGCCACTGGATTTGTGAATAAAATTGCTGAAAGACAGATCTGTGTGACATTGATATTAGTCTTTTGTTCAAATTAAGACACATTCACTTTTTGTTATGTCCCTGATACTGAAAATCCTCTACCTATAAATCAGATGTCTGAAAAGGAAATTTTCTTACAAATGACATCTTATCAACACTGAAGGTTCAAAGGAGTGAAGAGATGCCTACCAGTCCTGTTTGATGAAGTACTTTCTTGAATTATCAGCTATCAAGGATCCCTTCAGTACTCCAAACCCTCCTGACTGTCTCGTCACCTTTTAAAATCTTTCAATCCATCTCTCCAAAAAATAAACAAACAAAATCCTTCCTTGATCTTTGCAAATAATGAAGGTAGTCTGGTGGAAGGCTTTTACAGTTTTTAAACTCATTTAGCAACTCATAAAAGACCAGCAAGTCCCTTAAACACACGGGGATCAGCAGAAAGAGGGAGAGGCTCCTGTAATCCAAGCCATTATAACCCCCTATATTTCTCAATTTACATTCCATACGTACAACAAGAAACTGAACCCAGAAATCACTTCCACTTCCAATTATCTTTCCAATTTTCTTTCCTCTTTCTAATTCTCTTTGAGTATGTTGTTTTATAAGTTAAGCAAAATAATGAGAAATAAATTCAAAAGCAAATATTTTTATTACACTTGTTTGATAATTTAGGGAATAAATGATAGAACAAGAAGTTCCTCACTTATTTTACTTATTTCATCTTATTATTATAAATGTATACAAAAGTAAGTCTAAATGAAATTTTGTATGAAAGAGGAGGACAGAATGAGTATTTTATAAGTGTAATGGGTAACTAAATACAGTTCTTTATCCAAGGACTAGGCAAATCTATGATTCTATAACTGTTAACAAAAGTGCAAGATATATTTTACATCAGGAAAATTCACAGATAATAAAGATTCTTTCCAGATTAGGACATACCAGACCTTAAAGATCCAACTAGTTTGATGAAACAATTAATCCCAACAGCTGCTTTTCACAAATACAGATTCTTTTATTTTACAAGAAAAAAAAAAACAACAAACAGGCTTGCTAAGACTAATTCACATGAATGACAGAATCAAATACAGACTACATCTAGTAAAGAAGAACATCTCCTACCAAAGATTTTCTGCCATAGAATAAGATAATGAGATAACAGATATTTTTTTCTTTTTGAATAATATTATTTTCGTAAGGTTTTTTAGACTGTTTTTTTAGTGCTTCCTTTCAAAACACACTTCTTTCCTTGTTGATATGGCTGGATTAAACATTAGTAATTATTTTGATGACCTTTTATGTTCATAAGTGCTAGAACCCTGTTGAAGTTCACCTGATTCATTGTGGCTTAATTCCCCACTGCTGCTGATTACAGTGGGAGACATTCTCTAGTGGGTTAGAGCAAAAGAGACACAGGGAGGAAATGTTAGTGGCAGCCAGGTTAATAAGGGGAGTTTATACTGAAGTTTTTGTGGGAATATTGTTGGGGTTTTTTTCATAGCAGTAAAGGGCAGCACTCAGAAAGCTAATTTGGATAGCACTATGAACACCAGCCTGCTCACAGAAATTTACTTCTCTAAGTTCTTTTCCATCTCTCTGATTTTTTTTTCTGCTTCCATTGTGCATACCATATGATTTATAACATTCAGTCACAGTTGAGGTCAAACCCTAAGAAACTGCAATTCAGTTGAAATAACTGGATTTTGTAGTCACTCAGTCAATCTTGGAACCTTCTCTGTCTCTTAGAAACTTAGTCTCTGACAGAAAGAGACTTCTTAGAGCACCTCTTACAGTAGACACATTTGAATTTTTAATATTTATTGCAGATCTTAACAGAAATTCTATAAGGTACGTACTTTCAGATGTAAAAGAAACATAAAAGCTAAGTTTGATTTTTCTTTACCAGTTTATGCAGTTTTCAGATGAGGTAGACACACAATTAATTTCTCAGTAAAGTAAGAATAACAACGTGATGGAAATGCATTGATCTATTTAATGAAGGATTGTAAAGTCAGCATCATTGGAGAAACAGTGATTATTGATTCTGTTAAGTAACATTTGAGGATTTTATTCTTTGGATCAGAATTAAATTGCATGCCATACAAAAAAAAGTGACCTACCAAAACACTTAGAAAAAGATCAGAATACCTGGAGACATCTATCTGTACATAGATAAATGACTGTGTATTGCAGTTTAGTATAACATATATTTTGCTCCAGTAAAGGAAATAGAACACAGCATATAAAAATTGCTAATAGCAGCATATTCAGTGAACACGCGTTCTTCAATGATTCATAAGAGAAGTAAGCACATATGCCTACCATTTTATTTACAGCATATACTGGAAATCAGCCAAAATCGTGATAAAGATGGAAGCAACCTTGTAACAAACCAGCTTGCTTCTTCTAGTAGTGGGAAGTCTAGGACTAGTGAGGCTCAAACAATTAATAAGCGTAGTATATTTGTGACCAGTTAACAATTAACAGAAAACACCTGCCTTCTGTTATAAAAGGCAAGATCATACCAAAGAAGATCCTCTTGAAAAACTGTGCAAAGAAAAAGAAATAATACTGAAGTCTTAGGGGGATTAAACCTAGAAGCCAGTATTCCTGTGAAAGAACTGGAGCAGTAGAAAGGATTGTGTGTAAACAGGCGGTGTTTATTTTAGGACATATGTTTTGAATATTTCCCCAGGCAGTGATATTAGCTATAATAGCCTCCTCAGGAGACTCATTCCCTAAGCATGCCGTCTTTTGAGTTGTCCCCAGGTTTCTATGTGTCAGAAAAACTTTCGTAAAACAGAATACTTTATCCACTTTTAGGGCAAGTGCTGCTATTTGCAGGAAAAATGCAAATCCCAGCAATTTTGGAGGCACAGCAAACATTAGGTGTTACAGTACCTCCACCAAGTTTTAAAAGGCCAAGTATCTACACCAGCTGGGGTTCAATGCCAACAAATTCCTTCACCAGCTAACGTGCCTGACATGCTGCCTTAGCATTGGTACCTTCCTCTCTTCTGAGTCACTGTTACAGGTCACAACTAGCTCTGTGCTTTCTAGGATCCTGGAGTTGCATAGGCTTTTTTCTTGCTAGAGGAGCAGGACCTGGGCTTCCTCCACAGAGTCCTGTAGCAGGAAAGACTCAAACCTGAATATCAGCTGCTTGTCACAGATATGTCCAAGTAACCCAGACTATATGAGGAAACATTAACCTCTCATAAGCCTCATTTTCCCTTTTAATTGGTGATCTCTTTTCTACCCCAAGAGCTTTTCACTATTTCTAACATCTTCTTCTTTATTCTTAGTTCATTCTTCCCAGCAGAAGACAGGTACTTTCCAGCTGAAACACAAGGTACAGGTGCACTGGGGCTTCTAACCATGTAGTTTTCATTGTCCTGGGGCCACCTGGCCCTAAAACAATGATCTGCCCCTTTCTAGTCTGTCTTCTCTAGAAGACTCATATCACTATCACCACAGGGCTCCTAGTTAGCATAAATCAACATGTATGCATCTCTCAGAAAATATCACACTAACTTTTCCTCCTGTTCCAGGAAAAATTAGGCCCCTATGGCCTCGGGGCTCTATACAGCTCAAATTTTGGCAACACTGTCCAAACTGGCCCTTCTCCTGTGTTCATTAAAAGTACTTAAGAATGTTATCTCACTATATCTGTCTCTGTAATATTAAAGATAAAGGGAGAATCTAGGGGGAGACTGTCTGATACAATTAATGGAATGGGTTTTTAGACGTTTTACTTTGCTATGCAAGTTGTTTTCCACTTTCCTCTTCCTGCTGTGTGGCAGCAGGTAAGGCATTACCACCACCTACATTTTGTGACAAATTCTAAGTTTGTATCTAGTCTCAGGGGAGACAGGAGGAAAAAGGAAGGTGAGAAAACATTTCTTAAAAATATTTCTAGGGGGAATGATTAATCATATTTTACAGGTGTTCAAAGAAGAAAAGAAGCCTCACAGATCATCATTCTTTATTAAATCTCTGCAGCAAACTCAGCTGCGATCTCTACAAAGAAATCTGACCTACAGGCAAAGCTACTGAGAGCCTTCACACAGGAACTTGTGTGCTGTGGTAGATTGAAATACAAATAGCTCCAGCAGTGGAAAGAGGTGTGTGATGCAAATTCGGATAGGAAGGGGGGTTGGCTTTTCACTGTGCAATTCCAGAGGCTCTGTGTGAGACCACATATTAGATTTTTCCTTGAGATCTTCCACCAGTGCAGCCCTTGCTTAAATCACTCCTCAAGCTGAGCAGACAGAGTAAGATTAGAAAGTCAGATCTAATATGACATCAAGTTAGTTCAGTCTAGTGTTTCTGATACAGTAAAGAGGCTACATTGACATAAGGCAACTGTTTACTAGAAATACGTGTTACAAGTCATTCCTGGAAATATTACTTCAGTAGGGCATGACACAACTAACTGAAATGATTAAGCTATTTCATATTCTATATTCCAGGCCAAAGTCTTTACTTTGTTGTTGTTTGCTCTTTTTATGAAAACCAGCATTTCCGTCTGAGGTGTATATAAATCCATTTATCTTGTAAATGTTTGGTCTCCAATACAGTCCGGTATTGTGAAAAAAAACCCAAACACTTTTGAATGAAGCCACAGAAAGATGAACCCTCCACTCCAACACCATCCTGCCAACAAATATGCAGTATCATATTTTCTTACATTAATCCCAGACCCACCAAAACAACACATAAATGTTTCCATATGGTTTCTAAATAAACCTCCCATATTCCATATTCCATAAATTGTTCCCTCAAGAGATAAAGCTAAAAAAGGCTAGTCATCTATTCCAGCTATCATTGGGCACTAAACCTCATTTTCCACTTGGCTGCATGGGCTTTGTGCTCAGTCAAGTCCACTGAAGTTAACATGTCCCAGTAAAGAAAGAAAAGACATGGGGTTGGTGTGAGCATAAGGAATCAAAGCTACAGTATTTCACCCCAAGACTGAAGCTGTGTCAAGATTTTTCTCCCTCTGACATGTTCAAATTACAAGGATCAGGTGTAGGTAGATTGTAGGTGGTGCCTGACGCACCCTGGCATGGGCCCCCAGGGCTGCAGCTCCAACAAGGTCCCTCATAGACTGCATCTGCACTGGGCTAGTGGCAAAACTCTACCTCAGGCTGTAACTTCAGGCTTCCCTTATATATTCTGTGGGACTATTTGTAATGTTTATTTATAAATGATTAATATTTCAGCACAGTTTGTTAATGCATTAGCACGGAAGTAATGCGTGTGAATAAGAAATTCTTACAAGCCTTTGGCTTGTGCTGCATAAAACATAGTCTCATACCCAGTTTCCCCATAGACATCAGTTTCTGCTTTAAATAGACTAAATACAACTCCCTGAGTATAGTATAAAAGGCACAACCCTTATAAATGCAGTGAATACTCAGCTCACAGGATGGCTAGAGAAGCTGAAGTGACAGTTCTTTACAGTCACCCTCTTTGTTATATGTCATTATAGTAATGAATCACTTTAAAGATATATTCATATAATTCAGGGAAAAGTTTTCCAGTAGAACTAAATGTCCCTTTGTCTATCTCATGTGTACGATGTAAGGTACAGAAAGATTATTCTTCTCAACAAAACATGAGCATCTGCATAGGTCTGCATGTAGGATTAATGTGTTTTCCTGACTTTCAGCTTTCTTCTTTTCTTTTTTTTTCTTTTTATTTTTTTTTTTTCTGGAAACACAAGAAATACTCCAGGAAGGGGAAACTAATTTGGCTTGATTTCAAACTGGAAGGATTTTTTTCTCCCAGAAGAACAAGATTTAAAATAAGTGCTGGGGAAATGGAAATAAGTGCAGGGGAAATGGTTCTTTGCAAACCTGAGCATGAATACGAATTGTGGCTTTGTATTTCCTGATTGGGATGGAAACAGAAACATGGGCCCTTATGACATAAACCCTAAAATTAACCCAGAGAGCACCATTCAAAAACACTTCCTCAAGTCAGCAGGGGAGAAGAGCAATGAAAAGCTTGATGAGGGTTCAGTGAATAAAGAGGAAATTAGGGAGGGACAAGGGAAATGACAGTGGACCTTCAATCCCATACAAACACTTTTTTAATTCTCCTTCATATGCATACATGGCAGTTATTAGCATGACCAATTTGCAAAGAAGGAGTTAGTTGACCCAAATGTGGTCATGCCTTTTGCACAACACTTTAGACTCCCTAGCCCTCATTCATTGGAGAAAGAGCATAACCATGCTCAGGTATTTCAGTGAAATATAATTTGATAGGCACCTTATCCAGCTCTAAGAAAGACACCTATCACTACAGGACTCTATTTGTATTATTATTACAGTCAAGTTAGCACAGGCAAGAGAATGTCTATAATTGAAAATTATTTATTAGCATTTTTGTTGCTTAAGCTGTCTTGGGTTAGGTCTGCTGTGAATAAATTATAAGGTCAAAAGGCAAGCTGTTTATATCAGTGAATAGACCAGATTATTACACTGAGAAATGGTCAGAACATCCTGTTATTGCTTCTACAAGCAAAAGCAATGCTCAAAAAGAACTAGACAGACCAGTTGCTTGAGTTCTCAAAAGGATTTATTTTTAGCCTAATGACAAAAATGTCTGTGTTTGCACAGGAAGCCAGAATGATTGATACAAGGGAGTGGAAATAAAATTCTTCATCTAATTTTCAGTGATACATTAAAGACAAGATGCCCAGAGTGTCAGAGAAGCTTTTAGTGAACCTTAGAAAGACGATTTTTCCACCAATCCCCACCACCCCTGACTTCTCTGACTATGGAAGCTCCTACATACAAATCAATTCCTTGTGCAAGTTAGAGCATTTTCAGAACGGCTCTTAGCTGTGCCAGTGAATAATGGTGCTACAGAGAACAGCTGGCAAAGCCAGAATAGCTTGTACTTCCCCCAAGGCATTTCAAGTTGGCCCTGTGGGAATGGAGGCAGAAAGTGGATAGATGTCTTGCTGTTCCCCAATGGAATCTTTTGCTTGTTGCTGTAAATTGCTTTAAGCTCTTTTTGTTACAGTTGTGCAAAAGGTACTTATTTGAGGTTAAGAATGTGGATCAAAATGTAATCACCCTGGACCAAGCCATCAATACCCAGTTTCCATGGACCTCAGTAAGGCTTCCACACATATTAGGGCCATCTTCCAAGTACTAATGACAGTTATAACTTCTAGATTATTTTTGCCCAAGCTAAACTAGCATTTGAAAACATGATGTACTGAAAAAAGGGTAAAGTCCTGCCTATGCTGGCATCAACAGTAGTTTTGTTATTAATATAGTACCAGAAAAGCTAGTATTTCATTGAGTGCAGTAAAAATAAAATATTTAATTTCTTTTATTGAAATTAGCATTATGCTTTGGTTCTAAATGTTCAGAGAATTTTGTTGTTGTTAAGTTACATACTAGTTAAGTTACATACTAGTGCTTCAGAAATGCCCTAAGGTTTCAGTCAGAAGCAGTGTAAGTTAAATGAAATGAAGTCGAAAGAGCTGTTTCAAAAGAAATACCAGGGTTTGTTCCTATACCCCAGTCTCCATAATATCACACATCAGAATCACAAATGCAGGATCAAGACTGCATTTTGGAAGGACTACTCACTTCAGGTGTATTTCCAGTGAAGGAACTGAAATGTCCAGGTTTGCAGGCACAGAACTAATTGTTGGGGAATTTTGAATTCCTTTAGCAATGTCCTCTGTAGCTTGATGGTTATTTGATTTTAAACTGATGTGAAGATTTCAATTAAGCTAGTACATGGGGAAATTCTGTTGTTGCTATACTGATCATTTTTTAAAGAGCAAAATAATATAATTTGGTCATCAACTAGAGCTATGACTCTGCTTCTTGTGCATCTTCAATTTCTTTAGAAAAGGAACGCAATTCATCCTCAACCAAAAGCCTCCATTTGCTTTACAAGAGCCACTTTATCGTGGAAACACTTATGCCAAGGGAGGACATATTTCTTTCAGCCTGAAATACTGGAATTCTGGGTGTGCAAAAGAGACAGATACAGATGCGTGCTGTCACTGGCAGAAGCACAGAGATGATACAGAGAGGCCGGGAGTTGTGGAAAGGCAGCTCAGAAATTTTCTTCTTCTTAGCTGGTAAAAGAGATTTACAGTGCATTGTAGCATTGCAAGGCTACAGCCTTGCCATTCAGCAGATGAAAGAGCTTACACAGAAATTTACATAAACATTTACAGAAAACATGGGAACAGTCTTCAGCAAGGCAAACCCATCCTACATTTTTGTTCTGCAGTTCTGCGCATTTATATGGGGCTACCTATAAGTGGCATGTACAACAAGTGTCTTCCACTATGTTGGGACAGACTTTCTTAAGAAGACATGACAAATTTTCTGAAACTTCCAGAAAGACCTAGGAGAAGAAGGAGACAAAAGTATAAACAAATTTTTTTTAATACCAGGTGTGGTTTGACTGAAGTCCTCAAGCAACCTCATTCACATCAAAGGTGAGAAAGGGGAGATTTTAAGCCTTTCTTCAGAGATCAAGAAGTGATGGAGAACAAACTGCTTCTTTTTGTCTGGAGACTTTTGGGGATGGAAAGAAAATGCCCAACAGTCCTGTCTTGATCCCACTTTGTCTCAGTGATGGAATGATCCAGCAACAGGAATCTTCTGTGCAAATTGAAAGAATGAAGTTAGAAGAGTGGAGCAGTTCCGTGCATTATCTTCTTTAACAACTGAATGACTGTTTGTGGTTAGCTTATAAATCTTAAAGCTCCTCGCTTCATTTAAAAGATTGAAAGATACAGGGATACTATGATAAACTGGATATATACATACTTCATCCACTGGAATATTTATCATTGATGTTTATTAAGTAAAGCCATTTGAAAGGCATTTTGTAGAACTAAAACAAAGACAGACCTGAAAACTTTGCAGGTACGTTATTTCAGCAGAGAACGTGAAACTAGTCAAACAAAGAAGGAATTTGGGAATACCTGAAATCAGCATAAATCATTTAAAACTTATATACTATGCTTATAATCTCTGGCTGTTTTTAAAAGAGTAAAGGGAGAAGATAAGAGAACACAAGGAAGAGAAAATGAGATCAGATTATTTGCTCTGTAATATCTATACTTTTCTTTTTGTTCTAAGAAGGCTGTTTAAACTTAAGCTTAACTTCCAAGCTATGTCATTTGAATGCAAGCAATCAGCAATGCTTTAGGACAACTGAGTGATCAGATCATGGGCTGTGGAAGAAAGCAAGTCAGGAAGAACTTCTGAGGGCAACATCATAGATCCCTGCAACACAAAACCCTGCAAAGGACATATGAAACCTCCTTTTTTTTTTTTCCTCCATTAAGCAACTCCAGAGAATCTTTTCCTCTGTTTCACTGAGCTACATGGTCTGTCTTGCAGCTAGTTCTCAGTTATCTGAAGATTTTGATAGGTAACTTGTAAAACCAGGAAAATTTTCTACCGCAGTCATTGAATTTTTTACTGTGCTAAGATAGGTCATTTTGTCATCAAAGCACTTCTATAAGATACAAGGGTTTTCTCTGACTTAAACCCAAGACAAATACTGGTCAAAGATAGAAGTCAATGCCAAAAAAGCAAAAGTTCAAATTCCAGAGAGAGAGTATAATCCTATCTTGAATGAGGCCTATGTGTTGATATTCTATGGCTAACACGGAGGTCTTGTTTTACCAGTGTTTTAATACAGTGCCTGTATACATTTTCATGCCAACATCTTCTCCTGGAATTCAACTGTTTTATATTTGCATTTCTCCTAGGCCCAGGGAACAGTGTGGAAGTGTCATAGGTTCAGCTGCATCAACAAGGTATGAAGAGGAGGTGCTACAAGGAGGAACAAAGAGGTGGGGTGGTGAAAGCAGAGGTGCTGGAACAGAGCTGCAAGGAGCCCTGAAAATGTATCTGCAGAGTAGATGTAAGAAGCCACATGATAAGATAAAGTTAACAGTGTGGGGTAAAGAAATAATAGCTATTAAAGAAGCTGAGATAAAAAGAGGATAATTTTGAAACTTAATTAAATATCCTAGGGGGTCAGCTGGAGGAGGGAGGAAAAGAAACCCCTAGAGTAAAACAAAAAACTAAAAACAAACCAAAAGCAACAACAAAAAAAAGCCACCACCAAAAAATAAAAGGAGGAGGAGGTAAATAGCAGCTGTGGAAAGGATTGGGAGTACTGATGATTAGGCAGGCAATGCATGCTTTTTCATTTTGTGCCAGCCTCTATAAATCTTCCCTGTTACCCTCAACCCAGAGGTGTGGAAGCCTGAGTATAAATTCAGAAGTTTGGATACTTTTCCAGATCTTACCTAAATCATATAAACCTCCTTATGTACAGTATAACTTAGCCAGAAATAACTTTAAAACTCATTTTTCTCATGCTACTTAGCACAGCTGGATGGATTATTCATCCTCAGTAATACTCAAATAGCAAATACAACCTTTTTTTCTGTTTGAGAATCATTTGTGAATAGGCTTTGAGATTGATCTCCAAAATGTGAAATGCCTCTTGATCCTGTTGATTCCTCTGAGCCTTTTTTTTAAAAAAAAAAAAAAGTAGTTACTGTCTGAAATTAACATTTTGCACAAGTTAGGTTCAAATGTGGACTATATTTGACTATAAGCAGAACATGAGGAAATGTGTAGAGGTACTCTCTCAGTCTTTCAACTGCACTCTCATCTCAGTTTTTCTTTCATAGGCCATAAATGTTGCCTGAGTGTAACTGATACCTGCCTGAGTCTGCAGAAAGCCTGAAGCAGTGGCTCTGAGGTGTGATGGCATTCTACATTTTAAAAGGAGTTAACCAAGTTGTTTTAAACATCAACAATAAGTTTTTTTCTACACTGTTCAACGCATGTTTTGGAAGGAGAGGAAGCATCTGAACATACAGATCCACATGGACTTCTCTGAGTGTCTGTTCATTTTGGGATGCTTTTAATAGCACATGGGAGGGGTGAAAAGTGCAATTGTTCTTATTTTCCTAAAGGAAGGGTTCATCTTTCAAAGGTTTGGGAAATGCCAACTTGGGGGTTCAGATACTGAGCAGTTAAAGTATTCACTGCCTCCTGTTTGGAGTTTGTTATTGGTTAGCTAAGTCACGGGATATTCTTCCAGCTCAGTAATTGGGTTAGTGTATCCTTTTAAAGAGAGGAATAATGAACGCTCTTGTTTGTAAAGGAATAGCCTCGTTCGCATGCAAATACGAGTATTCACACAAATCAGCCATTCCTCAAACCTCCTCAGGAACAAAAACCTTTCTGTCTGAAACCGCAGGAGCAGCAGATAACAAGGGGCCTTGATATGGATAGATCAAACAGCCATTTCAAATTCCTGCAAATGTTCATGAATACTGTTGTTCAATATTCATCCAGTTCTGGCTTTTCCTGCATTATGGAAAAGAAAACAAAATTTTAAAATG
>JAOXNG010000001.1:154561504-154573055 GCA_028566535.1 Scolopax minor | reverse complement strand
GAAGCTCAGGCCCAAGTTTAATTTTTACTATACTAATATATCTTCCCCAGATGTGTAAATTATTCTCCAAACTAAATAAAGATTATTATTTTATTAAAGAACCAAATAAAAGAAAAAGGAAGTTATGATAATGTTCAGATTCAACACTAAGATTGCATAAATCTAGAATTGCAAGTAACACAGTGCTCTGCAACACTCTTAAAGCAGCAGAATCTCTGCAGATCAAAGGAGAAATTTTTTTTAATCTTCTCCAGTTTTGAGTCTTTTCCAGTTTAAAGGGCTGGAGTAAAACATACCTTGAGGCCCTTTCCATCACTGTTTTTCCATAATTCTGTAGCCAGAAACATCCATAAAACTGTTACTCCAGGTGACACTGTACTGTCCTCTTGTCCAGAAGACAAATAATGCAATCCTAGTGCCGAGTAATACAATATCTTGGTATTGTCTCATACTGTCACTTACTTCATTTATTGAGCTGGAAGAGACTTTGTTAGTGCATCCCACTGCAGTTGGGAGAGATCTACATCATGTTGTCCTAAACTCTATATACTAGAATCCACAGTCTCTCTAGGAAGCCTATTCTACCCTCTTTTGGTTCTTGTAGTCACCCTTTTCCCTCAAAAATTATGAAAAAATATGCTTCACATCTTTCCATCAGTGAAAGACTGAGCAATTAATCACCACCCTCTTTGTAGCATCTCTTACACATTAGAAAATGAAATCCTGCCTGTTCTTAGGCTTTCTTTTTTTAGACTAAGCAAAACAAATCCCCATCATCACAGGACATCTATCTATCTATCTATCTATCTATCTATCTATCTATCTATCTATCTATCTCTCTATCTATCTATCTATCTAACTTCTTATTCTTCTTGTACTGCAAATTTCTTTTCAGTTTATTATTATCATCTTGAACTCTACTTGTGTTGTCCAATAAGTTTGCACATTTCTCAGTTTATATCACTATCAAATTGCCTCTTAAATCCAAGTTCTTAATTAAACCATGAAGCTCAGCCAAGTCCAGAACAGACAAGTCATTATCACTTACCTGGACAACAAGTAGTATTTGCAGATATCAAAACAGTAAGGAATGTTTAACATCACTTTTTGGGGCATCAAAGAAGAGTTAATGATCATTGACTATGGTTGTTTGGAAGAACTACGTTTGCACCAATTAGAGTCAACAGACACCAAGTCAGGAAAAGAATGAGGAAAGATGAAAGCCACCACAAGAGAGATAACTTCAAGCCCTTGCAAGAAACTTTAAGACATGAACAAGAGGAAAATCCAGTGAAATAATAGCAAGAAAGCAGCAGAAGGAATTAAAGATACCCTTAACCACTGTGCCTCATGTGTTTCAAGTTGTTTCTATAGTCACAGAATAAGAAGGTCAAATCAGATCAAATAAAATCGGGCAGAACTGAACAGTACAATTAGGCCATAGTAAAAAAGTAATTACTTTTCCATCCATTAGAGATTGCGTGTTACTTCTTGGAACTGTACGTTATTATCTAAATAATAGATACTAGCCAGCAAAGCAACTGGGAACGAACTGGGAAAATCAGCTAAAAAGCCACTTGGCTAAATATTACAATATTACAATTTATATTAAAGCTCAGATAAACTTGAAAGTTGAACACTGGTGGCTCTTAACATATTTATGCTAACTCACAAAGAGACTAGAAAAATAAAGAATGCAGCACAGCACTAAAACAGACTAGTACTGAAGAAAAATATTTTTAAAGTACCAAGAAAGCTAAAGTAGCATTCTCTTTGCTTTCTGCCCTTTGCATTTTAAAGTTTTGATATTATAATTATGGCATATATCCTATCCAACTGACAGTGTTGGTAAGTTAAATAATTTTAACTGTCTAGGAAGTCTTATTTTTACTTCACCATCCTTTATCACAGTTCTACATTTTTCCCCATGTTTTTCACAGGACATGAGATGTACTTCACAATGCACAAAATACTTCACATTTTTTTCAGTTATATGTCTCTCTATAACAGCTCACTAAATAAGTTCACTATTTTGCAGAGATGAAGTTAGTCCTTGGCTGAACTAAATGTCACAGCACTGTGGATGCGGGTGGAGCTTCCTAATCTATCCTGTGTGAAGATATAAATCAGTGTTTGAAAAGCTGCACCTCTCCTTATGGATTCTTATGGATATGTTTCCCTTAATAATATATGTTCAATTAGCATGGCAATAATCACCTTGCAGCACCTGAAAATCAGTAGGACCACTCCACTATTGATGGAAATGAAGTCCAACGTAGCATAAGTCAGCATCCCCAGTCAACTCTCTTTCTTCAGAAGCCTGACTTATCCTGTGTTATTTATAGCATGCCAGTGGCTAGCAAATCCAAAGAAAATTTTGTAAATCATTCCCACATCAGTGAGAAATAATGCCATGATCATACTACCTGAGTTACTGTCATCCCAAAACAGTGGTATTTCTGTACTGCACTATCACTTACAAGAAGCACTCCTAACAAAAAAGCAATTCCTTCAATTCTGTCTGCCTGCTCTGGAATCAAAAGGGTTAAAGAAGCTATAATTTATTTCTACCAAGTGAATAGAAAATTAGGATCTTCCACTTTCTCTCATTCTCATGCATCCCTAAGAAAAAAAAATTATTTCACTGGAAATTATGATTTCATCAGCTGAACTGAAAATCAAGAAATAGACCACTTTAAATATTCACACCATCTTGATTAAAGCAGGTGTCTCCAAGCCCTATTATTGCAAAGTGATTGTCAGAATTTCCATTGTAAATCTCTTCCCTCCTTTTCACTGGTTTTATACTTGTGTCTTGGCTATGAGAGCACATTCCAGGCTGGAATTTAGGCTGGGTGATTATTAAAAAGAAGAGAATTTTCCTTTACAAATGATATTAAAAGAATTGTAGGAGTAATAAAATGTTGGCTTTTCAGTATGGTGGAAAGGCACAGCATGTTTTATTTATTACACATATTGATCCAAAACAGTACCACAGTCTGGTAGAGAAGGCAGAGCTGAAAAATTGTCACATTTTCCCAGATGGCAAAGGAATACTCTAAGCTGGCATCCTGTTATCCTACTTTGCTGTGCTTCATTGCCTTCAACTACTGGAATGGAGCAAACAGCATAGGACAGAAAAGGATGCAGTTATTCTCCCTAATTACAGAAATCACAGGCTCTCTTTCCTACCATGCCTAGTCTTTACTATGTTTACTCTCCTGATACCCTATGAGGTATGGAATTGCATTGTTCATTTTGTAGATAAGAAATAAACATAATAGATTTTCACCTAATAAACTCAAGGTTGAACATCAAGGCACCAGCCAGTTCTTTTCTTGTGTTTAGTGTTTAGTCTATGTTCCCACTAATTAATTCAATTGTCCCAAGAGACATACCTGGGCACTGAAAATGAACTGTAAATGCCGTTAAGTGAATACCAGTGTCACAACAGCTTGCAACATGTTTTTGTCCTGGGCCAATTAGTAAGTACCCTCCCAAGCAACTCTTGGGATGGCTCAGGAGTTAGCACTGTCCAGGGACCATTCCTAGCAGGAGAGAAAGAGAGTTTAATAGCATTGGCATTAGCTGTTCCCTGTCAGCTGGCCAGAGAACAGTCCCAGACATGTTTAATTTACAGCTACAGAAGAAGCCAAAATGGTCAGCACCAGCTAACACATGGAAGCCACGTCTTTATGCTGAATTACACTTATGCTAGCAGCAGCCTCTCTCAGCTTCAGCTATAAGAAACCACTCTCTAGCTGTCATATTCTGCAATACTTTGCCATGGCTGAGAGTGTGATCTTTTCTCCTCTTTCCATAAATATTAAGGTTGTATACTGATTACCAGTGTAGCAGCAATTTTTAGTGCAACACTGAAGAGTGAAAAGTCACGTAAATTGATATTTTCATGGGGGCAGGAATACAACTGCTTAAAGGAATCAGCAATAAGACACAGACTGCTTTTTCTGTGCACTCTCTGTAACAACATTTCATAAGCATTTTATTCTCTTTAGTAAAGATTCAGTGTTACAGGTCCATAAAATGAAAACATGTGTTCTCTTTAATATGCATTCAGAGTGAAAATCGCTTCACTCACATAAAACCTAATAATTGGACGTTTCGTAGGGAAAGTCTGAAAAAAGAAATTGAGTTGCCTGTGAAGTGGCACTAAAGATATTTTGCAGTCCTGACACCAGAAACAAAAATGTCTCAGCCATCATCCCCACTGGCTTGAGTAAACACTACATTTTCCTTACATCTGGATGCAAAAACTTCTAGAACACAAACTTACATCTGACTGAAATAAGAAAAAAAAAAGTCATGTAAAAGTCTATTATTAGTAAAACCCATTGTTCATTTGTTTATTTGAAAATTATTTTCAAATACTGTTTTAATTAATAAACCAGTATGCAATAAAATGACCTTGATGACATAAATTTAAATATAGATCATTCTTCAACACTTTTTAAATGTCTAGGGTCAAAGAGGAGGGAGATGAAATAAAATCCAAGATACACAAATGAAAAGAATCAAGAGTTGGATTATTTAATACTGGGCACAACAGCATTCAACAAGGAGGAAATTTTTGTTTTAATTCTGGATTCTGTATACACTTTGTTTATATAGCCTTCGTTTTACGTCATTTAAGCTTTAGCATCTCAGCCTACAGAACCATCAATACTGATGGGAGGTTTTTGTCATTTAAGGAGGTTGAGCCAAACACTGACTCAAAGAACAAAAAGAACACAATGAAAGTGATGTCAAATTCAAGACCACAATCAGCAACAGAAGACTGCTTATTATTTTTCTTCTCCCCCTTAAGGTATAAAACAAGTAGTATTAAAAGTGCCTTAATGTTTAAAACACAGATTTGTTTCTACAACTTTGAAAGTAGGGGGCTGCAGATTCTATAATGTCATTGAATTCTTTTTATGATGCCACTGTGGAAATGTTGAAGCAGCAATATCTCTCAGTAGGATTGCATCCTGGCAAGAAGCAAAGCAAAATACCTGAAGTGATCCTACTGTGTGTTAATCACATGGTTAATTTGTTAAATTTGCATTTCATTCATTTCTGTAGCTTGGCAGAAATTTTATTGATAAGGAGTTTTTTATTGTTTTGGTTTGGGCTTGTGATTGGTTTTTTTCCCTTTGTTTTCCAAGAGATTCTGCACTGATCAATCTGTCTTCTGTCCATGACTCCATCTTAATTAGTAACTGAGTATCTAGCCGAGTAAGAAGAGTTAATGATAGGGCATATTCTTTTGTGTAGTCTCTTGTTGTGTAATTGTTGCTTTTCTGGGTTCGTAGGTTGCATGCAATTTGCTTTGGTTTTGATCTTATTTCCTTGTGAAATTGCTTTAAGATAAGCCTCTCTCAGTGATTTTTTTTTAAAGTCTTTCTTCTTTGTTTGATTAATTTTCATCCTCTTGATTTCCTTATTTTCTTTTATAGCAAATGATTGGGGTGAGAATTCTAATGTGGGGCCAGGTGGAGAATCCGGCTCTCTTGCTCCCCCCAGCTGCTGAAATAAAATAGCAATATCAATAGCAATAACAATGTCATAAACCCTGAAATGTGTCCATCGCTTCTCTGGTCAGACACCTCACCGAATTAAAAACAATCATTTTTGAAAGAGAAAAATATTTGCACTGGGACTTAGACCCTCAGTAGCAAAATATTCCTGCATAACAGCAACTTTAACCCTATTGCTAACCCAAAATATTACGTCCATCTGTAGGAAAAGCTAAATCAAGCATTCTTACACAGTTTCTCGCAACCTGCTGGAGATGAGCATAGTATATCCTTTGCTAGATCACAGTCCATCTAAAAATGTAGGATGCTGCAAGCCCCTTAGAGTAACAGAAGAGAAGAACTGATACATGAAATAGCTAGGACACAAATTGGTTAGACTTCATAGACAATATCATTAAATGTCCTTTAAAACAGGCAGGCAACTCATCCTTGGTTACACATGGGATTCTCCAAGAAGTATGTATTTCTTATTACCCTTTGCCTGATTTAAAGGATCAGTACTGTATTTTGTATTGCCTAAAAACTGCAACTGCTTTTCAAAGACAACTCCAAAAGATAGCAGTCTATAATGAATTATCCGTCAGGTATGGATCACATCAACACTGATTTTTACTGGAGTAAAGTTTGGGGCCAAACATTTAGCAGAGCAGGAAAAGGAAAAATAAGCTGCAATGGCAGACCCAGTGTCTCCAGGTTTCATAGACACTACTGAATGCTCTTTTTTTTTCTCTGCAGGAGCAATCACATACCCCTGAATCTTTTTTCAGTCAGACTAAGAGGTGACATTTACACCCCTGATTCATTGTGACTACAGGAATCTTCTTTGGATAAATACAGGGTTTCATCTTTCAGTTGTTCCAGCCTTCTTTTGCAATTAGTTTCACTGCTTCACTCACTGACATTCCTTCTGACACTCACATTTCACTAATGGATCAGCAAGCTCAAT
Source organism: Scolopax minor (assembly GCA_028566535.1). Lineage (NCBI taxonomy): Eukaryota > Metazoa > Chordata > Aves > Charadriiformes > Scolopacidae > Scolopax > Scolopax minor. The sequence goes on along the minus strand of JAOXNG010000001.1, from coordinate 154,566,572 downwards.
TTCCGTAGGCAGAGCTGTATTCCCAACTAGAAGTCGTGTACACTGAGGAAACCTTCAGAAGATCTTAGCACTCGCTACTGTGTCTGGAAAGGTGGAAACTGTCAAACTCAAGTCCCCACTCAATGTCATGGCATTTCTTACCTGAGGGTGTGGAAAATGAGGAAAACTATTTCCTTTAGAGGAAAAACCAGAAGTCCGTCTACCTGTGTATGGCATTCCTTTATTCTCAGGTATGACATGTGCCTGCAGGATATACTGTCCCTTAGGAGAAATCCTTCAAGGCGATCCTTCAGTGATCTGAAAGGAGACTTAAGTGCACAGCAAAAGTCTGACAGAGGCTCTTGGGAAGGGATAGCAAACTTAGAAATGCAGGGAGTTCAGTGATCCCATCTTTTCCTATCTTTCTAGAAATCAGGTAAATGGTTTGGCCTTGGCACTGTCTTTCAGAGAATATCATCTGCCATGAACCACTTGGCTTTTGCTTTGAAGGCCTGTGAGGGGTTTTAAGGCCATGGTACATTTTCTGACAGATACATTTGCCAAAACAAACATAGTTAGAAAATGAACATGTTTATCAGGGAGAGGAGAGATTGCAAGGTTTTTTCACTTTTTCTCAGTGAAACAAGAAATACATATTAGAAGTCAATACAACAACAATAGCGGGCCATTATCTCAGGTCTGAATTGTAAGGTGGTAAGGAACACAAACCATATCTGACAATATGTGGAATAATAAAGCCACCCTCTAGGTTCAGCTCTAAATGGGGTTCAGGCTATCTTCTAGAATCAAAGCTCATCAAAGTCAATGCAAATTTCAAAGTCTGGTGCACCATTTTATTACAGTCCTTACACAGGTGTTGTAGTATACCTTGTGTTTAATCCTCTTTGGTCACACCTATATTGGAACCAGGAATAAAGTCCTCTCTGATTTTGGATATGACATAGGTCCCTGTCCAAAGTCACAGAAATAAATTCTGAAATTAAGATGTCAAACTCAGAACTAAATTTTGATCTCACATTCTGGCTAGAATTCAAGCTGATGGAATAATTCAGGCACACCCCTCCTAATCAATTAAATGTTTATAGAAACACCAAACTTCTACACTTGGGTTTGACAAAAAACCCTAACTATCACTCCAACTCCACAGTACTATATGAAAGGGTCTAAAGAGTTTTCCTTTGGTATTCTTGATTTGTGAATGCAAAAGATATAAAAAAATTTCAGAATTTCACTTTTTTTCTTGCCCCAAAAGAAACAAAGCCTGATCTATGTAATCTCCTGTTATTATCACAACTACACAAAAGAATAAAAAAAAAAATAAACTCTTTGCCCATGGTCACAGAAAATCTTATTAAGGAAAGCATTAAAAAAAAAAAACATGAGAAAGATGTCACATTTTAGTTTATATTGGAAAATGTCCTACAGTATCAATAGCGGCTCCATTATTCTAATCACTCTGTAACGAAGGACTTGCTAAAAAGATATATCAGGGGAAAAAAATTAGTCCAGTAGTGTCCGCTTCTTGTGAAGTCATATCTGTTGTACATAGAAAAAAATGCCCTAAAGAAAACTCCTAAAAAGTAGTTAATTAACATATAAACCACAAATGTCAGAGTATCATAAATATTCAAGTAGTGATGGATAGTGGGATAAACCCTGAGTGCATGCCGTAAGTTTTTTATCTCCATAGCTATCTTGAGTTGGATATTTACAGTAAATTACAGCTGCACATGCTTTACTCCAGAGCCATATGTTTTATTATTCAACCAGATGTAAGCCATAAAACTGTTTTATCTATTTTGTGGTTCAGCCCAGTACTAATAAAATAAACTACAAATACCTGACTTATAGCTTTGCTGGCATTTTTGCACTCCAGTGAAGTGCAGTGCCAATGCCTCATGCAGTGAAAGTGATCTAAGAAAATCAGATGTTCTTCCTATTTCTTATACTTTCATAAGGACCTTAAATATTTGAAAGAACATAGTTGAGCTATAACTTGTTCTTTTATTGTTTTTCATCACATGGACTATCACCATCACTGATAGTTCATTTTTGTTTCCTGTAGATTAGAAAGGACATTGTAAGGGGCCTGCACTCTGTCTTGGCATCTACATCACTGATTTTCCTTAAGCATTACAGGGCAGCATCAAATTACTAAAATAATCATATACCCTAGGAAGGATGTATTTAGTTATATAAAAAAGATAATGTTGCAATTACAAGCATTCCTTTTTTTATTTTTTTTTAAATCTATCACATTAAACCTTGCACAGAAGAACCAAAAAGTATGAATTTGTGTTGCCACTATTTTTCTGATTAAGATTCCTTTAAGCACCTGTGAAAGCTGTCCTAAGTGCACACACAAATGTTTTCTGTTTGTGAAGTGTCTTGGAAAACAAATTCAACTTTCATATCACCATTTGTGCCAAAGAAAAAAAAGTGTTCTCAGAGGTCTTAAAATCCTATTTTTGGCATGGAATGTGACCATAAGCAACACAGTATATAATGGGGGTAGAGAAGACATAAAGAATACTGTGAAAAGATCACAAAACACAGCCAATTTTCTGAACACTTTCAGATACACTACTGGCCTTGGACTAATATGCTCAGTCTCGAGGTTGTCATGGACATCTGTTAATAAGTCTCCCTAGACTAGCCCAACAACATTCATTTGACTCTCAAACTGCATAACCCTAGCAGACTAATGAGGAACTGAATGCTGAATGTTTATCAAAGGGGACTCTCTTCCATTCCATCCACCTCTTGCATACTTCCAAAGAATTAATCTATTTTAACAAGGGACCCTCTCCCTATTCTATGGCCTCAATTCAATCTCTAAAACAGGGGATTAAATCCAACATTCTGCAAGTCGAAATTAAAGTGGTTTGGGTTGTTGTTTTTCAAGCTACTCTGAGTGTTAATTGGGGTAAAATCTGCAGCTTCTGGATTACCATTCACATTTCGATTAACAGAGGAAAACTTTGCCAGAAGTACCACAAGGACTAAGGAAAATGAAGTCTTTTAACCCTTTCTCAGCATACTAAGCAGGTATCATTTAAAGGAACACAGGCAATTTAAAGTGCTTTGGTTGCTTTGTACACAATAATAAAGATGAAGAAAAAGCAAAGTACTGTGTCATTTTTTACCCCTCAAAATCCTTCAGATTTCATTATGGCTGATTAAAAATAATTGAGCAGATGTTACAAACAGTAATGCTTTTAATCCTTTTGTGCTTAGATTTAAATCTGAAATAATGCAGATAAAGCAAGTGTGAAAGATTTCATACCATGGTCCCACAAGTATTTGTAAAATGTAAGTGCTGTTTAGATACTTTCTTATGCCCGATACTTTATCATTTTTATGTTGCTGCTGAAAGGATAAGGTCTCAAGTGTGAGTTTCTGTAATAAACACATTTTCTTTTGGCTCATGAGTCATAGACAATGTAAAAAGACATTTTCCTCTCAAAACACCAATATTGTGAACATCTGGTTCATACCCTTCTTAACAAAATTTGTTCCACTGCTCTATTACATAAAAACATCTGTCATTTATATCAAACAGTTGACAAATGCTCTATCGTGAATTCTAAGAACTGGAATGCTAGATCATTAAATATCTTTTTTATACAAAATGAAAACTGTTTGTTTGTGTTGAAGACTAAATCCTATTCAACAGAGGTAACTTCTTTATCAAATAAGAAAATGGGTTAAATTTATATCAACAGTCTTAAATTTCTTTCTCCTGACAACTGTATGTAATTACTGTAAATCATTCTTCACATAAAAGACAACAATATGCTACTGGGTGACACTATGTGGATACCAGTGGATGGTTTTGTCTACTGAAAAGACTGAAAATTGTGAGAAGTTTCAGACCCTTAAAGTCTTCCAGAAATCCATGGTTAGAGATTTATTTTATTTGAAAAACAAACAAACAAACAACAACAAAAACTCAACCAAACAAAGTAAACCCAAACAAACAAAAAACCACAGAAAACAGAAAACCAACATGTTTTTCTGCTGCCGTTCAGTGTTAAGAGGCTGTTTTGTTCCAAAGGGTGAGCAGTAGCCACACTGACAAGCAATGCATTCCAGGAAATGTCCTTTCTCCAGAAGTGTGGAATCATTTCTGCCTCTCCTTTTTGAGAATAAGAGGCCCATGAAATCAAAATCTGGGGCAGCTATCACTCTTTTTTGCAATGCCTCAGTTACTGTTCAAGCACAAGGAGATCATTTGATTTTTCTTGAGGCCAAATGGCTATTGTGAGGTCCCCTCTGTGATTAGGAAAGAGCAACTTCTCTCATGGTAGGCTAGGGCAAACTCTCAGGAGGCTACAGCCATAATAACAACAGGATCCTGTCTTCTTAAGTATTTACATTTAGAACTGTGATGCAAATAGGAAGGGCTTTCTGTAATTTTGTGATTCATGGCTCCAACAAATGAATCAAAAATCTGTGTTTCACCTCCAAACGCAGCTGTATTGGGTAGAGTCCACTACTAAGAGCAACTCAAGATGTGTAAATGAGGTGTCTCCTTCTCTCCATTGACTGTACAGACTAAACAGAGAGTCACCTGGCAACAATTAATAGAAAAATGGATTGCATTTCCTAAATGAGGTGCATAAAGTGGGCAGTCTGCACCTGGCTGTATGAGCTTTAAATTTGCCATCCTTATTCACAATGTATGAAGTATTTTTCATAGCTTTTCTGGACAGGTATTGCACAAGACATTTGTAACTAGTTGAAAACAAAGAAACCCTGTGATTCACTGAGAAAAAGGATATTTAGTTAGATGTATGACAGAGCCAGAGGCAACTTCGGAGCTGCAAATGTAATTACTGCCGGCCAGAGGCATTTGCTTTTCACTGTAAAAAAAAAAAAAAAAAGTCTGTTATGATTTGTCTGAATTCTGTCCAGAGAAAACCAGCATAAAACATGTTCAGTCTTAGGAGATCTGGAAGATCCTCCCGAAGAAGAGAACAGATTTGGAAAAGGTCCCTTTACCTACATGTGTAACATGAAATAAGATAATTTCACCATCCTCTGCCTTCCTCCTGCCCTTATTGTA
>JAOXNG010000001.1:154415629-154428301 GCA_028566535.1 Scolopax minor | reverse complement strand
AGTACTTTTTCCCTATTCTGACTCAAAACTTGTGCTCAGGACAAATTTGAAGAGATCCTTCCTCTCTCTCTTTTTTTTTTTTGGAGCGGTATTGAAGGCTGACACGAAAATGTAGTTATATGGGTTGGACACATTTTTTTTCCTGAAAGAGGTCAGAGGGGCGAATATGCAAATTCCTCTGCCTTCCCCATGGAAAGAGGTCACAGAATATTTCTGCTGAGCAACACTCTGAATGTTTATATTTTTCTTGGGAAACATCTTTCTTTTTCTTCTTTAAACAATTTATGACATTTTCTGAAAAGAAAGGGTAGCAGCAGCATACTCAGATTAATTTAAAAAGGCAGAGGTTCTCACACAGCTCTGGAAAAAAGTTTTCCAATTGGCAGCTTTGAACCAAAGTCAAAGAGAGAGATCTAATCCCAAATTTGGTTGGATTAGGTTTCTAACTGTTTGGAAAGCAGTGTCAGTGTCTTCTCAAGTCGAATTTGAGTAAAAGGTGAGGATGAGGAAAAGATGTATTTTCCATATAATCTGTGTACACCTCCTGCACACAGGCATGCTTTGTGTTTTAGAGATGTGTGGCTCTAACTGCAGCATCCCAGGTACAGCACCCAAGGACTGCTTCTGATCTGTACAGGTTGAGAGAAAGAAAGATGCAGTTTGGTGTTGCAATGATCACAGACTCTGCCATTGGTTGAGGGTTGCTTGGTGACCTCTGTTCTCTTTCTGGCGTGACTGGACTCTGCAGCCTTCCTGCTGTGCAGCTCTTTGTCAGTGCTGTAGCCAAGCCACAAGCAGTGCTGGAATGATCAGAAGAGGCAAGAGTACTGTTGCCAGGTACTGCTCAAAGTCACTTCAACTGTAGGAAACATTGGCGTTTGTTTGAAAGAAAAAGCACATTATACCTGTATCTTGTTTCCAGTGGCATCTGGTAGCTCAAGAACCGGTGAGTGTGGGTAAGGAGGTGTGGAGAGAGTAGTCCCCACTGGTGAGTCCTTTCAGCCTCTCTTAGGTGTTGGCTGAGGGACTCCGAGCAGTGTTGGATGGGCAGAGTGAACATGGTCTTTGTGGCACTGCAGGGAGGGACTTGCTAGTACTTAATTGGGAAAAAAACAGCCCTGGATTAAGACCATTACTGTTATACCAATAGAATTTTTAATAGTTACACTTAATTAAAAGCTCCCTGAAGGAAGATCAGGAAGGACAATTTTCTTCTGAAGAGCAGGGATGAAACTGTCATATCATAGTATGAAAGACAGTTTGGAAGTGGTAGAGCAATGTAAGCCATCAGTTTGTGAGTGAGTCCTTTTAACCTCTGGTCAGAATTTGTCTTGCCTGTGTTGTGTCACATTTTATGCAATTCTGACACAATGAGCTGCCAGGTTTTGCAGCCTGCAAGCAGGTTTTTCCAATGACGGTCATCTTCAGCCAGTAGAGCTTTTCAGGTGTCCTTCTCAACAGCGTGGCGGGAACAGTCACATGAGAGGTTGGTTTTATGTCTGTAGTGTGGTTAAGTGGTAAAAATCTGCTTAGAGCAGATTTTCCCCCATTTTTGGATCAAAAGTAATTTGAGCTAGTCATTGTCAACTGTTTGAGTCTAACTTCTGCTTTGTAACTCATTTGATGCTAAATGTCAGTGGAAGGCTTTCATGTGCCTAATACCAGGAGCACCAGAGTCAATGGGAAAATCATTGTGATTTTGCTGAGCTGAATGAAAACTTCCTTTGATCTATCTTGTAGCCTCAGTAAGTTGAGCCAACGCTTCTGAAAGATCAGAGAATTCATACTGGTTTTGAGTCATCAGGGGGAGTATTTTACCACTGTGTGCCAGGTTAGTTCTACTTTCTTCTTTCACGAGTCATTGTAAATATGATACTTTCCAGAATTCAGGGCTAAAAGCACATGTTAAAATTGCGTGTAGCGTGGGTTAGTGGTAGGTGATATCTTTCTTTACAAGCCTGCTAATTTAACATGGTTTAACCCTCTTACGATTCCAAGCCTGGAATAAACCTTTCTTTTAGAGCTAGAGGTGCTAAATCTTGCCAGCTTCTGTGCTGGCATTGTCACAGATGAATGTGCTGTTTAGCTAAAATGAGAGGCCATCTCTTTTTTTTTTTTTTTTCTTTTTTTATGGCTAGCATGCTTAAAAGTCTCTCTGAAATGCCTGAAATAACTGCAGTGTAACCTTTAGTCTTCCCTTGGAAGTGGAACAAAAATACCTCTATTTCCACTTTGTGGTTCACTTGCTCCTGATATTTGAGTCAGCTTTGATACACTGGAAGCGGCAGCATCTCCTGGCAGACGGCAGTGAGTGTGAGAGCAGCTTCGATATCTTTCTCCCTGCCCCTTCCTCTCCTGAAAAGGTCCTTCCAAAATGTTTAGCATGGACTAGTAATGTTGCATTTTTCCAGAGGCTGGCAAGTCTGATCCAGATAATGCAAATGTTAATAATGGCAAAGGTGGAGAGTAGGAGTGCAGCTGACCACAGAAACCCTTGAGATGCTTCAAGGAATTAAATCTGTTCCACTGAAAGATTTCTTCAAAGAGGGTGAAGCAAAAAGAAACTGTATTACTCCTTTTCACCTGTGCAGGTGTAGAATTCATTTGGTGTGTTTCATTGCTCTAGCACTGCTCTGAGCAGGCTTGGCATAGGCTCCTGCCTGTGAAGGAGAAGCCTTCAGAGCTGGTGTTAACCACATTAATGAGGCAGTTGCATCTGCTGTGGTGAAATTGGACATACATGTTGGCAGAACATGCAGAAGTATTTTGGTTTGATTTTCCTGTGATGTTTATAGCATATACCAAAACCTGAACGATTATGTATTGTTACCTCTGCATGGTTCTTAATTTTAGAGAAGTCTTGACCTCTACTTTGTAGCTTTGATTCAGACAACAGGGTAAAATCTGAGTTACTGGCATCTTTGAAGAGGGATGGCAGAGATTTCAGTGGCAATTGGTTGTACTGCAAAACAGTAGAAAATCAGTCACTCAACTCTAATCCGCTGCAGTTTCCTAATAAACAAGAAAAATTACCTAATCTTTGATATTTACATCTGTGGTGCTTACACTGTGGGCCTAGTTACATAGAAGACAGTGGGGGAAGGAGCAGCTAAGAAGCTGGAATGGCTGTGCTCAGCAAAACTGTTTTTATTGTTTAGGGAGCTGAGTTTTAACTGCTGGGTTGAATAAAATATAGCTTTGCAACAGCTTACGTTTTATTAGAGAATTCTATTTCATTTGTTCGCAGTTCTCTTTTTAAGGATTCACAACTTCAGCTGATCTAAACAGCAACTGAAGCTGAGGGAGGCCACTGAATTATCCCTGGTACTAAAGCAGCATTCAGGCTGTCATTTGAAGTATCTCATATTTTTTTCTTGCTGTACATAAAAGCGTTTACTGCGGAGGACTTTGAGGTTTGTTACATTAACAAACACATTAAGTTCTGAAGATGAAATCTGTCTTCTTAAAAATGTAGAAGTAATTATGTAATTCATTTACATTTAGATATGCAATCATATATAATTTGTGAGTCCTTATAGGCTTCTGTGCCATTTGTACAAAAGCAAGTTGTTGTTACTTACACCCAGGAGATGCAGTTCTCATCAGTGGAATATATGCTGGAATTCAGAGATACCACTTCTCACAATGTTCTTGTAGGCAGCACTAAGAATAAAATCCTTTAGTGCAGCAACAACAGAGAAGAATTATATCGTTGTGACATTTTGTTCTCCCAAATTTTAGTTACAGTCTTGTTTTCTCTGGAAGCAGTATTGCCAGGTCCTTTTCCATTCTGTGTCAGGAAACGATGGAAACCACTGTGTTTCTCTGAGGTCCTAAATTTGGAGGGAAAGTTCTTTTCAATTAATTGCTTTTTCCCACTTGAAGGAAAATGCTTCCCAGTTAATTGTGGAGTTTAGGTGATATTAGTTGAGTGTTAAAAGAGATTCAGTCTCCAAGATAGATATATGAGAAGGTTACCAGAGGTTTCACAAGAATTTCTGCATGTTGTACATAGAGTGTGAGAGAGAGTGAACTATAAAATATTGATTAGGCCTCTAAACCCATTGTGCATTTTTCTTTTCTTTTCTGCATCTGAACCTCTTTAGGTGCTGCTGCTATTTTTCGCAAGAATTTTTTTCTCCCTCACATATACACGTGTTCATCTCAACCAGATTGCATTATTATTTGAGACTGAGTATCTCTTTCTCAGATCACAGAATATTTTGTTGATCAGAGGTTAAGCATTAATAGAATGATAGAATGAAAATGACAAATCCCAAACTTGTGTTTTGTTTTGTTTTTCTTCATTCCACTCAAATGGCACTGGACAAATTAAACTGCAGCTTGAGGTCTTTTTTTGTTACTTCGGATTCATCATACTTCATTTTGTGCTACCACAATCCCAAACTGTTCCTTAAGCCTTCATAAACACAACCAGACCTTTTATAAATCCTTGACAAAGACTGTCACGTTATCAGCAGGGAAAGTGATCTTTTTCTTCTGTTCTGGTATCTGTATGCCTTCTACAGCAGTAATCCCTTAATTTATTAAAGATAAAAATGCAATAGCTTGGTTAAGTAATACAGGGCACATAACAACATTCCTGGTTTATCCTTCAGTTTGGCCTTATTGATCTAATTACAGATTAATTATCCACATGGGTGCACTGGTCTTCTATACAGTATGTAGATCTATTTAAATCTGCCTCTAAAACCCTTGCAGAAAAAAAATGCTTATGAGTCAAATATCTCACTGGCATTCATGGTCCAGAAATTCTTAAGTTCATTAATTACCTTGGCTGAACATCCTGTGTGGAGCAATTTCATTAGGGTGATCAGCGAACACTGCCCTTTATTAATCCCATGTGAGCCAAATGAAATAGCTTGGGAATTGGGGCCTTAGACTTTCCAACTTGTATCTCAGGCTTCAGAGTGTACAATATGCAAGATTGAGATGTTGGACTTGCAGTGGCCTAGGTGTCCAATTACTTTAAGACCGTTGAGCCTTCTGTACCTAATGGTACAGGAAAAGGTCTGCTTTATTTTAATTGGCCTAAGAGTTGTTTCAATCTCCCTTGTATTTTGGGTTCTCCCTGCCCATTAATAGTAAGCAATTTGGTCGCAACCCTACATTTCTCTATATCATGTCCTTTTTAAATGTCTCACAAAAAGATCTTAATAGTATCATTATGAGGCTTGGTTGTTCTTTTAATTTTAGTACATTGGGTACTCAAGGTAATAACCTATCTTGAGTACCCAATTGCCCATTGTCGGATTGCCTTCAAATGAGAAGTTTCTCATCCTTGTGTCATTTTGAGTTACATTCTTGAAATTTGGCTAGGACAAAAAGCTAAAATATTAAAATTGTCATTTTGAAATAATATTTGTCATATTAATTTTCCTTTCTTCTTGATGGTGAAAAGAATTTACTTAAATTCTGGCATACTTTTCTCTAATTTGTTACCTCTGTTTTGCTTTTCTTAGTGGTCACTGGAGTAAGCTATCCTCTGAGTAGTATGGTTTTGGGGTATAATAGTGGAGGCAATTAGCTGGAGCAGCCCAAAATAGAGCCAGGGACCAAAGTAACAGTTACGTAACATAGATGATTAGGTCTAATGTCTGGGCTCCCTTCCTAGCTCTCCTTTATTTAACACTATATCTCCATGCCTTGAAGTGTTTACAAGTATGATCATAGAATCATAGAATCTATTTCCTGAAGATCTCTTACACTTGAAACAGAAGTTATAAAGGTGCTGAAAAGATAAAAAGTTAAGAAACATTATAATAATTTATGCATTAAATCAGGGTAAATAAATGCTGTGGTCCTTCCTAGCTTTAATATGCATGAGTGTATGTGTAATGGCTGAGTTGTCAGCAAAGCATTCTCAATAAAAAAGATGCTTTATATTTCTCTCTGAAAGATTATGATTCCTATATTTCACGGATATTTTTGACAATTTGGAATAAAAGAAACCAAACTGTTCTGCAGTCTTCTGTATAGCTATAACATTAGTGTTTTGTCTATGGCATTATAGAATTGCATATGATTATCCTTGGCTTCTGTATGCTTTCCTGCTGGGCTGTACTACCTCGTAGATGCATTCAATTTTAACTTAACTGTTGTGGGGATATAGACTGCTGCTAAAGAAACAGGGATATTTGTCCTCTGTTTCCTCCAGTAGTTCAGTATTGCAGATGTTCTTCCTTTTCATGCTTTTTGTTCAAGTCTTCAATTCACTACTGTTTTCCTCAGCTGTGTAGTTTGTTAGCCTATTCTATGTCTTATCTTTAATATCCAAAGGTATTGTTTAACATTTAGTACAGTTCCTGTGTTGTTACAATGCTACTGTTTGTGTTTTCCAGGCTGGAGAGTTTCATATCTGTGACTTAAATCATGTAATGACTTATACATGCCTCTTATACAGTGGACATTCTTGCAATTTCAGTGGGAACAGTCACAGGGTATTAATTTTATGGAGTGACAAAATGTTGGTAAAAGTTTACCAATAAGCAGCATTTTTGATAATGAGACAATATATTTCTGGAGAGCTGTAGCTTCTGATACTAGGGGCACTTCTATCCTACTGTGCTTTTTTTCTCTTTATCCCTAGTTGTGTATTTTTAATGCAATTACAAGTACTCCTCTGAGTGGCTATTTTATTTTTTTTTTGAAACACTGCAGTGGGTCTCTGATGAGATGGGTAGTAAACCTAACCAGATGGAGAAGACCGTAGTTGTGCTGCTGACTTCAGGAGGGCCGGGACTGAGCCCCTGAACTTCAGTGGTTCAATGAAATGCTGCTGCACCCCAGCCCTTTGCCATTTATCAACTGCACATTCTCCAAAGTACCTACTGTCTTGTGCTGTGAACCATGTCAGTGCCCCGTGTCAGTGTGGGTAAGTGGCCAATGTAATTGTTGCCAAGAAAACTGAAAGTCCCAATGCTTTCTCCTTACTCTTTTGTACCCCTGTGCCAATATCTACCCATACTGTTCCACCCTTTCCCTTGTGTCAGCATTTGCAGTAAGACAATTTGTCTTGCTAGTCCATCAGGAAGCTAGTTGGGTTTTCTTCTGCTGTTTTTTTCTGCCAGATTAGTAAAATGCATTCGCTTGCCAAAGGATCTGATGACAGCTTACTTTCCATACTGACAACTGTCTGAGGAAAGAGCTCTGCAGACAAACCGTACACCATCTCTGAAGCAAGCTTTCCCACAGTCAGCTTCTCCCCAAGAGCCCATGAGCTCAATTTTGGGGAATACATGCTGGATGCGAGGTGAAACACTGGCGTGCAAGACCTTTGCTTGGAGAATGCTATTTTCCAACTGGAATTTCCCTTGTGGAATGAAATCACTCACTTAGGGCAGTTGGATAGTCAGAAAAATAGACCTCAGTCTTGATTTGAAGGTTAGCCCCAAGGGATAGCTGTTATGGCTTTCTGTGTAGTTCAGTGCTGCTTAAAGCCAAAGACTTTAGGTGCTACAAGACTATTCATTAATTTAGAGAATATCTTTGGAGGGTTTTAGAGAAGAGACTTTTTGCAATGTTGCCTGTTCATCAGCGGTGACTAAAATAAGGAGAGTAATGTATTTGCTCTAGAAAAAATCCTGAATACAATAGGATTTTAAAAATTATTATTATTTTGAAGTGAATAGTTTTTTTCTTTTTTTTTAGTATTCTTCTAATAGGTGCTCCCAGAGAACTTTGATTCTCCATCATGATCTCAATTTTTTGTCCCAAACATATACATGTGATCGTCTCCTATTCCCTTCAGGGCAAAGAACACTGTTTCTGCATGTGGCTGTCGCCTATTCATACTGATCCAATGGAAGGTCCTACTAGGTATGGGACAGATGTGTCCTGAAAAATCCTCAAGAAATAATGGAGAAGGCACACTGTATAGGACCATCTGGTTCTGGTCATGCATAAACAAGCTGAATTGGCAACTGGAAGAAGACTGAGCCTGTAGGGTGTCTCCTTGCTGCCCACTCCTGTGTTAGCACACAAAGAAATATGCCTTATAAGGAGTCCAGACCATGGCCTAAGCTTCCTCCTTTTGTTGAGAAGTGCTGGCAGTTACTGATACGAGTCAGACAGAATTTTGTGCAGGTCATGGGCATGCTGTGTTGCCGGCACACAGATGGTGGCGTGGGCATGGGACCAGCCTAGGAAAATCTTGCTGAGTGACAACCAGTAGATAAGTACTGTCCCTCAGGGTGTAATGATCTAGGTATGTTCTGCCTGTGGCAATCTAAGGACACTCCAAGAGACTGAAGTGGAAATAGTCTACACCATTGTGGGGCCATAACTGAGACCCTTTTCTGCAGTAAGTCTACTGTGGAAATGGCCAAAGAGAATGAAAAAGACATTACTGAAACAATAATTTTGTGGCTTTGAAGGAAAGTGTTTTGTAGAAACTTTCATACAAGACTTCTTTCAATGCTCCACAAACTGTGGACTGACTGAAGGCTGCCCAGTGTGGAAACTTTAGGCAACAAAATTCCAGAATTCCAGAATATTTCACCTGGCTGATTAGCAAACTGACAGCCCAAGACTGATTCCTGGGAAATGAGCCTTTTTAACAGAAACACTTATTTTGCCTTTTGGATGAGGAAGAGACTTTCCTAAATGCCGCAAATGGAATTCTGGTTTCCTAGTCTTGGTGGAATCAAACCCCTTCAGAAAAAAACTAATAGAGTTTTCATTTGAAGATGTTGTCATAAGTACATTGAAACTTCAGATAAACACTTTGCCTCACATCTTAGTAGTAATACAAGAAGATCACTGTTTCTCATCAGAGTGAGGTTGCCGTTTTTCTAATTTTAGGTGACATCAGCTTTTGGAACAGAACTAACATTCACAAAAATTGATTTATTGTTTCACAGCAATACAGAATTTATATTTTCTTTTGTTAATTTATCAGCAAAGCTCCCATTGTTGTTTTACTGATGATAAATTACACTTTTTTATGGAGTGCCGAGTCATAGTAATTTCCTTGTTCCAATTTCATTAACTTCCTGGTCGTATTGTCTGGAGCAACCAGATGCTGATGTGTAATCCAACTGTTTCCCTAGTATGTGGGAAGCAGTAAACTTTTTGTTTATCATGTAAACAGTTCTGGTTATATATCTTTGGCTGTTTCTTTCACACGGCCAGATTAGGATTGGCATAAATTGTATTCTCATTGGCACCACGTAGCGCCTAGAAACAGGGACAAAAACATCCTTAGACCCATGTCATTAGTCTGGTTCACATAAGTTGAGTGGCTTTGTTTTTGTTTTTAAATCTGTCTGGGTTATGTTATTTCATGTACAATATATACATGAGCAGTCTCTGAGAAGCTGGAACTTTACAGTTGATCATAAAATTGAATATATTTTTCTAGAACCTTACCTAAAATCTTCTACAAAAGGGGAATATTAACATTTAAAACCAATGGAAAGATATAGCATATTACAGAGACATTGTCTTAATTCTCACAAAATACGGCAATTGCAAAGCAAAAAATAACAACTTAATCAATTTAAGTGAGTGCTGTAAGAAATAGTCAAGCATTTTGCATCTACTACAAATACAGTTATAATATTGACTTTACTAAACTTCAGCCTGTATTTAGGTACATGTATGGATTTTGTATCAAGTCCATAAAATACTGTTTCACATTAACACTTTTTTTCTTTTAACATCTCTTTCAAAGAAGTTTTCTAAGGGTCTTTGGGCTAGTCTCAAAAGAATTTTAAGTTTAGAATTACTGTTTTTATTGGTGTAGCCAATAATATCAGGGCTATAATTAATCAACTATTCATCATATTTGTAAATTGCTTCAATATTTTGAGATGAAATATCTTTATTTTCCTTAAGATTAGTCCAAAATACATCTGACATTCTGTACAAGTTATTCTGTCAAAGTTGGATATTTTAACAACAGCAAATATGAGTAACTATGAGCAGCTATTGCAATAAGATGTGTTTTCATTTTCTAAGTGTTGAAATGGTACTTTAAAAGAGTGTGGAAAAAAACAATGCATTGTTCCTGGTTTGGAATTTCTTTCTTTTATGTACTTTGAGACAGGTTTTATGAAAGACCATGCTGATAAAAATTTGCCAGTGCCACTTTCATTGAGGTATCATTACTGGAGCATTCTCTGAGTTACAATTTGAAATATTTATTTTTTAATTTTTAGCATTGTTAATAATGATTTTTTAAAGCTAGATCTGGACAATTTGAATTTGAACTCCTGAATTATATTTGCAGGACTGGTGTTATCTTATTCTGTGACTGTGGAGCCCCCTCTTTGCTTTATTTTAACTGGCTCAGAAATAGGCACTTTAATCTTTGCTTACATGACCAGATTGAGATTGGAATTCAGACCGATTTTTACAGTGTGGCACATTTATAGTGTTTCTTTTAGATGAAGCAAGATTGTGAAGTTGGCTGCGGCTATGTGTAACTGTGTATGCAATATAACCGCTTGCAGGTCTAGATTCAGTATTGAGGCACATATAAATTAAGCACTGAAATTCTTCCATTTTGGGTGCCTGGATAAGTGGTGTCCAAAATTGGACACCTAGTATTCCTATACAATGTGCAGGGAGATCCAAGTGCCTTAGAAAGATAACTATGTTTATGCAGCAAGGTTTCCATCACTGGCAACTATGAAATGGGGGCAGGAGGGAAGAGAAGAGTCATCTGCATGAAAGGCCACCTTGGAAGAATGTAAGCAGACTTTAGAGCTTGGGAGTTCTTCTCAATTTAGTTTAGACATAACCTCTGAGGGCCTGCGTGGCTTTGCAGAGGGCTTCTAGATCTAGAAATTAGACAACAGTGAGTACAGTGATATATATTTTAAAACTTTTCTCTGTTACCTGTTTCTGGTTGTATGTAAGCACTTCCATCAACTCAGGATCCAGAGTTCAGAAGCCACTGTTATGAGATATTGTCCACATACCAATACCAGAAACAACAGAAAATAATTTACATCCTATTTTCTTAAGTTTGTAGGGTTTTAATGACCCTATAAATGAATACTATAGGAGCCATGTTTCGTGGTTCTCTTTCTGATACTCTGAAAATAAGAATTTTTTGCTAAAAAAAATAGGATGAAAAGGTTAAGAATGCTCTTTTTTGCCTGGGTAAGCTTAACTATCTTGATGATTATGTGGCAGCTCAATTTGAAATTGCTATTTTGTACACAGGCCTTTGCATTGTCCTGTATTTTGCTTTAGATGCCTGCATCCTCACTTGGATCTCATTCTTAGTTTTGTCTACAAAGTGACGTAAATTGGCTTACTGAAATACTGGAACTGGTTTCTCAGATAGATAAGGTAGCCTGGCTGGAGTATCTCCATAACAAAAGTATAGTAACTGCTGATTTGGATAGGTTATTTAGTTAGCTGTATTTGGATGGAACTGAGCCACGAAGCGTAGAGGTATCCTGCTGTATCTAGGAGTCTTGAGATTGGAAGCAACTGCAGTTCTACTAGGGCAACTAGAGCAATGCCAAAAGTGCTCTTATTATGTAAGTAAGTTCAAAATTTACTGCTTGCAAAGTAGTTATTAGTTTGGTTTGTAGACTGTCTGCCAGCATGGGCAGAGCCAGTAGAAGTTTTTACTATTTTTTCTTTTTGTTCCAACAATGAAAATGAACCAAAGATATTGTATTTAAAGTTTTAATAATGCTTTGGGTTGAATTTTTCATTTAAAATATTTATTTATAGTTAAAGCTTCTGTGTCTCATAAAAGTAGTAGTCATGAGCACCAGTTACATGAACTGATGTTTTTATTCAGCTCCAACTGTTTTTATCAATGTTATTTATATACTTAGTTATGTACTTATTTGTAGTCTATTTGATGAAAAATATAAGGTATTTCTTAAAAGTAACAGCAATAGGGATGAAAAATATTTCAATTCTGCTAGTAAACATTTTACTGTAAGAAAGGACACATGACTTGTATTAAAAATAACTACTACATTAGATGCAAATTTTTCAATTTTACTACTAGAAGGTAAAATTAGGAGACTCGCATATTGTAATTTCTAATCTATTTGTATTGTCCCACATATTTGTTTTAAAATTGACTGAACCGAACCTTGTTCTTTTAATCAGATTAGCATTGCTGGTATTTTTAAAAATTTGAATGACAGGGGGAGTTGGTATCTTCTAATCCAATTTGTAACTTTTAAAAATAATACAATTGTATTATAAAAATAATAACAGAAAAAAAAATAACTGCTGTAATAAAAATTTCATAGAGCTACTGCCTAACAGTCCAGTATTGTAGGAATTTATTAAAAAATTTAAAGGTCCTTCACAAAATGTAAATCTGAGAGTTTTAGAAATGTTTGTATCCTGCCTTTAGGGCAATTGTCACACTGACTGTACGATATTATAGTATTGACAATAGAAACAAGTTCAATATATACAGTAAATGAGATATCTCTTAGTTATCTTTTCTGCTGAATGCCTAAGTAGGGCTTAATTCAGGCATGTTAGTTTGGCAATGTTTATGTAATCTCTCTTTCTCTCTATTATAATACACTTGTATATATTGAGTCGTATTACTCTGTTTAATTGGTTGTGGTGGTGAAATTGAGCAGCATCTTTTCCAATGCTTGTGGTCAGTGCCTGGTCTTTGTGAGGGAACAAAGAGTATGGGGGAGCTGGAAGGAAAGG
>JAOXNG010000001.1:154398021-154414083 GCA_028566535.1 Scolopax minor | reverse complement strand
GTCACCATAATAAGGAGAATCACATGTAAAACTTGTCAGATAGATGTGAAATGTGTAGAGATTTGGTGGTGGGCTGGACTGAGAAAAAGCACTCCAACATATTTTGAGCAACATTGATGCAAAATTGGCAGCTTAACTGAAAAGATTAATGTTTAACTGATTTTTTTTGTTTTGATTTGCAGTAGCTGGAAGCAGTATATGCAACATACTAATTTGTATAGGCAGTGTGTATTAAAGAACATCAGCAGGTGTACAGGTAAACAACCTTTTGCTATATGTGGAGGGACAGTTATTTGGTAGTGATGGGTAATTCTTGTCTGCCATCTCATCAGCAGGAGATTTGAAATGTCATCCCACCTCTTATATTTCTTACAAAATTCAAAATAAGCATTCACAAACTAAGGAACAGCTGAGCAATTTTATGATTATGTAGAATAAACTAATACACAAGTTACTAAGTGCAGTTAAGATAATCAATCATCAGATTTTATGAGCGTTAGTTTTCAAAAAGAAAAAAAAATGGCAGATTGTAGTAACAAATGCAAGTGCTCATGTTGATTCTTGGTTGTTTTTTTCTGATTCTTCTTCAAAGTGTCATCTGACTTAAGTTACAGAAAAGATATGGAGATGAAAGGCATATTTAAGGAATGTTATTCCTCCATCCTCCACGCCCACCCCCCCAATACTTTCAGCTATTAAGTAATAGTAGTATTTGGAACAAATAAGGGACTAACGTAAGCAATGCCCATAGAACTGTAGATAACACTGATTTTATAGGCTGATAAGCATATGTGATAAAAACATGGCTAAGAATATTCCTCACCCTTTGGATTATTGACTGGTGAATATGAGAATATCTGAAAGATAACTGATAAATGTGTATTTGTGTTTTTTTGTAAGTATTTTTAACTAATGTAGATTTTGAAGGCTTCTATTTTTTTAATATTAAGCACTGACTGTTTTTTCTGATCTTACTGTAGAATGGCTTGTGACGTATGAGAAAGGGGAAGGCCTGATGTTTCAACGTTTCTGCTTTAACGTATAACGCATGCTTATTTGCACTGTTTTATAAGACTGTAGTCATCTTAGTCCCCTTTGGCGGTATCACTATGGTGTCCTGGAATAATCTATAAATGGCTTAGAAAGAACAATGTTGAAGAGAGTATGTTTCAAGGGAGTTGAAACAATATGTTCATTAA
Organism: Scolopax minor; assembly: GCA_028566535.1. Classification (NCBI taxonomy): domain Eukaryota; kingdom Metazoa; phylum Chordata; class Aves; order Charadriiformes; family Scolopacidae; genus Scolopax; species Scolopax minor. The sequence goes on along the minus strand of JAOXNG010000001.1, from coordinate 154,412,884 downwards.
TGGAGGGGAAGCAAGAGAATATACTGGGCACAAATACATGAAAATAGGAAACTTGGCAAATGGTATAAGGCATCCCTATGAAGCCTTAAGTAATGGCATTTGGCACTAAGGTTTTCAGAACTTCAGACGAAACACTTACAAAAAGAGAAAATTATCACTTTTTGACAAGGAGGGGAATTTGGACTTTGAATTAACAGTGAACTAAAGGAGGATAATAGGTGTGAATGGAAACTAATTGGTGTTTCAGATCATTGAGCTGCTTGAAAATAACATGTGTGGTGAGAACTGTAGAAGTTAAGTCTCTCTTAAATGCCTAATTAAGCACAGTTCTGTCCCGCACTAGAGAGAAAATGTTATGTCACTTGCTGCTTTGTACTCAACTGACTGATTTAAATGGACAGTCAGTCAAAGGATTTAGCTTTTGTGTGGTAAAGTTTTCCTTCTGATTAGGCTGGTCTACTGGCCCAAGAAGGGAGATGAGATGACATGAGACATACAGCTATAGGCATAAAGATGGGCACAAATATAATCAAAGTTGTTCAGAAAACATTGTGTAAATCATAATGAGCAGGTGGTTGGCCCAAATAATGGTGAGCATTTTCAGGTGCATGATTAATGTGGGTGCAGAAGTCTTGTAGCTGTGGCCTGATTTAAATACACATATATGTGAGTTAGGATATGACAAAGACATTAAAAATTAATTTTTCACTGGAGAAATAGACATTAAAAAGCATGGAAGTACCTCCATTTTACATCCTTGAAAAAGGGCTGACAGTTGATTAAACTTATGTAAAATAAATTGGACAATTTGACATGTAAGATCCTTTGCTTTCCAATAAACTATTGAGTTCACTGGCTGCAATCCAACAGAGAAAACAAAATGTGCAGAATAAACACTGTCTATAGCAGGTGGAGGTAATGTCTTATTATACACAAATGCTGTTTTGTGTTGTGTAACCTGGGGACAATTTAGCAGACAATTTTGTACTTAGAAAAACCATGGTTTATGCAGAAAAGGAGAACCACGGATAATGAATTGTCTACATCTGAAAATACCACACTAGATCTGAAACATATGTCTTACCACATTGTCTTATGATTTCAAAAGCAGAGGAAGGAAGAGAGATTATTAAATTTAATTTCACTCCCTCATATCACTTTAAAACAGATGTTTAAAACCAAAAACTTATCCCTTCTTTCCAGTGGTTATTCTTAAATATTTTAGTACCGATGTTTCATCACTCAAGACCAAACATATAAACAGTGGCCCGTATTCATCATGCGGCTAAGAAAGAACTATTGTAATCTTGTGTATGCAAACCTCAGTTTAACTGAAAAAAAATAAAAGAAAAAATGAAATGAAATGAAGTAAAATAAAATACAAACAAACCAAAACCCCGCTGTGAGAAGCATGGGTTGTATGTCTGTACACGTATGTAAGCAGGTGTGATTGGTTCACTCTGAGGGAAGCTGATTCCTGAGGTTTTCCTTCCCCAGTAGTTTCTTACCCTCATTTCCACACAGTAAAGTGCTGGTATTTTTAAGGGAATATGGGTTAGTTGATATGTGAACTATACATTTAAGAAGCCAGGAGTCATCTGATGTATTTTTTCAAGACCAAAGCATACAGAGTTATTTTTTGTGTGGTTTAGGTGGTGGTGAGCAAAGGGGAAACTCATTAAACTTTTCAGACTGCTGACATTTTGTGCAAATGAGTCAGTTTTCTTCACATCCCTACAAAACTGAAAAGGCAAAATTATGTGAATACTCAGGTAGGAGTATGGAGTCCAACAGACTTGACTGGAGTACTAGAGCCTACATCACCGCATCACCAATAGATTACTGCAATTCTGCGTTTCCAACTTTTGAGATGTAAAGGAAAAGGAAACAACTGGTTTCACATGCAACATATTTTGCTGATTTCAATCAATTTCATAATTATCAGCAATAGCACTTTTTCTTCCAAGTGATTTATAAATACTGACTAATTTGTACTCACAATTGTCACAACAATCTGGATTTTACTCTCTCAGACTAAAAAATGTCACTGAAGACAAGGAAATAGTCAGTCAAATATTAATCAAAGGGTTCATTTCCACTGTGAAGTCAGCCTCAAAATGGCATTAGATCTCATCTGAGCAGTCCTTATTTCCAGTGTAGGTCTAGTCACTAGGCACTTGTTCACTTGCTCCTTTTCTGAAGCTGGTTTCTCTGGAAACTTATTGCCAGAGGAGAGGAAGTTAAAAGAGAAAAAAAGAAAAAAGAAGCTTTCCATTGTTAATGCAGCTGGTTTTGTAAGTTTACTTCAGCTTCTTTCCTATCCTTTTCAGTTAATGTTTTGCTCTGCATATATTTAAGTGGAAATGTTTATGGAAATGATCTTGTCTTAAAATTTATGGTTATCTTCTCAAGTATGGCATGTATAAGTGTTGTCCAGAACTTTCTATTCAGGCAAGTAGAAACTAGCTGCTCTTTTGTTCTCTGTGACATCACAGCAAAGAAAGATGAAGGGAATGAACAAGGTGACAGAGCCTTGCTCAGCCCAAGCCCTTAATACTCATCAGGAGATCTGGCAAAGGTGTCCAAGGTTGTTGCTTTCCAGCCAGAGAGACCTGGGTTGTACTTCTCCAAGGCAGAGATTTTCCCATTGCTCTCTCCTTCAAGGACATAAACAGCTCCAGTTTTGTCTGGCTGTCACATTTCAGCTTGCTGAATGGAATGGGACCACTCATGGAGAAGACACTCTTTGTAAGCACAACTGGTAACAGTGGATGTGAAATGTGGTAGGGCTGCTCAAAGATTGTACCCCTTGGTACCAGATCAGACTAATCCTATTTGTTTGGTAAACTCTTGTAGAAATGTAACACAATGTGTAATGATATTGTAAGTCTCAGAGCAGTTTTTGCTCTGAGTGCTGCTCTAAAATCCCATGGAGAAGTTCTGGGTTTTTTTTTAATGTTCAGTGCATTGTGAATTAGCTCCATGGGTAGAGTTTCAAACACAAATAAACACTTTAAAGTTTATTTTTCTTGGCAAATGTACCATTGCCTGTGTGCATATTCATGTGAATGCAATGGGATGTTTAGCAATCCAGTTTCCATTTTGCTTTAATGCTCCTTCAATAATCACAAAAGCTTTACTTTTAAAATATTTGCTTAAATTCAAATATTAAATATTACTGAGATTTTAATCTGAAAATAGTGTAAGAGCAGGTCTACTTTAATTTTACTCCAACCTTGTGGTCACCTTGCAACTATCACATAGGGAAACCTGAAACATTATTAGTAGCTATAATTTGTGACAAGCTTATCTCTGAAGAACGTTATGTGAAGTCCAAAAATGTGAATTCTTATTGTCTGCAGGACAAAGAGTTAAACCCATTCACTGGGGCAAAAGATGGCTATTAAATAACAATGTTTCAAGGTTTTATAAAGCTCCTGTAAAATATTCAAAGCAGCTAAAATTTTTAACGTTTATGAAATTTGTTCAAGACTTTAAAATGGAAGGTGCAATTTAATCGAAGGCATGCTAATACAAATTAGCAGTTTTCAGCCCTTCTTCCTGAAAAATGAGATATTCTTTAATAATTGACTGAATTCTACAGCACCCGCCACCTCTGAGACACTGTAGGTTATTGTCAAAAGATGACCAGAATATAGAGCCACTAAATATTTCATCTTAATGATAATGTATGCTTCAAAAGGTTTGAACTTTATATCGAGCTTTGAATTGAATTTTGATAAAAGACATACTAGATTCTCTCTTTTTTTTCCCCCCACATTAACTTTGTGCTAGGAGCAGGGGTCAAAGCTAGCATTTAAATTCAGACTTTTTTTCTATTTATTGCTAGCAAAATGGGGATATCAGAGGATTTATTTATTTTTATGGTAATTTTAAAAAGTTTTCTGGATCAAGTTCAACTAATTAAGTGTATTTTTAAAGAGATGGATGGGATAAATGTCAAAAGTGTTACGAGTTAGTTATTTCAGTGAATTATGTCCTATTCCATTGAAGTCAAAGGTAATTTTAGCATCCCCAACACTCTGAAAGTTTTGTGCTTTACTCAGGTGAGCACCCAGCTGTGTCCTACTCAGCTGCATGCATTTATTAGTTGGAAAATTGGCATTAAATACCAGTGACATAAGAGCAAAATATCTCTCCTAGTCATATGGGCTGTAGTTCAAGACAGTTTAAAATGTGTTTCCTAACTTTCATGACTGACTACAATACAAAACCAGGTATTTCCTGCATGTCTAGAGTTGTTTCTTCTTTTCTTTATTTTTTAAAGTAATTTCAGAAAATTTGTTGAAGTTTAACACAGACAAGTCTCACCAAGTTCTCTTTCAACAGCATTTCACAGTCCCAGTCCCATTGTCCAAAGTTGCTTCTCTATATGAAGCAGCAATTCATTTATGTGCATTAAAAAAAAGAAAGTGAAGGTAATCTTTAAGGCTGTAATTTTCCTGATGTATTGCTTTCCCCCCCCCTATATTTATTGTATGTTTTTTGTTGTTGAGTTTAAGCCTTGCAAACACACAAAGAGCTATTCATGCTTTAATACTTTTTTTAGTTTATAAACCTTTAAAAAAGCTCTGAGTTAATCTTGCAATGTAATCTTACCACTCCCACAGTTGTCTCTTTAGGAAGAATTTCCAGGAAAATCACCATGATCTCTGCTGTTTACAAATGTGGGTATTTGCTCTTAATCATTGTTTAGGGAATTAGGCCCTGAATTTGCCTCAGATAGGATGGTTAATTTTGACTATTCTAAAAAATAGCTATCTTCAGGCATTTACCCAGTGACTGATTTATAACTTATCAGAATGGAAAAATGATTTTTTTTTTGTTATGTTATTGCAAGGTTTAAGTGCCAATAATGATTTTTCCCTCCTTGAACTGTTTCAGAACTTAAGGCTGGTCCTGTTCAAAACAGAAAATGAGTTCAAAGTTTGAAAAAAAAGAAAAAAGGCAATCCAACCATTTTTATGCTCTGTGTCATACCTGCATCTTTTCAGAGATGACAATATGCTTTACTGCTACTTTCATCAGGTATCTGTACTGGTTTTTTGCACCAGAAAAATAGGATGAAATTGTTCCAGTGCATTGCTCCACAGCAATGCAGAGCTGTGGGCCGTGTTGCTGTCACAATCAAGCATTGATGAGAAGAAAATGCCTTCAACAACACATAGGCTTGAGCCATGTGAAACAACTAAAATTTGGACATTAATGCCACCTTCATTAAAGCTATGTCAAAGTGTTTTCTGTCTGGAGTGGTACAGGATAGTGCAAAAAGAGGAAGTTTGGGACTGAAGGATGATGCCAAAGTCTGTGAGAGGTAAATAGGAAGTCTAAATCATGGAAAGAGAGGCAAAATGGAAAAAAAAACAACACAAAACAACCCAGAAAGCACAAACTGTTTGCTTTGCAATACTCAACTGAATGAGGCTTGGAAGCTACAAATTTACTTGATCAAGGCAGAAAAAAAAAGAATGGAGAGGATGTCAAAACACATAAGCTGCAGCAGATCAGTGGATGTGCAGCTGCTGCAATTAAGCTCTTTAAAGGGCATGTGTTAAGTTGTAAAAGTTTGAAGTCAGAAATGTTTATTTTGCACGGTTATTCATTGTCCTGGGTGATGAACATGTGTAGCACTGTGCAAACAAGTGTGTTTTCTCTCTTGGTCCCAGAAATTGACAAGAGTGAATTCCTTCATTGCCTGCGGCCTGTGGGAACAGGGAATGGGGGTCCTAGTGTTTCTCTGAGCAGTGGAAATGGAGTGTTTCTTGCTGTCCTCAGCACAGTGACAGACTGAGTTCTTCTCCGTGTGCCTTAAGAGAAGACATTTCTTACTTCTCTCTTTCTGTATACTATACCCAGTTGCAGAGCAAAGTGTGGTGCTGTAATAACATTCATCATAGTATATTAGTTGGGTATACACATATTACATTCAAATTACCTTAATAACTTTAATCAAGTCTGTAATTAATGTAAAGCATTAAAGAATGCATTTAAAGCATCACTGTATGTGTTTTGTTCAAGTGTAAGCAGCAGAAAGGAGATTGAGGAGGAAGGCAGCATCAAGGTTAAATTCAAAGCTTCACTAAATGAACAACTCGTGATCTTCCAAATATTCCTCAGATGTTTCATCATAACCATTGACAGCAGTCCCATTGCTTCTCTTAGGGTCATCTGTGAGTCTGAAAGTACAGCAATGAAGCATAAAGTATCTGGATGAAAAACAGCAGAGGAAAAAACAGTGACCCCCTCTTTCAGCCCTCTGGCAAATACATATTTGCTGTTGGATACACTGAGCACAGCATGAAAGTCTCTCATGAGAACTTTGTGTGAGGAAATGCACCGTGTCTGTCACTAAAAGAAAAAAAGAAACATGTCATCGCTCCAAGTGGTATTGATTAAAACAATAAGGATTTCCTGGTGCCAGCAGTTGAAACAACTGTGTGAAAAGTAGTGAAGAGGTATTACCATATTGTTGCAGCTTTCTCAGGAAAATTCCAAATAAACTGAAGGATTCCTGTCAATATTTGTATAAGGAAACATGCTGCTGCCTGATTCAGAGGCACTTTACACACATGCGCGCACACGCATGCCCCCCTGCATGCAAAATTCTTCAGAAACTTTATTACAACTGCACCAAAAAAAAAAAAAAAGACACACTCAGAGTTTAGTGCACTCTTTCTCATGCTAATATTTACAACATCGATCTCTTGTTGTCGGTATTTGATCTACATTTCTCCCATCTCTGGTCAATGGAAAGCACAGCTGCTGAAGCCCCATATTGTGCAGGCAGCATGCCTTTGTGTCCTGCAGCTGGGGAGTTCTCATGTCCACAATAGCAACTCTGAGCACACTAAATTAGGAAAGATTATTGTTTCATTTATTGACTACACGAGTTTAAAACAGCAAGTATATCGTTTGTTTCATGTTTTATTTGTTCGGGTCATTTTCACCAAAAGGTGGGCACATGGACACAAATATAGGGCAGCTGTACTTCCAGCCACCCCAGTAGGAAGAAAATTAGAAACATTATTGAAATGAAACTGGATGGTTGGTTGCTTTCATGAGGCACAGACTCCCACCTGCCTTCTCCTAGCCATGCATTTGTGAAGACTTGCTGCAGGTTGGGTTTTTTTTGTCTTTTTGCATCCAAGTTCCTTCCCAATAAAGTGTTTATTCTATTGTACAATTCATTTTAAGTGAAACTGGTTTTACAGTGGAAAGGAAGACAAGCGATTTCAATTTTTTGAGCTCAGTTCTCCAAACGTTTCTTTCATGGAATGGTCTATAGAAAAAGGAAGGCAGCAATTTTAGCTGGAAGCAAATATCACTCCGGAGTAACAAAAAAAGGGAGGGGAGAAAAGGGAGAAAAATCTATTTAACACTTTAGGATATAATGGTATTCAAATAATATATTTTTCTGCCATTTATTCAGTTGTGAAGGAACTCAGTGAATAATAATAGCTGCTGTCAAAGATATTTATATTTAAGAGGGTCTTTATGTAAAATCATTTTTTTTATCAGGAGTGATTTTTCTCCAGGAGAAGTCTGCCATCTCCTAGCAACCGATATGGCTATTTTTTTAAGAGACGCTGCAGTAACAATGGGTGCCTAACCTTTATATGGAAGCATTTGCACATGTACAATCAGAACGCTTACGAATTCAAACCGAGTTGTTAAAGCACTCCAAGGGAGACACTGGTTATCACTTTATCTACTATGCATCTCATCTACCCAAGATTTTATAATGGCAGCCATTTTAGCTGTAGCTGAGCACCTCCCAAGGAGCTCCAAAACTAAATCTGCAAATGACCCACACCTTCCCTTCCCCCTTTCTCCTCTCACAGGAAATGAAAGGACGCTTCTCCCTGTTTGGTTTTTATTTCCTTCTCTGTCTTTCTGATTGTGTCACTTGCAGAGCAGTAACATGACTTAAACTTGCTAGACAAAGAATTCTTTAGATTTCTAAGTGTAAACAATAGAGCACAAAGACCTGTATCTGCAAATGGATAATTAACTTTAAATTAACGTGATTGTAAATTAAGTATCTCTGACTGACAGTAGGTTCTTCCACTTTCTCCACTTGGCTGCCTGTGGGCTGTGCAGATTGAGAAGATTTAGACAAGGGGAAAATCTGGCTACCTATAGCGTGCCCGTGCTCGTTCCAGTGATTCACACTTGCATGCCTGAAGTTTGGTCTGGGTTGTGAACACCACGTAACACCAGGAATGATCTCTGTGAAAGAAAAAAAAAAAAAAAGAAAGTAACCATGCAAAAAACATGCGTGGTATATGTTCTACCCCAGGAAAGGTGAGATCTAGTTTCCAGGAGCTCAAAGCTCTCCAGAATGTCTCAGCTACTGCCCAAAGGCTGTTCTGTAACATGTTTCAGGAAGAGGCCTTCCAAATTTCTGCTGCTTTGCAAAAATGGAAAGAAAGTTTGGCTTGGAAAGAAGGAGCAGCAAACTGAATGAGTCTTTGGGACATATATCTGATATATGGCCTCTGTTGCTGCTTCTAGGGCTGTAAATATCTTCTTAATATCTTGAACCACCCTTGAACAAAATACAGGAACAGTGTTGGCAGCAAGCATGTCGCTGGTGATACAAAACAAAAAGCCATGTCATTACCATCAACAGCATGACTAAACTGGTATATACCACAATGAGTAAACCAGATCAAAATCAGAAGGAAAATGAGGAGCAATTACAAGTAAATAATATTAAACTATCCCTCCCTAAAGCTCTTCTATCAATTAAGTACAGCTAAACATTGAACTCCAGCACCCCCACATTCAAATCTGTAGCTCAATCTCCTATTTAGCAGATTCATAGGAAGCGATGAGAAATCCCCAGGTGTGATGAGAAACAGACCTTTCATTAAGCTTCTACATTCTTCTCTGATCCCAATTTATCCTCCTCCATTCTGCTATCAGTTCCATTCAGAAGTGATGCATCAGATTCATAGCCAAAAATAAGTAACTTTTTTTTTTTTTTCATTTGTGGTTGACCCAAAATTTGCTTGAAAACAAAACCATCTTATATGTGCATTTGTTGGTCAAAATATTTGAAAATTGAGAAAGAAAATGGAAATAATCTATTGTGGAAGAGACTTTGCTTTCTTGTGCTCCTAGCAACATTCTGGTGCTGTGTCTCAAAACTGAAATGTCTACAATAAGTCTGCTTTGTCTTCCCTTTCCCTTTTCTCTAATTTTTGGCCAACTGCTGTTCTTTTTACATATGTTCAGGTGGTTGAACATTTTTCAAAGCGGCTTTCTAGATCCTTGCTTTAAGTCAGAATATAGAGCTTTTTGGTATCTATCTGCAGACATTTCCAACTTGATTTAGTGTGATCTGTTTTTTTCAGAAAATTTAATGTTTTGCATTACTGATGCTTCATTCTACTGATAAATAAGATTATTGTTTTTGTTTATCTATAAGTTTATCTATCACAATTTAGATGTTTCCTTATAACTTAATATATATATAATTCATCAATATAGATAGCTTTCATTAGAGAGGCTAAGTGGCAGGTCAGGACTGTCTTAAGGATGTATCAGTAGACACACATTTTGGACCCAGCTGTCCTTACTTTTGGAGTCCACTTTAACTTTAGAAGTTTTTACACCATATTTTGGTGGAAAATATGTGACCCAGAAAAAAGAAAAGGAAAGCTGCAAAATCTTGATGCCAGGGAAGGAAATAGTAGCCAGCATTCTTTGAGAATCTGATGCACGTCATTTGAGTGCTTAACCACAAATTTTAATTTAGTCCTACTAAGAGAATTCATTAATATTAGATTAATTTCATTCACTACATGAGTTATAGAATAATAAAACTAGTGAATGATTTGCACTGGATAATTTACTTCGAAAATGCAGTTGACAAATTTAGCCTCATTTTCTGTTTGTGGAATACCAACCAGCACTGAGACGCCTCCATTTCATAAGGATGTGAGATAAGAAAGGACATCTTGGTAACGGAGAGTAGCTATGACCTCCTGGGTAACAGCTCTTTGCTGTTGCTGGCAACCACATCATGTAAGTCTTTTTAGAAACTTAGCCGGTTTGATCTTAAAAGTAGTTAAGCTGCTGTCTTACTTCTCTGGCAATTAGAAATCTTCTTTTAATTTTCCAGTCTAATCTTACCCAAGACTATTATTTTTTTTTTGATCATTAGAGTAGCAGTCCTCTGTATCCGACACCAAATTGTGTGCCCTGTCCCTTGTGAGCATCATTTTGTCAGTTCTCACACAGCAGCAAAGCTGAATTACAAGGTGCTGTTTCTGCCAGGACAGAAATAAACAAACAGAAAAACTTAACAAAAGCCTGTTGTGCAAGTTTAGATGAAATTAAAGCTTTCTTAGTCAGTTTACTTCTCTGAAGTCTGTGATTGAAATGTTTTTCTGCAATTGGGCATGTCAAGATTTAGTTATTGCTTGTGAATGATATTGAGAATCTTTGACAGAATACATGATTTAAGAGTAGACTGTACTCCTGTTTTCTGTGTGCACGTATGTGTGTCTAAGTCTCTTGTTCTAGGAAAAAGTCTTTTTGTTTTTCACGACTAGTGAGATTTATGCAGTTGGCATGGCATGCATTTCAAGTTGTAATTGTGAGTAGCTGGATGTTAACACAAACAACTCTCTTTGCACACATGAAACAAGCAGTAGGGGGAAAAACAAAAGGGCAAACCCAGCTTGCTTGGTTATATAAACAAATTAAATGATTACTGCTATCAAGTTTTTCACTACAATAGGAACTCCCTTCTCTGGGTGAGTTGCTGATGCCAACACTATTACATATTGTCCCTACCATCAAATCAGCTTTCCATACTAATTAGAGTGGTTGGAGTGCTCTGTTGGCATACCTTGTGCAGACTGGCTGTAACTTTTGACTTAGGCATAAATACATGATTGTGTCAGTGTAAATTCTCAGTACCATTTATTTTGGTACCTGGAACATATAACAATAGGGCTTAATATTTTCAGCTTCTTTCTGCTACTTTAATTAAAATCAATAACTGTCACCATGATAATGGATGGTCTTCCCAAGCAAGAGGTATTGGAGTGTTCAGAGAGAGTAGAGTGTGAAGGGAAAGGAGTTGTAAGATCATGGATTGTCTTACCTGCTGGATACGTCAGACTCTTTCAAAATTAATTGGTTTTTTTGCATTTGTTACTGAAATAAAAGTTGATAGGATAGGCAAAAAATACAAAACTTTTTGACCAGGAACTGTCTGCTTTTTAATATAATCTCAGAGCTGAATGGAGATATCCCATTTTGAGCACTGACCCTGACTTTTGCTGATGCCATAGTTCCGGCCTGATGGGATTTTCAGACTGAATTAAAATCCTGTAGAGAACTGTCACTCCTTAAGCTCCATTTTGGATGCTGCTATATCTCTTATATTAATTTAAAAGTTAACATGAGTTTAAAAATATGTGTTTGAACTAATGGTCTCACTTGCTTGGTAATAAATGGAATGAATGCATATGGTATCACTTATCCTGTTTGTGCTACACTTGGCAAAAGCAGAGTCGTACCGCCTGTACAATTTTTTAATGTGCAGAAGACACCAATACTCTAACGTACATAAGATGTGAATCTACCAAAAGTATCCTATAAATAAAGCTGGCAATTATGTTAGACTGTGTCTTTCAGAAAGCTAAAATGCAGTTTGGTGGAGTAAGAAATAATTTCCTTTTTCTTCTTTTATATGAGTCCTTTATAGTAGGACAATCTTTATCCAATTTAATTTTTCCACAAAACTCACCAGAGTAACTTTTATGGCCATTTTCCTTAAGACAGAAGGACTTTCATGAGTGAAGATTATTTTCTTCAGGATTTGGGGCTAAGTTATGGGGGAATGGGGGAACTATGGGGGAACTAAAACTGTTAAGTATTAAGTGGGTCTCAGAAGTGTACTCCTTTGCATTCACGGAACAATACAGAGTTTTTGTGGGACTGGAAAAAACAGAACATTTAAATTCCCAATAAAGCTGCCACAAAGCAACATAGAGTTTTAAGCTTAAATAAGGATGCAGAATCCAGGGAGCACAATTTCTATGCCAATTAATAAATTATAGTTAGCTTTGTCTGAAGTTCATTAAAGCTTTGTATTAGCCACAGAAAGGAGGTTACTAATTAATTAAAAAGTGAGTTCTTATCGGCCAGCTCTTGAGCTGGAGGCTTGATTTCTTTTTCTTGTTTTCAGTCATATTCTGTCTTCCCTGTATTCCATGCAGTTGTTTTCTATTGCTACTAAGCCAATTGGACCATGCAGGGAATAAGAGCTTGTGATTCAGTGTGTTTTTGTACTGTCATGTCTATCTTAATATTTTTCTTGATAGGCAGGGCAACTTCTGAGGTTGGTACTATCAACAGAGCAATAAATGGAGGGAGTGGGAAAACAGAAAAAAAACAAAAGTTAAGGGGTGGAACTAGAGTTTTCTGGAAATCCTGGTAGCATCACATTAGAGTTTTCCTTATTTATTTTATTTTAAACCCTGCTTGACTCCTTTATCTGCAGGTATACAAAATAAGCTAGGGCAGGTTGCTGTAGCCAAATGGCTGGCATACGCTAGGTGCTTCTTCTCAGACTGTCCCCTGTACTACCTGAAATGAAACTTCATGTGTTATTTACTTTCTGTTGCTAAGACAGCAATACTAGAAGTAATGTTACTGATTCTCACTGGGCACAATGTAGGTGGATGAGGTGGACAATTGAGCCTTACCTCAGAAATAATGATAGTGTGTAAAGAAACGATAGTCAAATATGACAGTAAAACACTAGAGCTGCCCATGTATCTAAGCCCCCATTTGTAAATAGTAATGGGTTTTATAATCAAGGGTTATAGCAGGTGGCATCTTGTTTGGACATAGGCTAGTGAGCTATTAGAGAAATAGGGAGATACCTGGTGTTAACATGCAGCATGTTAACGACTACTAAAGTCTGAATCAAAAGCTTTTCCTTTCGGTGATTTCATATATTTTATCTTCTGCTTGACTAGGTCTTTTCTCAGGATAATGGAGAAAAAAAATTGGAAAGCCTCTAACTCTGAAAACAGAGAGAAGAAAGGATCTTTCAAGGCAAGAAGATGCACTGGGAATATATTTTGGAGTGGTATTTAATTAGATTTACTACAGTGTCTCTAGGAATTAACAGTTGCCTCAGAAAGGAGGTAAAGAAAGTGATTTCTTACTAGTGATCATCTTCTTAAACAATGGAGATAAGAAGTGAGAAAAAAAAGTTTTGGCATTCATTCTAATTGTGGCTTAAAAAATGCAACTGCATTTAAGAAAATTATCCATAGTTTTGAAAATTTTATTTTTACTTTAACTGCTCTAATAAAAATGACTTAGTGAAATCGTGTATCACTTAAAGTGTATCTGATCATTACAGGTGGAAATGCTTGAAAAAAAACATTTTGCCATTATATTTTGGATTTTGATTCTTGTGTTTATTCTGGACCCCTATCCGTGCGATTTTAGTTAGGTTCTGCTTGCAAGCTAGGCACCTTTCTGACTTTTGTGTTTTGTTTGACCTTGTGATGACATCATGAGGCTGTTTTAAACTGTGATTTTAGCTTAGAGCTCCAGGGTATGCTTAAGCCCCAACCCTCTAATCGCTCATGCAACAGAATGCATTGTGTTTCTCCAGTCTGAAGTTATCCAATTGTCTCCTCTTGTCCTGTAAAAACTGAGAACTTTTAACTTTTACGGTTGTCTTCAGCACAAGCATCTGGACCTCTCTACATAGGTTTTGCAATGTACTTGTACAGTTAGTGCAAAAACAGATGAGGAGAAACTAGAATTAATACAATTACTCAGATTTTTGCTACTAGAAAATGACAAACTGCAGAGTGGCTTGGCACTTTCCTGACTCCATCCAGCCTTATCCAACACTTAAAATTCTGTTGTCATGTTATATCTACATTTTTCTTCCAGTGGTTTTAAGAAGCTACCCCCAAACTGGTAGGGAGTGGGGTGAGGGGAGTCACTGGATACAATTAGCACTGAAGGCCATGTTAAAATATTTTCTGAATAGTATGATGATGTATGTTTTATCCATTCAATATGTTAGTTATTAATAAAACGATCTGTGTTCTTGCTAACAGAATGTGAAGAACAATTGAGATGATTTCCTGCATCAGAGTGTCCATGCACACAATAAACTTGAGGGAACAATTTTGGGGAGCATGGGAAGTGTGTAACTAAGGGCTACTTTATGGAAAAAAACCATCAACCAATGAAAACCCAAAAATCCCCCCCAAGCAACTAACAAATATCTGAGGACTAAAGAGTGAAATATCCTTTTGATTGTACAGAGAGGGAATTCTGTTCCTCCTTTTCACTGAGTCTGGCTGCTTGCTGACCTGGCAAAATATATGTAGAAAATAATTCTTAAAATTATTACAAGTAATGTGTTATATTTCTTCATGTATTTTTTTTCTACCTGGATGTCATTTTGCCTCTTAGCTGGTCTAAAAGGGAGAGTATGATAATTACTTGACAGATTGAGCAATGGGTGTTTTATGTCTTAGTCTCTCTAATTTCGTTACTGTATATCTTTCTCTTATAATGCAATGAACAATGGCTTTCATTGATTTCTATTAGAAATGTAGGGAAAAAAATAGGCCTGAAGGATGCAGAAAACCCCCAGTTTTATGCCTTTCATTGTCTTCCTTCTGAGAAGTTTCAGTTTGTTAATTTGAAAAGTTTTTCCTGAATGAATTTCTGTGTCATATAGATCTTTGCCGACTGGATCCATTCTGACCTTTTCTATTTAGTGCTCTTTTAAAGAAAAGCACCAGGTATATGGTCATAAGGGATGGGCCAAATATCCACC
>JAOXNG010000001.1:154385458-154397921 GCA_028566535.1 Scolopax minor | reverse complement strand
AAGGTTGCTAAAGGAGAAAAATTCCTAGCAGTCGTATCAGAAATTTTTCATTTCCTTCAAGTAAAAGAGGATAGAGGACAGAAGATTCTGGAAATAACCTGCTGTGAAAGTGAAGGGATGAAAGAAACAGACACTTGCTTTTGTGGAACATTGTTCACTTTTGTGTGACAAAAGAGGGTTACACAGTTTGAATGTCAATAGAAGGAAAATCAGGATTAAATATCTGCAGACATGTAACATTCATATTACTTGCAATAAGACAACATAAAAATTTACAAAAAACTCAAAGTGCTTCATCCAACAGGGAAGAATATTACATCTCTTTGTGACAAACAAAAAGAAACAGATCAGAAAATGAAAAAGATAGTGGCTACAGAGGTACCAGTGCTTATGACAGTTTTATTTATACAGACAGAATAAAGCTCCAAACACTTGTCACTGCAACATTTAGACATTGTCCTTTAAAGCTAAAAGTTAGGTTGTTATAAAAAAATATTCTCTACCATTTGATATGACATTTCACCATTTCTCATTTCTTCCTTTTTGTATTTTACTTTCTTGTGTCCCTTTGCCTATTCCTTTTACTCGCAAAGCTCCCTATTTTGCCCTCTTTTCTCAGCTTTTCTGCTCCTCTATGTTGCCCTTCCAGGCTTGTCTTCTGAATCAAATACTTCTATCCTGTTTTCTCACAGTAAACACATTTCTTGAAAGAAAATGGAATTGAGGCAGGATGGAGGAGACTACAATCACAAAATCTTCCCTCTATCTGTAAGGTACAGAACAAAGTGCATAAGAACTAATTTCCAAGAAATATAACTAGGGATAATGATGTTCTGGATCATCTGAGGTTTTATTTTTCAAGTGTCCTTGCAATACTTTTTTCCCTGATGAAGTTCTTCTGGAAAACTACTCAATTAGTTCCTCATTTTAAGTGAGAAGACAAGGGGTTTTTGCATAGCTTTTTTCTCACTGAATTTATGTGGAAGAACAAGGAAATCTCAAAAAAGAGAATCACTACTCGTGTCATAGGATTTTAGACATACATATACATTTTAAAGAAACTTCTATGAATAAGAGTACATCCCATTTGAGGGAAGGCCTTCCCTAATCTTGTTTGTTTATATGGATTCATGTAGAGCAAGGAAGGAGTCAAGAGTTTTCTTTAATTTTTTTCTTTTTTTTTCTTTTCTTTTATTTTCCAAACAAGCTCTGCTTTTCCTGTTCACCCCTGCTGTACCATGTTTCATAGTCTTGCAAGAGATCAAGGCAACCTTTCGAAAGCTATGGGAACGGGTGGATTGCAAAACAAAGTTTTGATGACACGAGAACTCGGTGAAACGTAGCCTGAGAGCTGAGATTGGGCGCCTGTGAACCAACACCAATGTCTGGAAGGAAGCAGGGCCTCAGGAAGGATACGGTGAGGCTGGAGCTTGCAAAGCACATTGTGTCTAGAACTGCGATTGAGACTTTTCATTGCTTTAGGATTGTGTTTCGGTTTTGTCTGCAGAAAGAAAGCTTATGCTTTTTTTTGCTTTGGGACTGATACTTCAGGCTTGATAGTCTGTGTGAGTTTCTGTCTCCTTTGTTGCCGTGAAGCAAATAACAACTGAAGACACCAATGCATCCCAGGTTCTGGGGATCTTAAAGCCTCAGATTCTTAAGAATGAAGGGTCTGCTTTAAAACAACCTCATTTCAGGATAATTTCAGTAGTGAATTACAGAGAAACAACGTGTTCATGTCCTCTGAATTGCCTGGCTTTTAGGTGTGTTTCTCAGAGGAAGTACCAGTACGTTAACTGCTACTCTCCTTCCCTCACATAGTTCACTTTTTTTCCTACAACTCCAGCCTACCCATGGGCACCACCAGCTCATGCAAACAAAGGAATATTTCTGGAGCCCACTACTGTAAGATTGCATAATCGCTCATGCAATTTAGTCAGCGGGGACAGGAGAATGAAGCTCTTTCACTGCCGTTGTGAGTAGGTATGCAGAGGAGTTATGGCTAAATAACGGCAGCAGCAGCCAATGAAGCATCTATATTTGGCTGGCTACTTAAATGGACAAAAAGGAGGATTTTTTCCAACTTCTTCATTAACGTAAGCAATTATGTGTTGTCTCTGCTGATTGCTATGTATAGATGATAGGTAACTCAGGGCAGAAAATTGTGAGAAGAATGCAAGACTGTGTGAAACAGAGGGAGAAATATACAGGAAGGTAGTATTGAAAGGATGAGAAAGAGGAAAGGGAAAGAGTGAGATCATTACCCTAGAGATTAAAGAGCAATTCAGGATCTCTTCCTATCAGCCAAGATTAAGATGGTAGGGGGAATGCTCTTATATGTTGCTGTTCATTTGTTTACTTTTTTTTTTTATATGATAATCATCCATTCAACTGAATACAGACCAGGCAATAAGCTTCTTCAATGGCTCCTTAAAAGCCATAACACAGGTGATGTAACAATGGCACTTCTTTTCAACTTTGTGGTTTTTCATTTAAGGCAAACGATTAGAAATGTTGACCTCGGGTATGCTAATCCTGACTCATGGTTTCTGACTGCATGCTTATTGATATGAGTTCCAGTATGATGCACCAGCCCCAGATGTATTTCACAGGGTATGGCAGCAGTACATACTGACTTAATAATTTTCTTTAGCAATAGTGTCACTAAGTTCCTGAAGGCTTTAAATTTTTAACATAGATTTGCATACAAGAAATATTTTATATTTTAATTTTTAGTATTATAATTCGTCACTCTAGAAGTGCATTTAGTTACTTTAAAAGTATCTCAGGTGACTTTCAGCAATCTCAAACCTATACAGATATAGCAGAACAATCTCTGTGTGTTACTTGGACTGAAATTCTTCATATTGAGAGTAAGGAATGACAGTAGTAAGGCAGTTCAGTTAATATTTGACTACTATCTGTGTTTTTTACCGTAACTATTTTTCTTGTCACACACTGCTGTAAATCTGGATACAGATATATACTCTTGTAAAAATAAAAACAACACTCTAGAATCTCTAAATTAAACATCTAAACCAGAAAATGTTCAATGTTTCTTATGTAGTCCATTTTACTTTCCCAATTCAATTCCCAGTAAAACAAAAAAGAATAGCTTTATTAATAAATTTGATGATATTATTGTATTATGGGAACAATATATTCTTAAGCGCTCCATGCATCTGAAATTTGTCTCGATGTGGCCCATTTATTTTAATTTGGGTCTGTCAGCAGAAAAAAAGAAGTAATTAAACTTGTGACTAGCATGGAGAAACATTTTATGTTCTAACACTGTAGCTTGATACCGAGTAGTTTCTTTATATTTCTTCCAGTTGTCAGATCAAAGTCTCTCAAGTACTATAACTCAGCCATGCTTTGATTAATTGCTTCACACAATGAATTTGCAAATTATATTTCTGAAGTGATTTATGCACTTTTTAACTTCAATTACACACCCCTTCCCCCTCATTTTGTTGTTTGTTTGGTTTTTTTCTGCTCCAGTCTTTATTCACAAATGTAGTCAGTCCACACCTTGGAAAAATATTTTTGAAAAATGGCTGCTTATTTGTCCTTAACAAATTGGTGTAGACAAAGGTTTCCAGTAAAGAGCAAATTCTTACCTGAACAATGCAATTAAACAGAACTATAAAAATCACTTAAATTGCAGCCACTCACCAGCACTCCTAGTGCCTCAATGCTTTATACAAATGCATGAAGACCCTCCCTAAAAATTCCCAGCTGCAGATTTTGTCTAGGCTGGGGTTTTGCTCCCAATAGTGCTACTGGAATAGCTGAGCTAAGGCAACCTTTAAAATACATATTCAAACCAAACATTTGGTTACTGTAGTTAGACCTTGGTAAATAGTATTTAGGGAAGTAATAACTTTCCTGCACCAGTGATGTGCTTGTCTGGGCAAAGCTTAATATTTACATTTGCGGTTTCATTGTACAGTCTCACATGGCATACTGCTGTTCATGTTCAATCCATTTGCATTACATAGTGGTATCTAATCTCTGTCTAGTGGTATTGTGTTTCTAGATATAAATATCCATGCCTTCCCTATGACTTGATCTGACAAGCTTCTCAAAGAGTGCTATGAGGTTATTTCCCTCATTACCTCTATCTGATATCCTTAGCTCTGAATGTTTGAACAGAGCACCCATTCGCGTGCTTTAGAAGTCATTTGGATCTGGATGCTGCTTTGTTTTTTATTTAGGAATGAACCAAACAAGGACATGTGGGTGGAGGTAAAGGACCAGTAGTCAGGTCCTAATTGCAGATGTGTGACTGGGATACTGTCCCGGATACTCTTGTCCCTTCTCACAGCTGCAATTTCATTGTTTTGTCCATCCATATAAGAAACAACATATAAAAGTAAAATGGTCTGAAATCTTGCAGATCATAACTATTCTGGCTTCCTTTTGAAGTACACAAGTAGCTCTCCTTTAGACAGCTCTCAGCTGTTTTTTGTGGGATATTTCACTTTGAAAGGCTCCCATTATAGGAAAGATAGGTAAGATTTCAATGATTTTGGTTCTTTGACACTCCTGGCAAGATTTGTACTCTCAAACACCCAAAATGCCTTCATATCATGCCCCAGGACCTTCAGTAACTTTCTTAGTATGTGACACATAACTGCTATCTCTGCCGGTGGACAGAAGTGTTGATCTCATCATATTTTGAACTCTGAACCAGAAAAAAATACGCACAAAAAAAATTATTGTGTTCTAGGGCCACCAAAATGGGGCAGAGGGGACACCCATGGGGAAATGCCATACAGTGCAGATGAGGCCAGTCTACTCCAGATGAGGACAGCCAAGTAATGTATGTGAAGTCATGCTGCAGCACATGTGCAGTTGTGTTTCCAATGAGAGCCAGTAGTGAAGGCATGAAGTAGTGGGTATGCATCTTAACCAAATTGAGATGATACTTCTCCTTGAATGCCTTCCCTGTCCTAGCTTGCTTGTGCTTTCTACCTTTAATTTTAAATAGACCTGTTACTTTTGGGTGTGATCCTGGACATTGGTAGAGACAGGTCTGTTGCTATTTGTCAGGAAGAAGTTTATGATAAATTTTCCAGCTCTTTCTGTATCTCTGTGACATTCCAAATATTATAGAGGAGTTTTAGAAGACGGAAACCTTTTATGACTGCTGTGCAATAGTTTCCTATTATATTGACATTTTGCTACTGAAATATTAATTTAACCTAAAAAATGATCTTGGACAGCTGATAAGGAGGGTACATATATAGGAATACCCTTTACAGACTGCTTAATTTGGTCACTGAAATATAAGCAGAGGAACTGTAGTTTCTTTAGTTTAAGTCTTGCCATTACCACATTTAATACTGGGTTCATGACACTTGTTAAATTTAATTTTAACCTTAATATGGGCTCACCCTATGTCATAAAAAGGATTCTTAAAAAATCAAATAGGCTGATTTTTACATAGGAGGCATTATAAAATTCTCTCTTTATGGAAAAATATTAGTGTCTCTGTTTTTGGGTTGAGACTTGAGAAACCAGTGGATCTAGCATTTTTTAGAATGCTTATTATTAGGATATCAATGTGTCTTGTGTATTGAATCAGGAAACTTAAGTGTGATGTTCTGCAGCCATGTAACATATATGTCAAAAGACTGCGATCATTGTAGAATAAATCAAAATATATAATACATTCCTGGAAGGACCTCATGTTTCTTAAAGTAGAATTCATTCATCTTGTGTTTGTTTTTCACCATGTTTATATGTATCTGTGATGATCTTTGTAGAGGATCTACTGGGATACATGGAATGTACTTCCTTATAAAGAAAAATGTACAAGTTCAAAAGTAATTATTTCTTTGTATCTGTTATTACCTCTGTGTGTGTAAATTCCTCTTGTGTGTTAAATATTGTCAAATCTACCTAAACATATTTTATTTTCTTGCCTTACTACTCCCAATAGCCTGGTAAACAGTTTGGTAAATTGTATATAATTTAACATTTAATGTAATTTATGTTGTTCTCCCCTTTCAGTTTACAAGTTGTTTCTTAATAAAGGAAATACTCTTAATAAATGCCGAAACTAAGACAATACGTTGAACCCTCCAGATCTTCATATGTAATTCATAGTGATGTTTGATTTAGAAAAATAAAAGACTGGTGGCAGAAAAAGAATGTTTATCACATTAACAAGAGTGGCCTATCACATTACAGTGTAATGAATTATTGTTACTTCTATCAATATTGGAACTGACCTGGATTCAAATATGTGTCCTCAGTTTTATCAGTTACAGTCCTTTTCCTGCAAGAGTGCTACCTCAACTTTTACACATCCTGGTTTTTCTCCTGTAAGGTTAAATGTGTGTGTAAACGTCTGACGGTTGATTCCTTGATGGTGAGAATGTGTTTTGATAAGTTTTGGCATTCATCAATCATTTTCTCCAAATTGGAGTGTGTTAAATCCACGTTAGAGCTAGCCATCTCAAACATGTAATAAAAAGCTCTTCAATTGATAGATGTCTATCCTATTCAATAAAAACTTATTTCTTATCTTCTTATCAGACTTTCTTCTGATGAGATGCCTATTATCACAGAATCACAGAATGGCAGGGGCTGGAAGGGACCTTTGGAGATCATCTGGTCCAACCCTCTGCCAAAGCAGGTCCACCTAGAGCAGGCTAAACAGGAATGCATCCAGGTTAGTTTTGAATATCTCCAGAGAAGGAGACTTTGGAACCTCTCTGGGCAGCTTGTTCCATTGCTCTGGCACCCTCAAAGTAAAGAGGTTTTTCCTCACGAACTTTCTGTGTTCCAGCTTGTGTCCTGTTCTGTCACTTGGCACCACTGAAAAGAGTTTGCCCACATCCTCCTGACACTCTCCCTTTAGATATTTATAAGCATTGATGAGGTTCCCTCTCAGTCTTCTCCAGGCTAAACAGAACCAGGTCTCTCAGCTTTCTTCATAAGAGAAGTGCTCCAGTCCCTTTATTGATCATCTTTATAGCCCTCTGCTGGACTCTCTCCAGGAGTTCTCTGTCCTTTTTGAACTGGGAAGCCCAGAACTGGACACAGTTCTCCAGATGTGGCCTCACCAGGGCAGAGCGGAGCATGAGGATAACCTGGATTGTCAAACTAGATGATTATCTTAGATTTTAATTTTTATAAAATTCAATAAAGCCAGACAATATTTCTTTTTAGCACACCTAGTTAGGAGGGAGAGACCAGCTAAAGCAGTTTGGGTTTTTTTCAGTTTGGCCTTTCCTGTGCTTTCCTTCCCCAGTACTTTCCCTACACTCCCAATCCTTGGGGATTGCTACTTATTTGGCTGTAGGAAAAAATCAGTAGGCTGGAGAATTAAGACCAGTTTCTTTATTTCAATAGCAACATCCAAACAAGAAGTGGCTTACACTTTTGCTAGCACAACTATCAAACCTGATGTGTGTAGGAAATCATCTGGTTTTATACAAGGACTCTCAATTGGTTTAAATTGACATGGTGCTGCTGAGTGATTCTGTGCTGATTTAAACAAGCTGAGGATTTGGCTGTTCTTATCTGAAAGAGGAAAATGGATTTAAAACTCAAAAATATGAGCAGACACTTATTTGTGCTGACCATGTTTTTTTATAATGAGTTTCCAAAATCCTGGAGGAAGGTTTGTTTACTGCCCCCCCCAGCCTTAAGTGCACTTGAATACCAGCGGAAAAAGTCTTAGGCCGTGACAGAGGAAACAACTGATTGACAAAGCAACTCTTCTCTGAAGGACTAGAGAAAATAACCCTGAAACATCTGGTTTCCGTTCAGACCGGAAGCCCAGAAAAGTTGCCTTCCACTTAATTTTGGCATTTAGGATATGGAAGCATCTATTTTTGTCTGGTTTCCAAAAGAAGTGAAGCTGCTGTCACCATGCTGCCTGTCACTCTGCTCACTCACATTTTTCTCTTCTTAATAATTTTGGAACCCACTGGCCAACTTCTAATCAGGCAGAGAGGTAGGTCTATGAAAGATACAAACTTCTCACATGGATCTTAAAAATAGCAGCCAAGTAGAGAACCTGATTAATGCCCTTGGTGAGGATAAGAGATGGGGCATGAACTCAGGCAAAGATGAGAGAACTTGGGGCGAGTATGTTATGAATGGCTTAACTGGAGAGGGGAAAAAAAAAAGCAAACCAAACCAAAATCTTCCTAGTCATTGTTTGCATGGTTTTTTAGAGATCAAGAAACCTACACATGACATTACTCACACCTGACAGGCTGATCCTCTGATGTCTAATAAGGCAAAAACACGGAGTCAAGTTTTCCCCACAGTTTGGACTTATAATTGTCATTCTGCTGTATGGACTACCCAGTATATAAATGTATTTATAAAAATTTAGTTGCTGCTTTATTCTAATTCAGTTAAAACAGCGAAGAATCACATAATACTAATCAGTTGGAAACTAGTCTGTTGGGGTTTAGAGTCTCACATTAGATCAAGAGATAGATGTGGGTCAAAATTAGAGGGGTTTTGTCCATTTGAATGTTTACAATAATGTGTGTTTCAGGATCTCTTGATTTCTTTGTGTTTAGTAATTTAACTGCTTGTCCATATTCAAATCGCTTCCTAAAGTATTTTCTCTGTGTTGTCTTTTAACATTTAACCCACAACATAAAAGGAATAAGATATGCATATTTACAATCTATTTCAAAGCATATCGGCTCCGATTGAACTGTTGCGACCTTCCATGTAAGCAAATCCTCGCATATGATGAGGGACATTAGGACATTTCCCTCCCATTTTTGCCATATACTGCAGGGGGGTTTGGACATGAACTGCATGATTAGACTGAAATTTCATGGCCTCTGGGGAGAAAGGCAGAGTAGCATTAGACTGGAATAGAAAATTTGTTTCTTGCTGCACTGTTAATCTTTTCCCAAGTTGTGAATTTATTTATTTTTTTTTAAATTAATACAGCTCATTCAAGCAAAGCTGTTCATATTTTCTTGCCTTCCGCTTTTAACTTCTTTACTGCTTTGTCCCAGCACATTTTGGCATGCATAGACAAAGCTGAGGCATTAATGCAAGAAGTCTCCAAGCGTGGGACCCAGAGGAGCAGATTCCCCTCCCCATACCTGCAAATCTTTGCCTCAAGGGCAGCAAGTGGTTTTGGGCAACCTGTCCACTCAGCTGCTGTATCAGAGCTTGCATGGTGCCAGTGCAGTGCAGGGGTTTCTGCCTTCTCTACTTCATGAAGAAAAAGCAGAAAAAAGAGACCTCTCTTTATCTGCAGTCTTGCTCTCTCTTCTGTTATCTAGCCTCAGGTAATCTTGCTGTATGATCTGATGCAGAATGCGGTCTGCCTTCAGTTTCCTCATTTGTGTTAGGATATTATCTCTTTTTTTAAAAGAAAACTTCCAATTCCAGAAAAATATGGAGACAAGACAACTTTCTCTTTTCTCTCCTTTTGAGTCCTGTTTCCCTGCACATTCTTTTTCAGTTTTGTGGACAGAAACAGTCCTTACCTTGCCATCCCTGCCTTTGTTCCTCCTATGCATTGTTCCCTGTGTTACTCTGCTACAAGTGTTTGAGAGACAGAGTAAGCACTAGACTAGGATAAAGGAAAAATAACTTTTCTTTTGTAAGAGTTTTGGCGTTTGTTTTGTTTTGTTTTTTTTTTTAAACTTGGATGGCTCTCTGTCCTGACTCACCGTGTCCAGCTGAAAGGACAGACTGAAAGTAGCTTTATGGTGAGGAAGTAAGGAGATATTTAAGTCAGTCAAAGCTCTGAGAAGGATGTAAACACAATGTTAGAGGAGGACAATGAGCACTATATGCCTGCACTTGAGAAATTTACTGTGAGATTTGTCCTCTCCTATAGTAGACAGTCAAAATCTTGTCTTTATTGTACCAAAACCTCAGATTGGAAAAATGTTTATATAACACTGAGCAAACTGTGGTTGCTCAGAAGATAATTGTAATTATTTTCTCCATTATCTATTAATCTTGATACCTATTTTGGTGTTCATAAATAAAATAAAATGGTGGAAATGAATGAAATTTCCTGTATATAGGTAATAAATACCTGCTTTGAAGGAGGCCTTTATATTCAGATCCTGTCCCTTCTGTAAAACACTCCCCATGGTATACCATTATATTAATCCAATAAAGAGGAAAATGGTATTCCACGCACATGTGAGCTAATAACAACTGGCATGCAGAACATAAACACCACAGTGGGTCACACTAAGGCAGACTGGCAAGCTGCTGTGCTAGCTTAGTTTCCAAATGCCTGAAGATAATTGCCCCAGTATATCCATGCAAAACTTACAAAGAAAAAAACAAGATTATCCCAAGCATGAAACTAGCTGGAAAATTACTCAGCAGTGTTATTGAAAACTCATTTTACCTGCTGTGATATTTAGCTAATATGATTAGCGACATTAAGATGGAGACTTCTGCGATAGTTTGGAAATAGGCTCCAACCTACCTATCACGGTGGGAAATTTATTTTGTTCTGTAACATACCAGTGTTTCCTGCCTGCATGAAATCTCTTAAACATCCACTTCTACTTTCTTATATCAGTAGTGTCAAATTCAGTACTGATTCATGTGCAATATATAGTTCAGAACCTCCGCACTCAGTGAGAACGGTAAGAACAGTAAGAGAAGTGTTATTTCAATAATTAATTACACAGAGCAAAGGTGAAAATCTCTTTCAAATGATTTACAATAAATTTGCATGCACAAAATATTATTTTCACGCTGAGCTCATTTTCAAGCTTTTGCATAGATGAAGACTATTCCATTTATATGAATAAAGAAGTTGAAATACTGATGGATAGTTTTAACAGTTTTCCCTTTTCTTGAAATATTTCCTTACACTTCAGTCCTCAGACTTTGACATATATGCCTAAATTCTGCTTAAATCCAGTATTTGAGTTACCTCTGGTTGTTTTCAGCTTGCACTGCCATTAGGGATATCTTAGAATACAACTCATGCATAGGCAACAAAGCTTCCCCCCCAAAAGGGCAAGAAGCTACAGACTGACTGTACCAATAGTCAATATATGTGTGGGGACAGGTAAGAAAAATAGAGTATTTGGTGTGCCTCGAGGCTTTCCAACATTTCAGATCACTAGACAGCATCCGTCCCAGCACTTCTGAATCATAAGCTCCCCATCAATTTTTTTTTTTATGAATTCAACCTCACTCTCAGTCTCTTTCTGTCTGCATCTGTCCCCTTTCCAGATGGAGGAGATGTACTTGTGTCTACCAAAGCAATATGCTGTTGCCAATGATTTGCAGAAGAAAAGAGCATAAGCAGGATCTGGTCTCCAGCATAATACTCCCTACTATGCAATCCCCTTCCTTCAAAGCTGGGATGTCCCATTGCTGACGTGTACAGAACCAAAGGCAGGGTTAAAAGTGAGGGCAATGGTGCCCTGGGCACGCATTGCTGGGGCTGGGGAGCCTGCTAAGCCTTGGTAAACTGGATCTTTTGCACAGCAAGTGCTTGGAGAGGTGGTTGTGCTAAGGGCTGTGAGCTAGCTGGGGCTGGCCACACTGCTTTCACAGCTGACACGAGGTCAAGTTGCCTCTTTCAGAGCAGACCAAGATTTGAACGGTCCCACAGTCTCCCTCCTGGTAAAGCTCTCTCACGGGTATGGTTGAAATTCCTTTTGAATAAAGCAGCATTGACTTTAGTAACACACTCTTAATTTACCTAAGAACTTTATCAATGTTATCAGCTGGATCTTAAAACAAATACATGTTTTTGTATGAAATTGCATACGATTTAGTCCTTTATCTCTG
The DNA here is from genome assembly GCA_028566535.1 of Scolopax minor. Lineage (NCBI taxonomy): Eukaryota > Metazoa > Chordata > Aves > Charadriiformes > Scolopacidae > Scolopax > Scolopax minor. Next base: position 154,386,146 of record JAOXNG010000001.1, on the reverse strand, counting down.
CTCTGAGGAACAGTACTGACTAAACAGAAACACCGGACAACAGTATGAGACTCCAGTTGCTTATTCGCTGCATTTTTATGTTACTGTCTGAGAAGATTTGAAGGGTGGACCTCCTCTTGTCCTTCTGCTTCCACTACAGGCAGGAAAGTGCTTCAGCAGTAAGTCACGTTTCTCTTGTTTACTCTCATCAAGACCTTTCTGTTGCGTAATTCTTTTGTTTTCTACTGTTGTAATCTCTGATGCACATGGATCCCAGACAATGTAGATGACCCGTGTGGGATGCACTAGGTTCTCTGTTAAGATATTGTTGTCCCTTGCTGGCTGGGAGCCAGGTTTAGTACTAAGGAGAAAAAAAAAAAAAAAAAGAACAATGGAGATAAATTTAGATGCTGTTGGGAAAAAGAGTCCAGCACACTGTCCATCCCAGCCCTTTGAAGCGACGCCCACAATGCAGTTTCCTTTGACTTTCTCAGGGATTCCCAGATACTCACAGTAACTTATGCAACCAAAGCAGACACCACCTGACTAACATTTGGCTAACCCTTTGCAACCTCATTCCAAATGCAAGCTAGGAAACAAAGCGTGGTGTCGTAACCTAGAGCCTCTCTGGTGCACACTGAACACCACTGGAGATCAGTGGAGTATTGATGTTGGTACCAGAGGTACCAAGTTGAATCCCTATCTGCAC
>JAOXNG010000001.1:154342308-154355585 GCA_028566535.1 Scolopax minor | reverse complement strand
CCTTTTTATTGCAAAATTACAGGGTTAGTCAATTCAAAGCTTGGAATACAGAATTTCTGACATTCTTCTGTGCAAGAACTATTCCAACACTATTCCTCTAGCTATCTTGCCTAGCTATAAAATGGCCTGAGATGAACCAGGATGAACTATTTTGGCTCTTACTTTCCTGCCTGTCATGGATTTTGTTCAAAAGTGTAATCATCTGGTTTTCAACAGAAAAAAAAACCAACCCAACCAACAAACCAACTTGAGAAAGTAAAAATAGCCTTCCTCAGAACTACAGTTACATAGAAGACATTAAGGCTGCTACAGTATATGCCAATTTGCAGGTGTACTACAAGTATGATTTTGATCATTCAGGGCTGCACACACACTTTTGAAGGTAGGAATGGATTCACAGTTGCTATAAATTTCTTTGGTTTTTTGGGGATTAAATTGAACCTAGATCTCCATATAAATATTTTACCAAATCTCACTGCTCTCAGCCACTCAGTTGTACAGAACTGAGCTCGGTGTTTTGCAGAAAATTTGTTTTAGAGTAATTTGAATGTTCTAAACCTGAATACTTGCATGTAAATACACAGTCCATATGTACTCCTTTATTGCTGGAAATAGATGTAGTTTCTTGGACTTAAGTAGAATCAGTGATTTTGCTTTTTGCAGGCTTTAAATTTTCTCAGGCTTTACTAGATGGTTTCAAATCTGATTAATATATCAGTGAGGTGGAAGGAGGTTAGTAGAGAAAAGGATGAGAAGTGCTTAACTTAGCTTTCAAAATTAAGCTCCCACCACTGGCATTTAATCTATTTTTTTTTTTGAGTGTTTAATGTTAGACAAAACCAGCTTCTAACTAAAATAGACTGTCCTTGTTCAAGTGTCCCCTGATACACTGAAAGCAGCTTCCTCTCAATTTGGGAAAGCCAAGACTACACTTATCAGAAAAGATTAAGGCTGTGTGTTTTCCTGTTGTGTTTTTTTGTTGGTTTTTTTTGGTTGATTTTAATTTTTAAAAAAAATTTCTTTATTTCTTTATATAGATAGCTTGCTGTAAACAAGAGGTAACTGTAACACCTCTGATTTGGGAGTAGGTAATCACAGAGCAGAAAAAATTTGTTCAAACTTAACAAGATGCACAGTAGTTTTAAGACTTTGAAATTAACTCAGTAGCTGAGTTTTATTTCATGTAGCCAGAAGAAATCTCTCCCATGCAAACCACTGTCCTGATACTTCAGAGAAACAGGAAGCAATTTTCACAGCTCATTCACACAACCAATGAAATGTGAAATAGGTTCTATGGTTAGGTGAGAATCCTGGATGTTCTCTCTATCTCTGGGTAAGCCAATCTTATTCCCAGGGCATTAGGGTAAGGAGATAAACACAGAGAAAAAATATTTATTAAGACTAATGTTACTGTCTGAATAATAGAGGGAAAATGAAGGACTACCCAACACTCTATATTCTTATTCACATCCAAGAAATGCTACTGAGCATCTCTATTACTGAACAGGAAAAAGAATTGTTTCATTTCATCCAGACTCTGAACAAGTAATTTGATCTAAAATAAGTGGATATGGATATAGCACGGCAGATTATAACAGTTATCACCTTCTGTATAACAGAGGCTGTCAGAAGACTATAAATCTTCATACAAAATCAGAGATTGTTGTCTATGTTACTACAATTTATAAATAAGGTTCTAAGGTGAAAAAATACATCTCTCCTCATCAGAATTTCATTGATTTAAATGAGGCAATCTAAACCATGCAAATGCATAGAGTGATCAGAGGATGAAAGCTAATTAAATTTTTAAAATAGTCCCTTATAGTCAATGTGATTGACACTTAATAGTTAAGCCAGTCCATTTGTTTCTTAAGAGCGAAGTTCCCACAGCAAAAAAAATACAACACAATAGTCTGTGCTGGCGTCTTGTGGGCAAGTGCAGCGAGCATGGAGAAGCTCTGATGAGTCTATTGAAAAAGCAGCTGTTTCTGCCTTCACTTCTGACCTGGTAGTGCACTCCAGTATAGCTGTGTTCTAAACCCTTTCACTCTTTACTCAGTGCGAGTTGCCATTCAGTGGGACAGAAGCAAGATCTTTACATTGGTTTTAAACTACTTCAAGAAGCAGATGCTGCAATTACCTTTAAAAGCAACAGCTATATGGGCCCTGAATGGTGGCCTGTTTTTATTATTGCTATCTGTCCAGGGAGCACTTTTATTGCTAGCAATCAGTGTTAGATCTTCAATAGCAGTTGATCATTTTTGCTTCAGGCTTTTGTGTGTCCATATGGCCATTTGTGGGGAATGCAAAGAAGAACAAATTTTACTACTGGATTAACAGTTCTTGTCTTGCCTTTTAATTTTACATTATGGTCTATTGTGTGCATACCGCAAAACAAGGAAGCAATGTGATTAAACTGTAAATAATAGCCAAATTGAAGGAATGCCTCAATCAACTACATCTCTGGACTCAAAAATTATTAACATGGTAATTACAGAAGGTTTATAGAATTGCTGACACAAATGGCTTGGGAAATAATGTACAGTTACTAAAGTATAAAATGTTCCCAAAGAGTGACAGTAAGGGTGGTGCAGAGTTCTTCACTTGTTAAATTTGTGATATGCAATTGGTAAAGCTCAAAATAATAGAGCTAAGACAGTAGGGCAGGTAGTAATAAGTGCACAACCTCTTTTCTTTAGCAATATAACTATTACAGGTTTTTGCATTGTCAAGTATTTGCTGAAAACATGGCATACAAATCTTAAGTGATGATTTCAAACACTTTATGGATAAAAATTTGCCATGCTCATGACCCATAGCTTCTCAGATTAAAATATTTTTTCTGTTTGTTAGTTTTGCAAGTGGCAGTGAGCAACTAAGGACTGAAAGATTCAGGACTAGCTGATATTAAACAAAAAATTAATTCTGTGCTCATTGAGATCCTTGTAATTTCATTAATTTTAGTGAGATTTCCCAGATATTATAAAGGCTGGATATGCTTTATTATAATTAGCTCTATCAATGCTCATTGATAAGAACTGTAATATATTATATGTTTTTTTATTTTAATAGAAAAGTTTAGGAGGGTTTTACAGAATTTTTATGAAAAAGACAGAGGTTTTTTTTGTGTTGGGATATTATGCAAGGTTTAGCTGATAAAATAATTTGAATGGTGTATTTTTAATCAAAGCCCAAACCTCTTTTTTATTCCTCTGAAATTCCAGAAACAAAATAAAAAAAAAAAAAGCCACAAACTAAACTTGTTTAGTTCTCTTCTATGACTGGTCTAACAAGCTGCAACTCACAGAATACCTACTCCAAAGAATTGAATATTATCCCAATTTTGTTGTTCTCCTTAATCTGAGCTGCACTCTAAAAAAAAGTGAGGTATGCTGTAGCAGTGATGAGTAAACAGCAACAAGATTTTAATAATTACCTGTTTATCAGCATTGAAGAAATAATGACAACAGGTTTTTTTGTGGAAACACATTACATTAGAGATGTTCAAACTGACCATTGGCAGAACATTAGCTTGAGTTACCTGTGGCTGTGGCCATGTCTATAAAGAGGAAAACATCTTTGGCTTTCAGGAAATAGCAGTTTTGAGGATGAGCTTCTCAGAGAATAATTTACAGAGGAACAGATGCGATTGCCACAGTTATATACCACAGCCCTATATTGCAAAATCCCAAATTGCAGATAACTTCACTCCTTCAGAAGTGCTATTCCTTGAATTGAAATATTCAGATCACCTCAGTCTGGTGAACAGTGGCATAAGAAACAGTGGCATAGGAAGTTACCTTCAGATCACCTCAATCTCATAACACAGTGGTGTAAGAAGTTACTAGGAACAAGCTGTGAAGATTCAGAGGTTGCAAAGCTGTTGGAGGAAAAGAAACTTGTGGGGTATAATCCTCGAGGTTTAACATGTACTTGTGGCTGAATCAAGGTATATTTACAAATAACCTACAATTTCCAGATGTTAAAATACAGAGGATAATTTTGCAGTGTGGGTAAAGGCCAATAATTTGATAGTGGTCCACATGTTGCGTATAGTTAAAGAAACTGAACCAGAGACACCAGCCTGTGCTCTTCACCAGTACTCCACCAGTCCAAATCCCAAGTAGGCCGTAAAATTGTAGACCAATGACTGCTGTTTTGAACATCTTTAGATTATGTCTATCCCAGGGATATTTAGTCCAGAGGACTAGGATAATCTGAAATAAATCCCCTGAGGAGATGGAGGAGCCAATCTACTGATCTGTTCTTATTGCATTGGTTCAATCGCATGCACAGGGTTCAATCTGCTGACCTGTTTTTACTGCACCAAATCACTCACTAGGAAATATACCTTTAATGAACAGTAAATCAACATTAAATTTGTTGTAGTGCTAATATTTGATGTAGTAGAATCACTGAAAGAATGTGAGAACAATAATGAGGGAACATTATCAGGGGTTTTTAATAGCTTGGTGTTAAAGTATTACCTTTGACCTCCTGGGAGTTAGATTTCCAAATAGTTTTTACCTGTAATTTACCTCCAGTTTCCAAGATTTTGAATTTTTCAGGATCTAATGCCAAGCAGTAAGCTTTCCCAAGTTCATTTGGTGTGACATAGAACTCATTCTATTTTGTAGTGAAAGACTGGGCTTGGGCTCTCAGTTTAAAAAACTGCTTGTGAAGGAGAGGAGACTGGAAATAGATACAAACTTGTATTATAATCTACCTATAATAAAATAAAGAAGAATAAATTATTGATAAACCTATAATTTTTAATGTTTTGAAAATCAGGGTCCTGTTGCTTAGCTGGTACACATAGGTGAGGACCCATTTTTTAAATGAAGCTGTGTTTTTTTAACCAGCTAGAGGTCTTTTTTTTTTTGAATTGCGGTAATGTCTTCCAGCTCAAGCAAATGCCAGTTGTGTGAGAACAGCTCAAAACAATTGGTTATATAATCTCCCTGCCTAAAAAAAATCTGTACATCTAGATAAGCAAGAAAGATTTAAAAAATACAAAACTCAGGCATCTGGATTTTACACCCACTAGGGTACAGATTGTGTCTTTGCTAAGAAAATGAAATTCCCATCATAAAAAAGTAATTTTGGAAACTAATAAATCACATATATTTTTTTTTTCTTGGAGGTTGCTGTCAATGACAAATTAATTTTTCTGTAACATGCAGCTCCACTTCTTTCCTCTCAGAAAATGCATTGGCAAGACGACCCTTTCCTCTCCTGTGGAGTTTGACTGACAGTGTGCTGCCAGGGAGGGAAAATGATTTTCAAAGCCTGACCTAAGAAAAAACATTTCTTGTGCTCTCACTGGACTTCTGTTGCTTCAGGTGTTACAGGAAAAACAAATCAACTCAACTACTCTGGTTCTTAATAAGAGTATTATTAAGATCCCCAAGCATAGCTGATACTGCTCTTCCAAACAGGCTGAGGAACTCCATTCATTTATTGATGCACTCTCTGTGAAGGGATTATGTTTCACTTTGTTTGAAGGACCTGAGAGCCCTTATTATTTTTGTTTGCAGAAACACTGTGGTGCACATGAAAGAGACTCAGAGGAAAAAAAACCTTTTTTTTTTTGGTGGGGGAAGAATGGCTAGCAGTTGATTGCCTCTTTTTTTTTTTCCTTTTCCATTTGAAAAAGCTTCTTGGATGATTGATTTCTGATTTAGATTACCACATCCTCCCTGTTGTTCCCTGTTCTGTTTACTGAAATTTTCTAGCTGCCTTGTTTAGCTGACATTCAGGATATTGATAAGGTTAAAGATAATGACTGAGTTGCTCTAGCGGCCAGGTAGAACTCTGAGTCTAGCTTATTTTGATAGTCTTTCCTCCCTGCCATTCAGTAAAGACAAAGATTTACCTAGGATTATTAAAAAAAAAGAAAAAAGAAAAACAATCACAAAAATGAGAAAAAGAAAACCTCTCTCTCTTAGATTCCTTTCCTGCATAGCTCTCATAATTCTTTTTACAACAATACTTATCATGGAAAGCAAACGTAGCACTTAGTGGGAAGGAAGACTCTTTGGAGGTGTCCCGTTCATGGGGTAGAAAAACCACATGCCAGTCATCCTATTTGTCTCAGCAAGCAAATATACAGCTCCTGGGGGGCAGCAAGTGTGGACAAGCAATGCAGCTCTGCAGAGGCTTCTCAGGTACACAACCTTCTCAGCATCCAAATACTATGTGAAATCTGCAGGAAAGGAGTGAAGAAAGGATCACAGGGGGTTTATGGGATCTGAGAGACTACAGTAAATGCCCAGATTGAGCCCATTTTGTTTTCACCAAGCCCAGTTGAGTTACCAAACCTGAAAACTTTCTATGCATGCACCATGTTTTTTCACCCCATTTTGAAAGTAATTGAAGGGAATATTTATGGCCTAACTGTTTTCTTTGCACTTAACACTTGAAAAATCCAAATTAGGGGCTTCATTTATTTGGGGTTGTCAGAAAACCATTATAAGGAGAATGTTTTTCACCCTAGTACTGCTGGAGTAGAGTAGTTCAACTCATCTTTCTTATGCCTAGTTTAAATTGTAATTGCTTTTGTGCTTTCACTTACCCTGCCCTCTTTCTCAGCATGAATCAGCCCTGGACAAACAGCTAATGACAGCTGAGCAGGATTTAATATAACGGGAGAACAGCATGTGTAGCACAAGAAATTATAACCTTTGCACTATTCCACCTCTGCGTCTGGCAGAAAGGGGGATTTACATTTTTGCTGCATGCCAGCAAAAGCTACAGGCTGCTGACAACAGGGGAAGGCCTGGATGCTCCTGTGCTGCAGTCATACGTCCCTTTCAAATGCACCCACTAGCTACACCCGGCTGTGGATACCTCTGTGGGTACTTCAGTGCTTTGTTTACGGTGAAATTTACCTCTGCATGCAAGGCAATCTGCAAGCATGTTACAGATTCGTATAGTAAAGCAGATCCTTATACTTTGATAAGTGAAGGAGATACTAATTTTATCAGTTATACTAGATGCCCTGAAAAAGTGAGGCACTGTGTAAAATTTGCAGTCTCTGACACATGCCTCTAGTGACAAATAAAACCAGAAACAAATACATTTTATTTCCCAAGGAGACTGCAATAACTTCACATAACTTCTAAGACTTTGGTGAAAAATAAAAACTCTTTTAGATTTTGTGTGTACCACTTTATTTAGAGTGCAAAATGTAAGCCATTAAAATATCTTACTAATATACTAGGCTTGATTTTTCATTTATTTACTGTACCTTTATGGACATAACTTCATAGGTTTTGATAGGATTCTTATTGATTTACAGTGTGTAATATAGTATAGGATTCATGACTTACTGTAAAGAGTATATTTGCATTTGAAGGAAGTCTTTACAGATAGCTATTAAGCTAAGAGTTATAAAAAAACAGTGACTGTGCTTAAGTTATTATAGGACCACAGCAAAGTGGAAGAGGAAAGATATTTTTAGGCTCTGAACTGCTGGCTTTCTTCCTGTGTCATGATTCCTGCTGCTCAGACCTGATGTTTTAGACTGCCTGACAAATAGTTTTGATTTTTTTTTCACTTCCATTTTCAAAGCTTTCTGCAACATGAGATCAACTTATTCCCTCAGTTATCTGTTTTGATAGCAACATAGAGAAAAACAGTAAGATATGGAAGCGTTATAACCTAGCTGAGATCTTGGAGCATTCTTACAAAAGTAAAAAAAGGGTAATTTGTTCTGCTTTCTGCTTTATAGTTGGTGCAATGTGTAATGTTGCCCCCGAGTTTAGAAACAGTGGAGGCAGTTTTGGTGTCTCTAAAACATAACAATAATAATACAAAATAAATAACAAAGTTTCTGCATTTCATTTCATGTTCTGCAGGACTGAGTTTCCCTAGTAACATGTTGAAACTTTTCAAATTCTTACTGACTTCTAATGAAATTTCAGGTGCTTAATAAATCTCTGTCCTTTATATCTTTAAAGATTATTGAAGAGTTATACTTATTCAGAACTGCTAACATTCTACTCCAGTTCTTTATTCTTGATGGCAGCAAAAGTGTCAGGGAGACCTGTGGAAAATTACAGAGAAAAAAAAATATTTTAGAATAATACATGAATTAGGGCATGTCTTTTATGTGAACATTATAATGAAAAATATCAACTTTCTCAGCTAGATGTATGGATCAATCTCCACTTCAAAGCTGTGAAAACCATCTTAGATCCTCTCATATCAACAATATGAGACTAATACACACTGGCTGAAAATCTCTCCTGAAATGCAAAAAGGCCCAACCCATCACTGCATAACTGAGTTTTCCGCAGAACAATGTTTAATAGACTATTGTTTAAAGACAAAACCCTTTGTTTGAATCATATTCTGACTTTTGATAGATAACATGCTGAGCAAATTAACTTCCATATTGATAAGCACTTAAAAGAATGTTCTCATTACTGGAACAAGAATGAATCCTTTTTTGATCTCTCTCTTTTTTCAAAACTAGTTGTGTTCAGGCTTTATTTTTCAGACATAATTAATTCGATTTGGTTGGTATACAATACAGCAAATTTAATATAACTATAATTAAAGAAAAACAATTTAATTTTGGACTCTTTAATTATGAACATTTTGCCATCTAAAGGTTCTAGTCAATGCAGTTATCCATAGTTTTGTGTTTACCCAGTATTGATCATTTATTGCATAAGCCTAACTTCCATGGATTTAGTTTTAATTTATTTTCATTAAGCCTTAGCAGAAAGAAAGAATTCGCTATGAACCCACAAAATAAAAAGGGGGAAAAGCTCTATAAAATATGACCATGATGTAATAAATACTTAAATTTACGTACTGAAAAAAGGGGCCATAATTTCTCATATGGTCTGAGAAGATATTTTGAATAAATAAATAGTTAATAGCTAGATTGCATGAAGTGTTGCAGATGATGCTGCAAGGAATTATTCTGCCTTAGCAGCAAATGCATCTAGATCTTGAATGTGCTGGGGACTTCAATTTATGAAAGAATATATGGCACATTGTCTTCAATGGTCACAAACTGCTTTCATGGCTGTCATCTATTTTCTTCAGAAATAGTGTTACAACAGTTGTTTAAAGTCCTAGTGCAACTATTTATTCATATAGAGAATTCTATTTATTACTAAGGTGTTGCTCAATAAGTAGGTGTAATCATTTTTATGTATTTCACCTCAGATCCACTCAAACATTTAGAATTGTGCCTACTGACTTTGAGAGCTACTGAATACCTTAAAGAGAACTGTTGTAATAGAAACACTGTTATTACGCACAAAATATTGTATAACTAATTATTTTCTCTAGTATTTTCATTAAAAAAAATCTCTTTTCTACAAAACCCTTGTAATAAAGCAGTATTTTAGATAAGAATATTATTTGTTCTAGATAAGCACTCAGAATATTTGAGTCTCCTGCAGAGTTTTGGTACTCTTGGGAAGAAAGTCTAATAACTTTTCACATTTGGAAAACAAAAAACCAAGTACAAAACAGAACAAAAAAAACCAAACACAAAACAAAACCACCCCACCTCAGCTGAATTTTTCTAGCAAACTCGGTGGTGAGTAATTGTGCAGTGGTGGAGCAGAAAGGTGGGAACACAGAGGAGATTCCCCTCTGTGTGTTGAAGCAGGGCTGCAAAAGGAAAGAGTCCTCTTCCTTTCACGTAGCAAGCAGTGTTTAAACTACAGTGTATAAACCAGTGAAAGGAGGCTGTGGCCATTGTATTTTCACACTTTTTGATGCAGTGTTTTTTTCTTAGCTGCACTTAGGAAAACCAGTCTATAGATGACAGAAGGTAGTCTGACCCCACGCACAAAGGATGTGATAGCACAGCACAAACCAACATCTGAGTAATGGTTAAGATTTAGAAAAAGTCCTCTTGCACTTTGCATTTATGACCAGTAAAGTGCACCATTAGAGACAAAGACCTGGGTTAGATGGACCACTGGTTTGATCCATAATCTTCAAATTAGCTGGCAATAGGACTCTGAAATAGTAACTTTGCAACATCTGCTCTGCTAAAATAACCTATTGGTGGCATAAAACCTGTAGTGTCCTTGCAAATTACTTCAATCATAAAGACTTAAAATAAGATTGACAACTGTCATGAACCATAACAGAGTAATGAACTGTGTGTCTAAAAAATATTTTTGAAATATATATATCTTATAGCAACTGTTGTGCAGACATCTGATGAGTATTTCTGTGGAGATGAGAGAACTTGCAAGCACAGGGAAATATCCTGAGGCAGAACTAGGGAGAATTTGGATGTCTTTGGTCAGGAATTCAGGCAGAACCGGGTCATCTGGGACATACTGCTGGGGGAATTTTAGAGCTAAAAAGGAATTTGAGTAAATTGGACTAAAATCTTGTGTTGCAAGGCAGGAAAGTTCTGTAGAGCTTTACAAAATCTGAGGATTTCCCACTAAATTATGCAAAAATTATCTCATCTCAAAAAATTGTTCATTCCTAAACATTTTATGCCTGTGCTTTTCATCCCAGCCTTTCAGTGAGGCTAGAAGGTGAAACCAAAGATGTAAAAAATACAACTCCTATATTTAAGGGACATTTTTAACTGACAGTGCTCATTATATTTCTAGTTTTTTTTCCCTGGTATGTCTGCTCAGTGGAGAATCAGTAATCTGCCTGCTTTGTGACAACTGTGCTCCAAACATTGCAATGGACCATTTGATTATCAATTGTGTGCTCAGGGAAAGAAGAGTTCCTATGTGATGGATCTTAATGAACAGTCTACCCCTCCCCAGCTGTATCTTTGATGGGAGGTAGTAAATGCTACAGAGTGTGCCTTTGCTGGCCAACCCTGGCAAGAATAACACAAGCAGCCCCTTAGCCACCCACCCAGCCAACTTAAATGTCCTCTGGTGGAAACTATAGGTTGAAATAATTTCTGTAGGAAAAAACTGTCAATAGATGAATTTGATTCCTTTTAAAGTCATATATAAAAGAAATCCACTCTTGGACAAATGTAAGAAAAAAATTGACTTCTCTCTTGAAGGGTTTATCTATTCATTTGATTGTGTCTTCTAAGTGAGCTGTAATTAGAGCTAGTCCTCTTCTAACCCTTGTGCTAATGAGGCTTTGCTCACTTCTATTAGTGACAGTACATTGTATTTTAATAAGGATCCCCTAGCCTGGCACGGCAGGACCCACAGATAAGGGGAAGGAGAGCAAAAGGAAATGTAAAGAACTAGGGTCAGCAGGGGGTCCCCTTCTTGGCACTGGGCTCCACAGGAAGGCGCTGGCTAACTTTGTCTTAGAACTGTCATTTGTATTAACTTCTAACCCATCACCTTCTCTGGTAGGCTAGCTTTACTCAATGAAGCGGGATAGATCCTTGGCTTGGCCTCTCTATCCCCTATTTCAGCAAACTGAATACAACACAAAAAGTTCACAGGGGAAGCATTTGGGGAGTTGGTGTTAAGGATAGGGTCAAAAAGAGCTTTTAACTCATCTTAACATTACTGTCCTTTTCCATTTCAACTCTTATCTGCCCATTAAGGCTTTTGGTTTGCTCACTCATCCGTTGCCAAAAAAATCCACACAAATGCAGAAAGCCTCCAAATGGAAATTATATGTGTTTTTAGATATGTAACACTTTGGGCTATACCTGCACACGTGCTCATGTGTTTTCCCTTCTGTATGGGTTTTTTCCTGCTCTTCGATTTCTGGTTAGATCAGAATTCTTTGGCTGATTCCATCTTCACATATGCTGATGCAAATTGGGGTAATTTCTTTGCCATTCAGTAAAGTTAGCAGGGAAAAGAGAATCAAGCCTTTTGTATCTTTTGTGTAACAGCCTTACATCTCAAACAGAAAAACCCTTTCGAAGGAAGTCTTTTTAGAGATACTGGATACTGGAGGCTGTTAGAATGTGACAGATAAACAGTTCCCTGTACAGCAGAAGGTAGAAAAGCATTATTCTTTTTTGCTTAGTTCCTATCAATGACTTCCCATAAGCCCTAAGCAAAATATATTTCTTACTGTTAGTACTTTCAGAGCCTACCTTCAGATATTTCAGACCTCCAGGGACATGATTCTACTCTGCCTCTTGTTCCGGAAGATTGTTTATATGTCAGTGAAATGAATGCAATACTTAACCATTTTCACTCAGCTTGTCATTCATCTCTCCTTTTATGCAAATGGTAAATGTCTTTACCAAAATGTAAAGCATAGAAGAATCACGCAAAAGGCCCTCCATGAAATACTGAGATATATATCAGAAGTTATTTACCTCTTTAAATAACATGATACACTCAGATAGTGTCCTTTCTAGTGAGTTACACGTTACTGACCACCTTCTGGTTTTTGGAGATACTATTTGGTGACGAAGGAATGATACAGACAGCATGGCACCTCTTCAGTCCATTACTGATATAGACAATTAGGATATATAGAGATAAATGAGAATATGTTCAATGCATGCATGTATTCTGGGTCTTTTCCTGTTGTCTGTAGCCAGTTCTCACAGTCTTTTCCTTTTCTTTTGGCTATGCTATTGACCTGCTGTGCCAGCTGCCTCAAACTGGCAGTGAGTGTTTTCTGACTGGAAGACAGGCATGGTGCAGGATCTTAATTCCCTGGCAGCAGCGTTAGCACATAACATAGGTCTGGTGCTGGTGCATACAGCTCTCCTGTCCCTTCTACCACCTCTCTAATTCCCTTTCATTTCATTCTCCATCTCCACTAGATACCACTAACTTTATCCTGATATATAACACACCTCTGCCCATGCCATGATGTCCTGGTTTCAGCCTAGATAGAGCTGATTTTCTTTTTAGTGGTTGCTCTGTTTTCAGATTTTCTATGAAAGAAATATCAATAATGCATATTGGTTTAGTTGTTGCTTGGTGATGTTTATACTAGTCAAGGACTTTTTTCAAGTTCAAGGACTTCCCAACAAAGCTGAGAAGAAGCATAGACAGAGCAATACGGAATATTTCATACCATACATGTAATTCTCCGTATATAAATGGGGGTTGGCCTGGAGGGGGTGGAATCCACCGTCTCTGCTCAAGTTTGGATGGGCAGTCAATTCACCAGGCAGTGAGAGTGACTAGTGACTTGTATATTTTTTCCCATTATTATTATAATTTTTTATTTTAATTTTCATTTTTATTTTCATTTTAATTTTCATTTTCCATTACTGTTGTACTTAACTGCCTTTATTTCAATCCACAAGTTTGGATCTTTTTCCCTTTTCCCTCTTTTTCTCCCTCTTCTCCCTATCCTTGGTCGCGACTGGGGGCTGGGTG
>JAOXNG010000001.1:154309876-154320863 GCA_028566535.1 Scolopax minor | reverse complement strand
TGCAGTGCTGCCCTATGGTCAGCAGCTCCCTCTGTCCCAGGAGCCTGGCCCAGCTCAGCAGGAGAGACGAGACCAGAAGCTTGCTAATGAACTCTCTGGTGGGTTTGGTGCTGAGTGTGTATTCCTCAGCCCCTGAGAGAAAGATACAGAAACCTTTCAAGGAGTCCAAGTCAGACACCAACTCCAAAGTTTCTTCAAGCTTTAATAGGTCCCACTGAGGGACACCCCTGGCAAAGCCACCCTGGGACTGGTTAGAGCAGAAACATCCAGGCAGTGATGACAAGGAGGCAAAGGCCAGGTAAAGATGGCTCTGAGGCTGAGTAAAACCTGACATGTTTTATCATGCCAAAGGACCCATCCTGACCTTGGACAACAAATGAGCCATGACCCATGATTGTTTCCCTGTGACCAAGAAGGAAAATGGTCTCCTGAGGTGTTTTCAAAAAAGCATGGCCAGCATGTTTGCAGAGGCTGTCCTGCCTCTCTACTCTGCCTTGATGAGGCCTTATCTGAAGTACAGGATATATTTCTCGGCTCCCCAGTTCAAGAAGGACAGGGAACTGCTGCAGAGAGTCCAGCAGAGACTACAGAGAAGATCAGGGCCTGGAACATCTCTCTGATGAGGAAAGGCTGAGTGAGAGAAGTGAGGGTATCCAGCCTGGAGTAGACTGAGAGGGCACCTCATCAATGCTGAGCAATATCTAAGGGTGGGTTTTCAAGATGATGGAGCCAGATGCTTTTCAGCAGCGCCCAGAGACAGGACAAGGGTCTACAGGCATAGACTGGAGCAAGGGAAATTCCATGTCAACATGGATGTGCAGATATTCAATGCTAGGTTCAGAACTATGGGACAACAGCTCCCAGGCTCTCAAATGAAGTGATGGCGACCATGAGGCCTGAGTGCTGTCAGGAATGGTGTTTCCTGGTAGGTCTTGGTGAAACAGACCTACAAAAGTCAAGGGCTACCTGAGCAAACTCAAATGTTACCGGTCAGAAGGGACCAGGTGGTCAAATATATAGCGTCAGGGAAAGTGTCATCAGCTTTCTGGGCTGTGTCCGTGGCCTGTGAAAGAAGAATGAGAACTTATTGGCCTGCTCCAAATTGTGAAATAGAAAAATTTTTACACTTTTATTATACCAAGGGCTGTTCTGCATGTTTTTCCACTTCTGCTTCATGTCTTCCTTCAGCGGTTGATGCAGTCTGTCGGACTTGGACCTGTGACCCAGGGCTGCTGGATGCCTTTCTGGAGCAGGATCTGGTCAACAGGCAGGGTTGGCCAAAGCATCTCTCTCCAAGATTTAGAGAGGGAATCCTAGACCAGTCAGCCAAGTGCTCCAGCACTGCAGGAGAATAAGAACAATGTGGGTCTAGATGCAGCAGAGTCACTTGAAGATGCTCCTGTAAACCCAGCCATGCTGAGGTGAGAACACATTTGATTATTCAAAAGAGAGGTTTTGAATGACTTTGACTCTTTGGTTTCCTCTGTCAATCGAGGAGGCGCTTGGCTTCAGTGTGACCCACTGTGAGTGAACACAGACATACAAAGTCCAGAGGAAGGAGTGCTTTGGGGGTTTTTAGGATCTCTGCTTGGCTCAAAATTGTTTTTTTATAATCTATGGCCATTCACGGAAAAACGTGAACTCACCAGAAGAGGTAATATTCACTTCATTTTCACCAATGTTGTATTTTATTTTTTATTGAGCCATGTCTTCTTTTCTTGGTTTTCTTTTTGGTAGCTAAGAAACATCCCGCTGTGTCTGTGTCAGCTTGTTCTCCAAGTCAAACAGGGGGAAACTGGTGCTGATGGGCTGAAAGGTGCAGCTGCAGACAGCAGTGGAGAAAGTTCAGGCTTGAACAAGGCTGCTCCCAGATGGCTAAAGAGAGGAATTGGGTTGGAGGTATGGACATAGACTGCCCATAGAGGATCTGAGAGAAAGGCTCTTGACTTCCCTCCACAGTGAGCCTTCATTTGGAGGTGTTTGGTTTAGACGCCATTTGGAGATTCATGCACTTGGTGCATGCGCACATAAATGAAGAAAGGTGTAAGAAGAATATTTTCTTATTGTTTTGGGGGGTTCTTTTTTTGTTGCTGTTTTATTTAATTTGAAATATTTCCACTTCTGAAATGTCTCTAATTTACCAGTCAAAATCTGAGGAATTCAGAAAATTATGTCCAGAGATTCAGCTTGTTGGTGAGTTTTTGGTGTTTTTGAGCCCTCTGGTGCCAAGTTCTTGAACTGCAGATACTGTATGAATATGGGACTCTTCTCCTGAGAAGTACCGGTCAGTAGCAATTCTCCATGTCCCTGAGGGTGAGAGTGGGCCCCTCTGGGGGTCATCACTGAATAGACCATGGAAGGAAGGAGGAGGCAAAGGTGCTGTCCCTTGTGGCTGGACAAGCAGAAAGTCATAGACACTGGTTACAGGTTGAAAATGAAATGTGGAGGTGACTGTGAAAGGTCTTGATGTGCTTCCTCAAGCAGATAGATGTTCAAACTTTGCCCGCCATCCCCTGAGAATGGGGATCCTTTTCCTCCTGGGATGCTCAGGGCTCCTCCTGGGGATAGGGAGATTTGGGGGTGTGCGGTGCTGAGTGCAGGACAGTGGTAGGCCTCCTCCGGGGCTCCATGCAGTGAGTAGGTGGGTGAAGAGGGAAGAAATCACTGGAGCTGTAGGGTTCTGGTTTTTGGCTTTTTAAGATATTTCTTGCTATGCCCATAGCTCATGGTGAGCTTTCCTGGCCAGAGCAGGGAAAGCCATCTCTTTTTGGACATCTTTTAGGATGCAGGTAGATTTTTTTTATGATCATCCATGCAGAACAAGCAGTTATAGAAAAGCACCAGATCTGTCAAAATGGATGCCAGTAAGAACCAGGTGAGCTCCTTCTGTGACTGTGTCAGCCTGGCAAGGAGACTGTCCTGAGAAGTGGATCCAGGCTCTGCCACTCTCTGGAGAGGGATTTGAGCAGTGACCATGACACCTGGGGACACTGAGGGTGGCTTTTGCAAAACAACCTTTCATCTGAATCACTTCAGATTTGCACTTGTGGAACTGGGTGTCATGCTGTATATTGAAATACTGATGCCCTTGGCATTGCCTAGAGGGGCTACCTCAGGGGCAGCTGGTTCAGCTGAAGGTCTTCATGTTTAGGAGGCAAATGCTTTTGTTTATTTAATGTTTTTGTGTTGTTGTAGATACTGTTATTCTTAGGAAAATCAGAGTAACACTTCAAGGATAACAGAAGGATTACCACCTGGGTGGCCCTCCTGTCAGCTGGTTCCTGTTTGACATTGTCTCCCTGTCCTTGGGCAGGGTGTGGTGGAAAAGGTGTTGAGTAGATTAGGACAATCACTCTTTTGGCTGTGCTCCTGTTCACACAGCCCCAGACAATCTTGGCCACCTTTTGCTTCTAATGAAGCTCAGGGATCTCCAGGACCATTTCCACTGAGCTGCTGCCAAGCAACACAGCTCCTGGCCTCTATCACTGCAGCCTGTAATTGCCCTGCTCAGTCCTTGTGTCTTTTGAGAAGGTCTATGCAAGGTTTGCTTTTTGCTTTCTCCACTCATGATGACCTTCCCAAATGGATCAGAGCAGCCCTGCTCTGATATCAGCCTGGTCTCTCAACATCCTGGGATTCATCCTGTCTGCTGCAATGGTCTAGGAAGGGTTGACCATGCCCTGCTGGATTTCACATGGTGTTCTACCTCTGAGGCACATAGAACTGGGAGATCTTGCTGGTGAAGATTAAAGACAAGAGTACCTGAGCCCTACCCACAGCTAATTTCAGCAAATACATCAGTGCCTACAGAGTCTCTTTGTTTCTTCTTTATATGTTTTGGGAGTACGAACAGCTCTTCCTTGTAGCTTTCATCTCCCTCTCAAGTGTTGTTATAGCTCATCCCTGTGCCTTTGAATTCCCCCTTAAGTGTTCTTACTCAGTGGGAGCTCTGGCGTTCATAAATCCAACTGTGTTTCTGAATTCCTCCTTTGTTTTTGATCATTGCATCCACATCTTGCATGATTTCTTTTTCTTATGGAGCTTTCCCCTGAGTTTCATGTTTCCCAAAGCTTCTTTCCTGATACCTCTGCTTGTTGTCGTGACAATTGGTGTTGACCACACTCTCGTATTTGATAGACACTGTCCTTGTAGTCCAGCTGGACTGAGCTCTGCTGCCCTTCTCTGCTTCTCACATGCGTCTCCCACTCAAAGTCACAAGACTTGGTCAAAGTCTGCTCCTCTGAGCTCTGGCATCTTCACTCTTCCCTTGGGTGGTGAGACCCCACTATTTCATGATCACAACAGCTAAGGCCGTTTTTCACTGTTTTTCACATCCATGTCCAGCTCTTTCTTCTTGGAGAGGAACAGGTACAGAAGAGCATCACCATCTTAGGCTAAGGGCAGCTGGGATAGAAGGACCTGTGTCACAAGCTGTACCTTGAATATGACTCTCCAGAAACCTCCATGACATGCTTTTGTAGTTCCCTTCAAGTGAATGACAGGGTCATTACAGTCAGCAGGGGGACATAAATTGGTACTTTATTTCCTATTAAAATGGCATTCTTAACAGCTGCTTCTCTGACCCACACCCACAAGGGTTCACCCAACTTGTTAATCCCATAGAAAAGTCCCACAAACCTAAGGAATCCCTTCACACTGAGGACAACCCTCTCCTGATCTTTGAGGCCTCATGAACAACCTGTACCCTCCCCCCTATCACAGCATCCCAGGCATGTGAGCTGTCCCAACACCCCTCTGCTGTTATTCTCTCCAAATCGAAGAAAGAGATTGCACACACAGCTCCAGCTCCTCCACTCTGTGCCCCAAGATGAGGGCATTGGGGCATGTCTGGACTGCAGCACCTCAGCTGGGGCACATCTGGGCTGAGAGCAGACTTCCAACATGATATCCAGCTTCCAGCTGCCCAAGACTGTGAGCACAAGAAGAATGACCCCAGACTCTTTTCGGTGGTTGCCAGTGAGAGGACGAGGGATAAGGAGCATAAGTTCCACTCAAATATGAGAAAAAACTGCTTCACCCTGAGGGTGACGGAGGCCTGGAACAGGCTGCCCAGGGAGGTCATGGACTCCCCTTCTTTTGGAGATTTTCCAGCATTGCCCTGATGCTGTCCTGAGTAACATGCTCTAGCTCTAGGCAATCCTATTTCAGGAGGGGAGTTGGACTAGATGATCTCTACGGTCCGTTCCAACTCTAAAAATTCAGTTAAAATTCAGTGAAATTTCTGGAATGTCAGAGAGAAACAGAGCTGGGCTGTGCAGTCTGGGCAGGATGTTGTGTCTCTGCAGCCCTGAGGGTCTGTGGTGAAGGTGAAAGTGATCTCAAGAAGAAAGAGATGATGATAAAAATAAGGGCATGGTTATACACTGGAGGAGAAAAGAACAAGCAGACTTTGAGGGTGAAGGAGCGTGTGTGGAGACCCTGGTGTGATGTGTTTTATGTTCATGCCCTGCCAGACATCGACTGGGTAGAGAAGGGAAAGACCTTGTATCACTGCACTGGTGGGATACAGTGGCTGGCCTAAAGGCCCCAATGCTCTCGGAGATGCCCTGGGTGATGGCTGCCACACAGCTGGACTGAATGGGGATGGGGTTCCTCTCCTGGACCTGTGATAATCATATAAAGGTGCAGTCAGTTGCGCTGCAGAGCCCAGGCACCTCCCACAAAACAATATGCCTCAACTGGTGACAAATGAAAATCCAGCTGCCTTGAATTAGGTCCCCTTGAAGTGAAATGACTTTTTTTGGAATCTCACTTCTGGGTGGCTTGGTGGGCAGCGGTAAATTTTCAAGGAGACTTGTCAACCTAAAGGTCATAGGAGGGGTGGGCAACAAAAGAGAGCATTCCTTTGTTTATCTTTCTATCTGTGCCACATGCAGATATTAGATTGTGGAGAGCAAGGAGGATACAATGTACAAATTCTGAAAGAAAGTGAATACTGGGAAAAAACATCTATTACATAGCCTACAACTAGTCTAAATTGAAGAAGGTTAATTTGTTGAAAGCTGTGTGCCATAGAGACACTGCTTTACAGTGTCCTAGATATCACACATTCCCTTTCAGCTGGCAGCTTTCAGGGGCAACAGCTTCAGAAGAATGCCTGCTCTTGACTATTTCTTTCTTAGTTTTGGCACGAATGTGGCTTCTGTCAGCAGTCAATATGCCTGGTATTTTCCTCCCACCATCATTATTTCTTGGAAATTCACATTCCTTGCACCAACACGCAGAAATCCACATTCTCCAGCTGTGCTTGAATTCCTTTGTACTAAGCTCATATCAGGCCCTGATAGTTAGAGGTCCATGACCCACACCTGAGCTGGGAAGATAACTCAGAAAACTCAAAGCACACTGAGCATTCATATGTGTAAATTAGGCTACATCCTTCTTTTATGGCATGATGTCAAAGTGCCTGGATGTACACAGGGCCATCAGCAGCAGTGAGTCTTGATGCCAGAAATTAAGAAAAGTGGGGATGCTGTTCTCTGTGTGGACTGTAACACACAAGAGTAGAGTGAAGGCAGGTATTTGTATAGTTTTGCTAAACATGCAAATGCATATAGAATCAAAAATGCTGTAAATTTCACTACACTCTGTAGCAAAATTACAGGAACAGTTAAGTTTACTCCAATAGTTGTCGACATGCAGTGGAACAATGGTACTTGTACTATGGATATTCAACTAAGTAGCTTTGATGGCAGAGCTGAAAACCTCTACTTTTTGATGCAATTCACCTCATTCATTTTAACAGCTGTTTCATAAATATTAGTTCATGAATATAATACATCTACAATTTGCATCTATATGGAAGTGTTGCATTATAAACACGATTCGAAAACTAACTAAAGCTGAAATTCCTCCTGGGCAAGGGGTTTCCATTAACATCAGCAGCAAACTGGTACTTCAATTTATATGAAATTCATCATATTAATACACTTCTTTTAAAAATGCACTAAACTTGAGAAGTTGTATGTATGTTTGTATTTTAGCGGTTCTAAAACAATTTTTGTCATCTGACTGATAGTTGTCTGTATCCACAGTCAAGGTATAAATCTAATCCAAAATTTTGTTCCAATTTTGGGCTCACCTAAACTTAATTTTCTATTTTATAATTTATCTTGACTTAAACTTCTTATTCATACTTTAGAGAGGTTTGTTTCTTTTTTATTTCCAAGCTATGAACAGTACTGTAAAAAGATTGGTCTAAATTCCTGTGGAAAGGTAGTTTTCATAAGTATTTTGGTTCAATCAGAAGCAAGGAATAAATGAAGTCAGGTCTTACTGTTATTTTGATTAGAGTTTAATGAGTTCAAGAGGTTCAGATAAAGAAGGATATGTATCTTACTGAATGGATCTTTTCATTATTATTCTTATTTAATGCTGGTATTTGGATGTAACCCAGCAACTTTGAATTCCATTGTGCTAATCAATGCAAAAATCTGATCTCATCCATTAATTCTTCAATATTCACCTGTTATTGCAGTGCAGTACTTCACAATGTTTTCACTGCATTTCACTTTCGAAATGCTCGTAACTCATTTGGCTTTATTTGTTTAAAATCCTAGTAGCATTAAGAGTTTGTGCTCATTGTTAGCTAAGGTTAATGTTATGCTTCTCACATAGGACTCAATATCCTTCATAAGACTAGCTCAAAGTAATGACTGTGATATAAACCCTCAGCTTTTGCCAGCACAGACATAATTGCAGAAGACCTGTTTGCCCCCCTTCATGCTCCATTGTTAAGAGGGAGACCCAAAAAAGGACTCACTCCTGATTCTGTTAAAGTCCTCCCTTAGTAATACAGACAAACTTGGATGGAGATATTCATTAAATGTTTTTTTTTTCTTGTCATGGAAAGTTAATAACTAGAGCTGGAAGGAGATAACATACAGTCATTCTTAAAGAATATTTCTTAGATGTTTTCCAGATATTTTTTTGAGGCTACTGAAAGAGTAGAGTTTTACTTTCAGATGTCTTCACATGTACTTCAGAGTTAAAAGAAAGAATGACTCCTCTTAGAGAGAATGTTTATAATACTTAGAATTTTTCTATCTTAATTAACCATGTAAATAATAAGTAAAGCAAATATCTGAAAATGGAGTCAAATTTGACATATTGCATAATATCTATCCTGTCAGTAGAGCATGGTGACTAGTTACTCATTTGTTACTTCAGCTGATGAGAAAATGTGTTTAGCAATGTTAGAAGCATATTTAGCACTTTGTAATAAAAGTTGAGATATGACGAAGTGGAAGAGACATTTAAAAATATGCTTGAGCTTTGAAAGTACAAACAGTGTCCAATGAAAATGCATGAGATTCTACAGTACAGTGTTTAAAATAGCTTTGTGACTGGAGGCTAACTTTTAATATGCAGTGCATAATACAAAGGGAATTGGTCCTACCCGATGTCAGTACAAAGACCACAAGAAATAGTTATTGATAAATTATAAATAAACTTGAAGAAAATAAGTCAAATCATTTTTATAGGCATGTGAGCGCCTGTCAATTGAGGGGAAATAATTACCCTCTTCAAGCGTTCGATGTCTTTGCTCGAGCTTTAACCAGTAAATATTTGCTGAGTTCTGAGGAGCTTTGCTTTTCAAAAAGGAATCTAAAAATAATCCCCAGCAGACTATGATGTGTTATGAGGAAGGATCTCCCAGGGAGGTTCAGAACATCTGCAAGGATTTACACCTTTACTGAAAACAGAAGAAAGTATAATTTCAGCCTTCCAGTTGTGCATAGATTAACTCTTCATTACAGAATTCAACGTAGCTAGAAGCTAAGGAAAGTTCAGCTTGATCTTTTGTGACATCAAACAAAATAGGATCATGTCCCTGACGCCTGGTGGTAGCAGCAGCAGCAGCAGCAGCTTTCAGGTAATGTGAGAACAGAAATAAAGAAGTAAATTAAGGCTTAACACTACATTTGCATGCAGATAACCATTTGCTTTTACCACACCATAGTTGCCTCACAGTCCTTTACTGTCTCTGTCATTCTTGTAAAATGTAGAAGGGAATTAAGGATATTATTTTCTTTCCTGTCTTTAATCCAGGAGAGATGATGAAAGCTCCCCACCGATCTAACTTCTTTGGTTTATTCCCTCCATCACCACCTCCCCAGGTTGAAGACCTGCTTCCTGTTAAAGAAAAAGAAGTACAGATCTTAAATACCAGTTACCTTGTCCCTTTCACTTAACTGCTTTGGGGGTTATACTCTGTCAGCAGTTAATTGAATGATAGAAAATGTGCAAACAGTTCCTCTTTTAATTTTATTAGAGACTTCCTAACTCCTTCCTTTGAATATCTATAAAGAAATTCATGGTGGCTTGCTTCCTTATTAAAAACAAACAAACAAACAAACATGCAAGCCATTGGATATCCTAGGCTGCCTTCATTATGTAGTATATAACATATTTGTCTTTGCATGCTTTGATTAAAACGTAGTAGTAATTCTCTGAAGGGAGGAACTTTGCAGTTGCAATTACAGATAATAGGGTTGTTTTCTAAACCCCAGTGTGGTGTGAACATCAAAGTAGTGTGGATTATAATAATCCAAACAAATAACCTTCTGTAAACTTGTAAGAAAGAAGAAGCTGGATGTTTTCATTAAAAGAGAGGCAATTCATTTAACAGTCAGTTGTTGCCTGTTTCTATCTGCTGAAAAGTCTGTTAATTTGCATAAGAAAATAACCACCAAAGAAATGTAAATGATTAACTAGGTTCTCATTAGCAAAGCCTCTCTAGCTACCTGAAGGACCTACCTCTGCTGGCAGTAGATCGGGTTTCAAGTACCTTCTTACCTTTTAGAAAGCAATTATCTTCAGGCATTTCTATCAGTTAAAGCAGGGGGAAGGGAACATGGCAAGGTTCTTGGCAACAGATCTTGTAATTTAATGAAAAGATTTTCCAAAATAAGCATTTGAATGATGTCTTTTTGCATATATATATTTTTTTTTTTTACATTTCTTGAAAATCTATCCTTTAAATAACAACATCTAAAACGTACATGTTTTTTACTATGGTAAGGGAGTTCCCTTATTGGGAAGAAATGCAATAAATTCCAACCTCCAGTTTGGAAGGAGAGGTAGATGATATTGAAAGTTTTCCAGTCACTAAGGGAGCAAAAATGTATAGGTAGGGGGAAAAAATGGTTGCTAAATTATTTAACTGGGTGAAGAGGAAATTATTGTTCCACAATGACGCTGGTGACAGACACAGGACTTTAACTCCCATAATATATAAAATACAATAAAAAATATCTTGAAGTAAATTGATTTAGCTTTACTGGAGTCAAGAGATGTTTGCCTGACTGTGTCAATTGAGGATATGGCTCACAATATTCTCTTTCAACCCAGTCCGTATAGTCTATAGATGTTTTACATGTGTACAATTTCTAGAAGACAGTTCATTCTGTGTATAAACACTATAACATTTCACCTCTGGAATCCGGAGCTTAGCCAGGGCTGGTCAGCTTAGAGGCACCAGGAGTTTGGTAAACTCTGCTTGCCTGCTAATGGAGTTTTTTGATTTACAAGAGAGTCATTAATTTCTGAATTCTGTCTCAAGCAAGTGTTTACAGGGGTTTGGAAGAGAGGCTGGAAATATGGCACACTGAACTAGGGAGAGATTTTCAGGCATTCAGACAAAGATGTGCTGCTGGATTATTAAGTACTTCTAGGTTCATGGCATAGAGCATGTTTTTGAGGCCATAGGCAAGGATTTGCATGTCTGAACATGAGCAGGTAGGGAAAAGAATAGGAGGAACCTTACCTATATATACTAATGATAAGTATAAAGTGCAGTATAAAAATGATAAGACTGTGTAACTTTCAAAAAGGCTGTACTAAGCAAAGTGAATGCCACTCACTATAACAAGCTAAATTTCTCCTTCAACCTTTATGTGGGTTTATGGTTGAGGTCCCTCATACCTCTGCCCCGGCTGCCTGGCCTCGCCGTGTGCCCCTCTGC
>JAOXNG010000001.1:154286910-154297544 GCA_028566535.1 Scolopax minor | reverse complement strand
TTTTGTACTCTGCAGCCACTGAGAATCTTCTCTGGGATCCCACCCCCCTCCCTTATATTGTAAACTCTACACAGATTACTCATACCCCCTCAAAAACCTCTGGTAGGATTCTCTCGAATCTTTCATAGCTGAAGGGCAGAGACTTCTAATGCAGGCTAAACCTTACTGCTGTATCCCAGCTAGGTATTGTCCCTCCAAGCTTGGCCTCACAAATTCCTAAGCCTTCTTGAGATGCACTTATTTTTGCGTCAGGTGGGACTGCTCTCCTGAGCTGAAGTTAAGCATTTTCTTAAGCTCTTTTGCAGAGCCTGGATATCAAAGGGGCAGTAAATGAAAAGTGCTCAATACTGCAGTTCCCTTGGGCTTGCAAGGTGTTTCAGTGTCTCCTCTGAAGTACTACATGCCTTTTACTCCCGCTCGTTTCAGCTCTCACTGCTCACTTCTTTGAATTCAACAAGATAGCATATGTGCACAAAATAAACAGTATTTAATCCTCAAGAGTATTCCGTGTTTTCTTCATTGGACAGCAGGTTGCTTCCAGTAGTTTCTAGCTCAGTTGTTCTTACTATTTTCTATAATTTTTTCAGAAGAGAGGGGGTGGCTCATGTTTCGGATGTGATCATTTTGTGTGGGCTGAGCAGCAGACATGGATGCATGATGCAATGGCGTTGATAGAAGGTGGCTGTTAGTTCAGACTGTGCTGCAGTTTTCAGGGCCAAGCAAAGGAATCAGAGTTTTGTTCAGCTTTCTAAATCACCTCTCCAGCACTGAAAATCTCAGCCAAAGTTCTTCAGTGCTGGTTTTTTTTTTTTAACATGTATTAAGTTAACAGAAAATGAGCCTTTCAGTGCAGATAAAACTGCCCATTCTTTCAAAACCCAATGCTTTTTGTTATATTTATTCATTTATCAATGCTGTGAAAGTTTCATGCGCTCCAGCCATTGATTTCAGGAGCCAATGCTATTTTTCCTGTTTATTATAATTTATTGTCTCATTGTTGCTGGTAGCTTGCACTTAGTTGAGTTTCCCACACAATATACAGGAAACATCTCTATAGCATCAGGCTTCCTCAGATTGATTCCCAAAGGGGCCAGGAGGGACAAGCCACTCCTGAGCGCTTTGTGATGTGGCTGCGGAGACTCATATTAAATCCACCATTTGGAGACTTCCTTCCTTACACCTACAGTAGCACATGCGGTAGCCAAATCATGTCTGCTCCTGCTACAGGCTCTCCCACACAGCCTTTGGGAAAATTTTACCTGCATGTGTGCTTTTGGAATTGTATCACTTTCTTTTCATGCGCTTAACACGTTTATTACCAGTCTCCAGTGAGAACGTGTGTCTCTGAGGGCGTCTATTTGTATTAGAGCAAAGCTAATGAAATTATTCAGTTAGGGTATTTCATTTCAATTTACCTTTCCTCACTGTTGATTAACTGATGACTTGCAAATGTTGACTGATGTATTAAGTTGTCGAGGTGGAGGTGCTGTGGGTAGTAAAGAGGGCCAGCATACATACGTTTCTTTGAAAACACTCCTTAAATAATACCCGCAAGAGTCTCCTGGGAAAGCTGGGAAATTAAATGAACATTGTCTGTGTCTCCCTCATGAGCAATACTTCCCTACTAACAAACAATGAGTTCAAGGGTTTAGAACAGAGACAACTTTATTGGGAGTGGGGGAGTGGCAGAGGGAAAGGTGAATATGGAATTAACTTCACAAAGTCAGTGATTCATAAATCAATTCTATTAAACTATGTCATCACCCTTTCCTGCTGCTTTCCTTCTTCACTGCCTTCTTCTGAGGCTCCCCCTCCACCCCTCCTCCTCCTCTCCCTCCCGGATGTGCTGCACAATAGTCGTGAGCCTGCCCCCTTTCTTTGGTCCTGTTGGTGAGTCACTGCTCTACCTCAGAACACATTGCTCATGCTGGTTTTTTTTTTGCTATGTTTTTGCTTTTTAAAAAAAAAATAAAAAATTAAAGTCATGGTTGACTGAATCAGATTTTGTCTGCTTACAGTTTTTGACCTTACAAGGTGACACTGTGTGACATGACTTTGCCATTTCCAAAGTGTTGCAATTCCAGCCCAGAAATTGGGAAAGCTTCAGTCGGTGGCCCTGGCTTGAGCACCCTCAGCTCTGCTTAACATGCTGCAGTTGTCCTTCTGCTTTCTTTGATTTTATCAGATTTTGGCAAGGAGCATTGCAAACTTTGCACAAACTGGCATATAAGAAATTGTATTTAATCACAGGAAAACACTTTTTTTTTTTTTTAACCATAAGGCTGGTCAAACATTGGACCAAGTTGTCCAGAGGGATTGTAGAGTCTCTGTCCATGGAGATCTGACTGGAAATGTCCCTGAGCAACTCTGAACAGGTAGGTTAGACTATAACCTCTAGAGGTTCCTTCCCAGCTCTACCATGCTGTGATTCTGTAAAAAGTAATAGTGCTTTCAGTTATCAACCAAGATACCTGCAATAGCAGTTCCAGAGCAACAAATACTATTTTATATGAACCAAGTAAGTATTAAAAAATTTGGTAGCTGGTTGCTTTTAAAAGTGATTGCCAGAAGAATATATCTGGAAATATTTTGAGACCTTAAATTCTTTTGCGGGTAGAGCAAACTTTGGCAAAGTTCATGGTCAAATGCTATAAGTAGTTAAACTGTGGTGTTCATGCCAGAGTCATGACTACCCATACAAATTCTTTCTAAGTGAAAGTTTACTGAATCTTTTTATTTGCTAATAATTCCCTGCTGCCAAAACCCAACAGACCACGGCTTTCCATTTTCCGTTTCTGCCCCTATAGAAGTCAGACTATTGTTTTGTCTAATATATGACTCCCATGACAAGAGCACCATAATACATACGTCCCCCTCAATAAAAAGCCAGGTGTTTAGTTAACTCTTGGTCAGGCTGAAGAAGACTTTATTTTCTAAGTTCTCACTTCAAAGCACAGCAAGGACGTACCATCTGGCTTCAGGCTGCCTCATGTGCCAGAATTAATTTTAACTGACCATACCAGAGAAAGAAATTTAATTGGCCAATGTCCTTTTTATATTGACTTGTTTATTGGCATACATTGTATGTGTGTTTTAAAACTAAACAAACCCAGCTAATTCTCTGTTTGTCTAACAGCCTTTAGGACTGGTTGCATTTCTTTTCTGTCAGGAAATTTAGTCCAAATGTATATCATGGGAAGATTACTATTTCAAGAAAAGGAAATCTGGATGAGTTTTTTTTTCGTCCTGAGACGTTCTGCAGATTTACAAATATATCGACTGAGGTGCTTGGTGCTTCATCATTGCTTTCTGCCTTGGCATCCAGTTTGCTGTTTTTATCCACTGACAATTACATCCTGCTCAGTGGTACTGCTAAGCATCTCTAAGAAATCTGCTGCTTTTGCTGCCTATCTTCCTGTTTGGTCTTCTGCTCATCTTTGTGACTTTTTTTTTAACTCTTTCCTCCTACCCTCTTTTTTAACTTATAATACCTCTTGTCCTAGTGAGTTTAGAAAGATGATAATATGCAAAATTACTATTTTCCTTTGACTCTCCTTCCTTCCTTGTCTTTTGTCTTGGTTCAAAATTTACATATTTGGATCATTCTCCTTTTCAGGCAGAACATTCTATAATTACCTGACTGTGTTTAACATTATGGCTTCTCCAGCAAGGTTATTAGCTATTAGTAATCATAAGGGTAATGACTAAAAAGACATCTCTATAAACTTTTATATGTCCTGAAAATGTATAGAAAATTTAGAATATCTGGAATTCAAGAATCTCCTTTGCACAATTTTTTTTCTGTAAGTTCTGTGAAGTTCACAAAATGCTTTTCTGCACTTTACAGGACTGAGGTGACTGGATGAAACTATTCAGATGCCTGAGGCAACAGACTGAGTTGTCTGGAATGATAATGATTATTCAAATGATAATTATCCAGATGACCCAGATTTCTTCCTTGCTGTATCTTGACAAATTGCTCAGCAGTGACACCTCTGCTGTCTGTGGTTCTGTGAGCAGACACGTTTGGATACCCACGTAGGCAACCTGTGGAGATCAACGATGCCAGTAAGGCATATCAGGAATTAAGTATCTAAACTACAGTGTCTTTAGTGCAGTTTTCAAGATTATTAGTTATTGTAAATGCATCCTTCTTTTTCTTTTCCATTGTACTCCATTGTCTTTATGTTACAAGCTCATCTTTGTATTGTGAAAAATCAGAATATGCAGTCTCCTTGCAATATTCTGTTGTTAATTTATGTGAATTAATTTTATTTTATCTGTTTGTCTTAAACCATTTACAGACCAGCATCATGTTTATAATTTGTTTAACTTACAGAGGCTATAGTTGCAGACTTACAGTAGAGGTGGGATAAAATATGATTTATACTGGAAACCTCACAGTGGCATCCCCCTGCCTCTCTGATCTCCCTGATTGTGTTACATGAAGCTTTCCATCTAGGTTTCTTTTTATGGCATTTCTGCAAAACAGATTAGATTTCAGGAATAATGGTATTGTAGTAGAAGAAATTATGAAGGGTAGAACTCTTCTTTCATATATTTCTGCATCTTAGTGCATTTAGCCTTTCATCATGTTCTGTGTTTTGAACACTGTTCTCAAGTAATATTTGGTCTTGGATTTTTAAATTTATTTGGTTAGGTTTTTTTTTGTTGTTGTCTCCTTCTCCCCTTGTCAATGCCAGCTTACCATGGGTTTGTCTAACACTCTTGCTTCTACAGCTGTAGGATTTGGAATTGTAGGTGCTCAGAACATTGTGTCTAACTGTAACCAGCACAGTTACATACCTTGTGAAAGAGACTAGCCTCTTGGTCTCTGTTTTGCGTGTTCATGTTGTATATTATTTTCCTCTCTTTCACTCATCTTTATTTCTTTAATGGAGAAGAAGTAGGCTGAAAGGATGGAACTGAAAAGCAGCAGTTGCTGCAGAAACAGTAGTAAAACAAGGTATGGCTAAAAAGTCAATAGAAAGGTAAATCTTAAGCAAAAAGATAAGCAGATTTGTGGAAAATGAAGGAGGTGTCATGACTCTTCTGGCTTTATGGTAGTTACCCTAGGAGTCTCTCCTCCATATGATCATGGGTCAATTAAAGAAAATCTGTACCAGTCCTCTCACTTGTTACTCAGTTCTGTATAGTATCTTTTTCTCTCCAGACTGAAATAATAAAAGAGAAAGGCCCTCCTCTGTCTCTCTGCAACAAACCTGATGCTATTAGAAGGCACTGTTAAACACTAAAAGAAATAAGTTCAAACATTGTAGTGGTTTTGACAGAAACCAGGACAAATATAAACAGTCAAGACCTAGCATTTGTTTTAGCCTAGGCTGATGCTTTCAAAAAACTTTCAAGAAGAGTGTGTCAGTGACTTCCCAGCTTTGTACGCTGGTAGAGTACCACTTCCAGCATACATTCCATCACTTGTGGAATTTTGATGAAGCACCAGCTTGCACAAGATATTGTCAGCACATTTTTATCCCAACTGCTGTGCTTGGAATGGAGTGCTATGGACATAAGGAACATGTGCATCATTAGTTACTCAGGTTTGCAGCTCAGACTGATTTTGATTCCCCACCTTTCTGGTTCTAAAACTTCTGCTTTTCCTAACCAGTTAAATAATGTAAGAAAATGAGAAACTCTCAATGGGACATACACTTTGAAAGGCTTTGATAATTTGACCATAGCACTGTGTTTGACACAGCTGCACAATTTTAATCTGAAACTGGCCTGCATCCAACTGGTTAGGAGAAGAAGTAGCAAGAACAGCTATCTATCTGTGAAAAAAAAACATTGACTGCTTGGAGAGACTTCCCTGATTTGGACTCTTATGTTGCTTATCATTCTGTATGCCAGCTTTCTCCAAAAACAATACATGACAGGATTTAATTGCTACAATTAGATGATGAAAAACTATACATAAGGTGGCACATTTTTAATAGGATATCAATAAGAAAGAAATTTTGGACAAGAGGAAATGGCCTAAAATTTTGCCATGGTGATTTAGATTGGATATTAGGAAAAATTTCCTCACCAAAAGGCTTCATAGAATCATAGAATCATTTTGGTTGGAAAAGACCCTTGAGATCATTGAGTTCAACCATCTATCCTAATCTACAAAGTTCTTCCTTACACCATATCCCCCAGCACCATATCTAAACAACTCTTAAACATGTCCAGGGACGGTGACTCAACCACCTCCCTGGGCAGCCTATTCAAATGCCCAACCACTCTTTTCTGTGAAAAATTCTTTCCTAATGTTCAGTCTAAACCTACCCTGTTGGAGCTTGAAGCCATTCTCTCTCGTTCTTTCTCTAATTACCTGTGAGAAGAGACCAGCACCAACCTCTCTACAGTGTCCTTTCAAGTAGTTGTAGAGAATGATGAGGTCTCCCCTCAGCCTCCTCTGTAATTCTGAGCACCCATATAGGATCTCTGTTTAATTTCTATACATAAATGTAGGTTTCACAAGGACTTAAAACATCTATTATTGCAGATGGAACTCTTGATTTTTGATAGTTAAAGTAGTTGTATTTTTCTTTCAGCTTGAAGATTGCACAGACTTTGCCCTATATACAAATTGTTGCCTTCTTCTTTTAGTACAGTTAAGTGGTAGATAAACTGTCCTGGAATTTCTGAAGAGCAGGACGTCTCCAAAGAGTGTATGAAATCAGTAATGACCTCAAGGAAAATAACTTGCGTATAGAAAGCAAAAATGTCATTTTATACTGACATATCTGCCTTAAAACAAATGCTACACAGATGCTGGCATTTGATTCAGTGGAACAGGAGTCTTCTAAGGTTTATGTTAAGAAGTAGTTGTTAGGCTAACTAGTTAAATGGGAAACTGCAAGCCTTCTTCCAGGCCTGGCTGTGTGCTGTAGGTCAATTTAAGAAATCTCTGAATAAGATTTGTAGTTCCTTAAATTAGGGCATAAGATTCAAACAGGGCTATCATTAGGCACACCATATTACACCTAGATTGGAGAACACTCTTTGCCATCAACTTTCCATGTGGTAATCATTTTCTAGATGCAGCCAGGCTATGTAAGCATGGGGGATGATGAGAAACAGAAGGAAGAATTGGTTTACAAAAGAGGAGTTATGTGGTAGGATAATGGGAATAATAAGGGCTTTTTGTCCTTGATGAAACCTCCTGGCAGAGAGTTTCACATGTTAATTATGCCTTGTGTCAAAATGTTTCTCTCAAGTAGAAGGTTTCTCTCTTTAAATGTAGATATCCCCTTCTTCTTCTGGGTAAATAATCAATATTGAATGTTTACTTTTAAGTTCCCTTCATCTATTTACCCCGCTCTTTTCAATCTTTCATCTCCAAGTCGCTAAATGCTTTCATCATCTGGCTTAAAGTCTTCTGTGTTGGCTCTATCCATCTCAGAGTCAAACTGATCAGAGCTGAAAGAGGCACGGGGAGATCAGCCTGCTGGATTCTACAATGACATTATGGCATTTGGAGAATTAGTTTCTGTCCCATCCTTCAGGCACTCCCACATTCTGCCTAATCCTTGGACTTGCAGCACCAAAGATTAACTCTAGAAAATAAGTTTCATTTTCTAAAGAAAATAGCATTTAGGGGACCTGAATGTCATTGAAGAGGAATGGAAGAGAGACTTCTAAGTCACACAGGCCAAATACTCAGGATGCAAATACCTTTAAAATCTGTCCATAAACTCAAAAAAATTAACACAGTCCCTTTTCTTCCCCAAGTAGCTGTAGTTCATTTGAGCTTGAAAACCAGAAATTAGTATTTCAAATGACTCCTGGGTAAATGCGAACAGCTAACAGGTTGCTCCATCAACTAACTCTGTTAAACCCCAGTTTCCTCCAACCCTGATTAATATATATAATCTTGTACTTTTGCAGACATATGCCTCCCACTGAAATCCCCTCTCCAGATCCTCAGGCATTGCCCCAGATACAACATATTCGCAGTACGTCAGGCAGTGTTGGTCCTGACAGACCAACACTAACCTAATAGCTGCCTTTTTAAGCTCACAGGTATCTGTGACAAAGGAAACGCAGTAGATCTCACTCATCTGGGCTTTAGTGAGACATTTGAAATGATGCCACACAGTAAATTATTAGCTAAGCCGGAGAAGATGTGACTGGTGTATGAAATGTAAAGTGGGCAGAGGGCTGCCTGAAAGGGGCATGGTAATTGCCTCAGCTGAAAGGGGATGTGTCAGACCAAAGGGGGTTTACCAGTGCAGTTCTTTGTGTTTCTGCCTCAGTAATTACTCTGCTTAACATTTGCATTAATGATCTTTGGCACAAAAAGCAGGAGAATGCAAAGGAAATTTGCTGATGAGGCAAAACGAGGTGCTATCATCAATCTAGGAGAGGCCAGGATATCACACGGAAAGATTACAGTGACCTTGAGGAGAGGAGTAATGGAGAAGGGATTTGATTCAGCAGTGCACATCCTGCTGCTAGGGACAAGGGATAACAGTAGCAGCCCTTCCAGTTTGGGAACTGGAATCAGCTGGGATTGTCTGGGGCAGGGAAAGATCTATGCTACAATTCACAAGACTCTAACAAGCCCCTGGTGTTATATGTGACATGAGAAGAGTCAAAGGGGAAAAACTTGGGTGGAGGGGTTAGGAAAATGAGGGATTGAACTGTATGAAAGCATTGGAGCCAGCACCAGGGGCAGAAAAAAAGGTGTAGTGGACACTGCTGGGGTGAGGACATACAGCTGGGATTACAAAGAGATGGGAAATTAGATTTCCACATGAAAAGACTAAGTTTCTCATGCAGGTTTCTGACCCAAGCAGGGCAGATAAAAACCAACCACCACTCACATGGATATTGATCCTACTGGGCAACCAGCACGCTGGAGAAACTAACCAGATTAGAGGTGTGATCTTCCTTCAGAATTTGAACTGGTTTGTCTTTAAAAGGGCCTATTTGTGGAGGCATTTGGGAGCCTGTTTTCTTATTCGCTTATTCCCAGGTCAAACTCCTGATTCAGTGGTTGTGAGTTTTTGGTACGTGAGTAACTGCTTCACTCTGAAACCCCTCTGGCCTGCTCAGCTCAACCACCCAGTCTGGAATCACTGAATAAATAGCACTTCTTACAAACTTCCTCCAGAGAATCCTTTTTTGAGACTCTCATCTCTACCAGCTCCTCTTCCTCGTCCCTAAGGAGCAGGGCTGAGGCAGGGTCTCTCCAGTGCAGACACCCTCCTTTCCTAAGCTGACTACTCACTGCTTCTGATCCCCAGGAATCAATTTAATTTTGCAGTGGCAACCTCTTTGAATCCCCTGTATTTACCCAGCCCAGCTTGCTGTCCTTGCTGCCACAGCTCCAGGGATGCAGTCACCTTCACTGCAGCACCCCAGCACATCGCTTGTCCTCTGGGATCATCAGGGGTTTCTATTTCTCTCTTTTCGGTTTCCTCTGAAAACTTGGCCCTGTGAGTTCATCAGAGCTTCCTGAGCTGCTTCTCTTGCCGAGTGAATACATTTTTTAATAAAACTATTTTAAATTATCAAGCTTTTTCTGTTGGCTTCCTCTTTCTCTGGAATCTCCCTTTCAAATTTACTGGCACAAGACTATTTCTGGGGTCAGCTTGCATGCTTTTCCCCTTCCTCTTTTCAACCACAGGACATGGGACTGCATCACACTGTTGGCAGGATCATTTAATTGACCCTCCAAGGCTCTCACTTCCACCACCAACCCCAGTCTGTGAACCCCAGCACCCACAGGATGCCCCCACTCTCATGGCCAAGCCACAAAGCTGTCTCTTTGGACAGTCTCTTCCACTTTTTAGCTGAAAGGGACTGAATTTTCCTTCCATTAATTCCCCAGTGAGAGCACAGAGGCTTACGGCCCAGCAGGTGACAAGCTGTCACACGTTGGCTTTGATTTTAGGACCCTGCCTGGAGTAATTGCAACCATTAGCCCTTTACTGTCCTTTTAAGAGGCAGCTCCTTCCTGCAGCCTCCACTGCTGGGTGTAATTCAGCAGGACAAAGCCTTCTCCTCCCAGCAGAGGTATCACTCTGGATTCAGAATGCTCTTGTGTGAAAACTACTTTCTACCCGGGGCCTAAATACCTCAGTGCAGTCCTAGGAATGGGGGATCCACAGCCCCTCCACAAAGCTAACCCTGCTACCCCTGAAAATGCCCTGCAGGGAGATGGAAAGGAGAACCAAAGCATGCACAGAACCAGAAATGACACCTCAGAGCTCAGTCTTCAGTACAGTCCTGTCTTTTGCCCCTAAAGCTACGTGGAAACAGTCTGACCTGTGATTTTTGCCACCGAGGACTCCTCACACGTGCCAGGACTGTGTCCCCACCACCCTCATCACCAAGAGTGGCAGGCTTGGAGCACATGTGGCAATTGCAAACGAAAGCTGGTAGCCTAGTGCCCACCTCCCCCCGAGGTTTGAGCAGAAGAGCCAGGGATGCTCTAGGACGGTTGGCCACTGCAAGTCCCTCAGAGCTTCCTGGGCTCTTGCCAAGTCAATAGTCCCACAGCAGCAGTCTGTGGAGGAAGGATGTGACCAGTCCTGGTGCTGGTGGGCCATATCTTAGGGCTCCATTAAGAAGCTTTGGAACAAAGACTTCTTTAAGACCATTGCAGAAGAACTGATGCCTGC
>JAOXNG010000001.1:154248251-154260872 GCA_028566535.1 Scolopax minor | reverse complement strand
CATCACAAAATGCTGCTCCCACAGATCAGGAAAATGAAGAGATACAGTAAGTGTGACCATGATGTCAAGAGTCACAGAGTTCAAGGCTTTTGAAGAAACAGTGCATTTAGAGTAAAAGATTAAAAATATTCATCCACATTTGAGTTTTTTTTTCTTTTTTTCCCTTTTAATTTCTCCTGGAAGGAAGAAGGCGTTCAGAAATGTACATCCTTCTCCAGTCAGAATGGTTGGCAATAATTTCTGAAATTACTTCAGTTCTTGAAATGAGATAGTATTGCTTTATGGTGCTCTCATGGGATGTTTATAAAAATACATTTTAATATGACTAAGCATACTAATTTCTGCCATGCTTACCATTGAACTCTTGCATTCTCATGTGGGAACATAAACTATTAGTAACATGTACTGCCGCTAAATCCCTTTTCCTTTTGTGAAAATGCGCCAAAAAAAGACATTTATTGGAAAATTTGCAGTAAGGGTTATGATTTTGTTGTTGGAAGAAAATATAATTTTGATGACATTTTTTCCAGACAAGAAAGGTCTTTTTGGTGAGGAAGCATGCAAAACTGGCATAATGTATGCATTAAAGTATGTAAGGATCATGTATCAGATTAAAAAACACAGGACTCATTTTCAGGTACCACTAATCTTAAGTCATGAAGAAGGAGACCTAAGAAAAGTTTTGGGTCTATGGAAAACACTACTTTTCTACTGTGGAAACTTGTCTGTCCCTAAATGTTTGTGGATTCAAGGTCCCCACTGAAACTGAAGGAATTACCTTCCTGTGGTGAGATTAACAAACAAAAGTCATTAAAATATAAACCTGGCAAAATAATTACCTGTGGATTTACCCTTAAGCATTTGGATTATTTTAATGACTTAATAGTATTTCTCATGTGACTAAAACTGAGCAGTAGAAGTAGATTAAATCATCGTTATTAAAATGTTTCCTGCTTTCTTTGGTTAAAAATATGTATTTTTTCAATTTTTTTTTTTAGTTTTTATTGTTTCAGAATGTAGCATTGAGTAACTTTTGGCATGTTTGTAAAGCGAAATAGGAAATTCCAAACCTAAATCAAACAAATATTGCCTTATAAGCTGGAATGTTTCTGCAATTTCTCATTAAGAATTTTGAGAGACATAAGTTTTCAAAAACCTTTTAAAATTATTTTTCTAGGGAAAGACCCAAGTAGTTATTACAAAGGTTGTTAGGTAATAATCATCCAGGTAGACTGGCAATATTTGATGAGAAATGAAACATGAGTTCAGATTTTTCTCTGTGTCCTGGTTTTATAAGAAAAAAAATTATGGATTAGGTAAAATCTGTATACTAAAAGTAAACAGTGCAGGGAAAGATGTTTTGGCTTGCTATTGTCTCTTATTTTAAGCAGAAACACTAGCATTTCTGAGTTGTGAGAAGCCTTAAGCAGACTGCATAGCTTGTGCCTGCAGTTCAAGGCAATTTGCTGTACAGGAGTTGTAGCAGTTAAGGAGGGCAGCAGTCCAGAGCAGCCCATGGTTGAGCCTAGCTGAAAACATGAGTGTTTAACAAATGAAAAAATGGCTCAGAGTTTACCAGCAGCCTCTGCATGTGAGAGGCATCCAACTGAAAGGCACAGAACTTTCACTGTCTAGTTGCCCTATGGAAAACTTGGTCCCATACAAGATTTGTTTACAGAAGTGATTTTTCAAATGCTTCCTTGATGCCCTCATGATATCTCATCTCATCTCATCTGACCTTATCTTATGCTTTCAAATGAACAACTCACTTTCCAACACCTTCAGCTGATTAAACAAAAAAAAAAAAAAGTAATGAAAATATTGAAAATAAAAGTGCTGTAATGTTATGCACTGGCAAATATGTATGGCTGAGGAAGAATCTCATGCTTCAAATTTTGGAAACTAGTATGTGGAGAGTAAAAGGCACATCTTGTGGATATATTGTAAGATATGTCAGAATACTTCTGTTCCGAGCATATCACTCCACTGCAAAAAGTGCCTTCAGCCTCATGCCAGTGTCATATCTGTGTCCCTTAGGGGACTTATAGACATAACCCCCTTCATCTGTATCAAAAATAGCACCCAAGTATTTTTCTTGTCATAAGGCTTTAATTTACGTATATATAGAAATACAATATATTTTTCATAATTTAATTCCCTATTTAATACTTCCTTTTTGCCTTATGTTTATTAATATCACTTTAAACAAAAACATAACACCAAATTATTCCCCATATGCAATAAGAATATTTATGTAATATATTCCTTGATGAATAACATTAAGGAATATGTTTTAGAATACCTACAAGGACTTAGTGATAGAGTGATGCAGAGTCATAGGATCAGAGGCTTACTTGAGGCTCCCATCACTCATGTAGGTTGAAATTTAGAAGCTGCATTAAACCATCAACCACAATTTGAAAGGAAACATGCAGAAATGCTTTTTCTTTCTGATAGCTGGGAGAGCTTCAGAAACCCTTTTTTTCCCTCCATTGTTTTATTCATTTTGGTTTCAGCTATAAGTAGAAATGGCTTGAGAAATATATGTAGAAATATACGTGTATATACATGTATATACATACATAGACATGTTGGGGGATGTGTGTGTCTATGCATTTGTCAAGTTTTGGTAGATATTAGTGGAAAATTAGTTATTGTGCATAAAAGTCTTCCATAAGCAAAATATTCTGCTACTTACCTGAGAAATTGGAAGTTGTTACACAAGGCAGCACTTCTTCAATATTTTTTGCCCTGAAACACGTTGGTGAGACACGATGGTCATCAAAGGCACAGAGGACCACTTCTCTCATTGTTCAAGCCAACAAACTGAACAAGTCTGAGGTTCCAACAGGTTCCCACCTATTAGCAATCAAAAACCGGAGACTGTTGAAGTATACTTACTGTGATGGCAAGAAACAGAAAAGTATTATTTTTTCCATCTGTACAAGCTAATTGCATATTGTAGCTGTCTTGTCTCAGCTGTAGACCAGAATTATGCTTTTTTTCAGGTTTTTTTAAGTTGGATTTTCCCTAAAAAGTTGATCAGATAGTCAACTTGTTTATTTTTCTTAATTTTCTGAGAAACAGAGGTGCATATTTTTGAGGTTCTGAATAATATTGTCATATCTGTTGTTAATAATTTGTGTTTTTCTGGTACTGTTACTCTCCATGTGCTTTGGAACAAGAAACGTAAATTGCAGTTAATATAAAACACGGTAAATCAATTCTCACAGTGTCCTGCAAACATGTATTTTGTTAGTAATTTTTTTTAATAATATAATTTTCTTACTTAATATTTTAAAATTAAAAAGAGCCTAATATCTCCAGTGAAGTCTCTATATCTGTGAATTCCTATTTATTATAATAAAATAACACCATGAAGCAGAAAAATGTTTTCATAATGATATGAAAAGTTCCTGGGGAGGTACTTTGTAACTACTAGTTATTTTTAATAACAAAAAGATTTTGTTGACTTACTATAAAGACATTTTGACATGAAAAGTAATTTAGTGACAAAAATGTAATTTTGATTAAAATCAAGTTTTATCAGAAATTGCAAAGGGCAATTTCCTGATGGCACCCGGAGCATTTTGTTTTTCAAAATGTACTAGTGTACTGTTTAACTAACTTTTTGTTTAACCTTTTCTACTCCTTTCAAATCTGTTGTCCTCAGTGGAGAACATGCAGATAATGACAGAATGTGAGATAGTACTTACCAGCCAGACCACCAGTAAATACTTTGTAGTCATTTGGAGGGCCCCATACTACAGGCTAAAACTCCTTATACTAAATGGTTTTTTTTTTAATTCTAAGTGGCATAGAATTGTCTGGTGCTGCATATTTCCTATCAACCAAAACTAAATAACTTATTCACTGTGTGTTAGGTCACACACAGAAAGAAAAGGAATGTCATGCCACTAACAAATGATATTTTAAGAAAAATAGATTCCTACTGACATCATTAAGTCTGCAGAATTGTTTTTATAAGGGTACATACCTATGATTTATCATTTTTTCCCCAAGAAATATATAAACAAAGAAAAACCTCAAGTGTTAGAAGCTGTCTTGAGAAAATAACCAGCTATTTATATATGCTGTTGCATTTTCAGCATAGTTGCTTGTTCTAAATTAGCAAATCCAAGGGTGTATATGATAATTTACTGTGGTCAGTGTTCTTTTCATTAACTACTAGTTATCATCTTCTAAGGGAACCTTGATTCTAAAATCAGTAAGAAAATTTGCATATAGTGGGGGAAAGCAGAGAAAATTACTTGTGATTTGAAAAAGTGAATTTATCTATTTAATGAAAGTTTGAATCAGCTCAATGGAAAATTATTTCACAGTCATAGGGTTTGGTAAGGAACTATTTTCAATAATTAATTAAGCAGTTAATAGGGTAGTCAAAATATCTGATTCATTGTCAGCCAAAAAATACATTTCATAAGCTATTGTTTTATTTGTATTTCTAAAAAACTTATTTTTTCAAACAAATTTAAGAATGTTAGTATATATAAATAGTACAGGTATTCATGAACAAAATTTATTAAATGGAATAAACATAAGGTGGATATAACTATTCAGGGAAGCAGAGTACCAGGAAATGAAGGACTGTCATTTTGGGTCTATAATTAATTTTCATTGATTGTTAAAGCCAAATTTCTGTGTACTCATGCCTCAGTAACCCTTCTGTCATATAGATTTTATTTCTCATGAATGTTATTCTGAAATTGTCAGATCCACTTTCATATTGAATAATACTGTGTAAATGGTGAGACTAGTGTCACAAAAAATATTGAAGGAGGTTTTAAGGCAAGCTACAATAATTTCCAATTGTGTACTCCAAGGTCATATGCTTGCTTCAATTTTTTGAATGCTGGAGTTATTTTGATTTTTTTTACAATGAATCCAAATGATGAACATAAAGCGCTCCTCCACCTGTACTTAGCAGTTGAATTTTGTGGTTGATTATGAAAACAGTTGTTGAGAGACAGTAGAAAAGTGTCATGGGTGTGTAGTCTTTAATATTCTTGTAATAAGGCAGCCAAGGATCTAATCTTATTGCTGATTACATTTTGAAGGGTTTTGTCCAAGAACATTAGAAACAGGAAATGGCTGGGAACTTCTTAATGAGACATTTCCTTAATCAGAATATCTCTGAGTTGTGAAGAATAAAAGCCTTCCATCTGGACGCCTTCTCAGGTGAAGGAGAGAATTTATGTTGACAAGAAACACTAATTACTGTGCAGCCAAATGGCCAAGGCACTCTCTTGGGATGATCACTCCCTACTTTGCCTCTGTTGCAACACATTTCATTGGAGAATATTAATCATATCTCTGTAGGCTACTTTAGTCTCTCTCTGAAATATCCATTGGTGAATTTTTATAGATCTCAGACAAACCTAGACAAAACCTGCCTGTTTAAGCAGGTGGTTTACATTGGAAGTGGAAACATGAGGTAAATCCAGATTTCAGAAGATTCCTGTCACCAGGCTGCTGATTTTGTCTGTGTCTCTCTTTCTCTCTTGCATGTCTCTGAGACTGCATGTGGAAAACTAATGAAGATTTAAAAATGCAAAATCGGATACAAAATTTCTGTCCAGACCCAATAGGAACTTGCTTTTGCATAAAAGTTTTGAAACTATTAAAGCACAAGGGAAACTAACATGATCATCAGGAAACGCTCAATGCCTTGAAATGTGTTCATTTTGTAACTACACAGATATCCAGCTGGAATGTCCCTGATAATAATTAATTTCCCCCTACAGCACTGTTTTCATTCCCTTGCTGGAAAAAGCACTGCAAAGCCTGGCTCTGTTGTAGTGTCTGGGAACAAAGACAAGACACTCCCACTTCTCACTACCTCTTTCTCAAAACTAAGCTCAGGTGGAAATTTCACTCCCTGTGTATAGATTTGATTAATGAGATGATATCTAGTCCAAGGCTGAATATGCTGTAGTGTTCATAAAATGTTCGATTTACTGAACCCTTTTCTCTTGATGATTAATATAAGTGTAATGGGCTGCCATTCCCAACTGTTCTGTCACATCTTTGCTACAGAACCGGAGCCTATATTTGAACTGAGACTCACTTTAATTATTGAATTAACACAATTTCATGGTTGATATGCTCTTTTCTCACCTCTGGGCTTTATATTTACTGGTCTGCTGTGATCTTTTTCCCTATTGGTGCAAGGAGAAATTAATGTATTTGCTTGTTGCTCATGCATTACTATCCATCACAATCCCAAATTAAATTTTACCTGAAGAAACATAGTTTTACATCAAAACTTTTCCCTGCAGCTCCATATATGTTTAAAACTAAGTAAGACACCTTTCTTTTAACAGTTACATCTCCTTTGCAGGATACTTGTATGCAAACTACCTGTTCAGCTTTATGTTCATTTCTTGAAACCTGTAGCTCAGGTTACTGAGGCAGATTAAGTAGGAACCTTGTCACCGGCCTGTCCCTGAACTTCACTGTCTATAGCTTGTTCAAACAAAATTACAGCCAATGTTTGGATTCCAGAGCATTATATTGTTCAGACTGTTTAGATATCCAGAATATTTAATTCTTCATCTAATGAAGATTCTTTATCATTAGACCCACAGTCAGATATATCTGTGCAGAATTAAAAAAAATGACATTATCATCTGTGTCAGAGTACCCCAACATCTGCAGTAAAAGAATTGGGGGTGGGTTTGTTAATTTCTCTTGAAATTTTTGACCACTGCTTTTCTGGATATGTGACAGTCCATCACAATAATCTCTTCCTTGCACTCTGCAACCTTTAAGCCACCTAAAGTAATCTCTTATCATGGTGATGAGCTTAGCTAAGAAGGCAGAAAAGATAAAGTCATACTTAGGGAAAACTGAAAATGTGTGATTATAAAAGCATACAAATTAGCCATAAAAAATAAAGCATTGAATCAGAATCTCACTAGTATTTCTTCCTTTGTTCTCACCTTTCTTTTTTCCTATTGCATTGTAATTGTTGTTCTCTCATTTCATTCTCATCATCTTTTTCTCCCCAAGGAGAGGAGGAGCGATGACTACTGCTTCATCAGCTCACCTGGAAGAACATGCAAATAGCATAGCAATTAACCTATGGAAAAATTAAGAATTATTCAATACCATAATGATATGAGGGAAGTGGGATACGCTTCTTTCAATAACTGGTTGACTTAATATATAAAGATTTTTTCAGAAAAACCCCATTGCCATTAAGAAGCATGAACCTATCACCAGTAGGCCATTTAGGGGTAATAGGGGTAGTGAGGGGTGGCCTCCACTACCATCTCTTCCATTTTGCAAATCAATATTGTTTTGTTCCTACCCAAAACTGTTCAGTATGGTATGATCTGATTTTGTTACTAATGTCAGTGAAACCACAAATATGCTTACAGCAGAAAGAAAATTATTTAGTCTGTGAATTATTTCATCAAGGAAATAAAATGAAAGAGAGATTTATTATGGTAGTCTTTTACTTAAATAGCTACCCCATAATCCTTTATACTCCAAAATACCAAATTCAGACAGATTGAGTTGTGACTTTGAGAGTTTTACGCTTACTACTGGAATTAGTTTGCAGGTGGAAATGTTCAGTGATACATGGCCTCCTTTACAGCATTTACTCAGGAGAATATTTAATTTTTCACAGAAATTATCCGTTGGAGTTATATGTCATTGAACTTCCTCCAGGAAGAGGGATTGCACACTTGAGTAACAGTTGCCAAGTTTGGTTCCGTGTTTGTCTTGTACTTGTTGAACTTAATATGAAGGGAACACACTATACTGTGCCAGTACCACCGAACTTTAGGTAGCTTTGTTGAAGCAGGAAATCCACATTTTGTATATTCTTTCTTTCAGAGTACATATTGAAAATATATATTTATAAACGGATATTATACAATAGGAGGTGCTTTCAGAGCTGACAAAGACCTTGGGAAAGTTAATGTTTTGCTATTATTAACTAATCAAGAAACTGTACTCCCTGCTCATTTTTCTATGCAATGAGCCATAGTTCTTTTGTTGTTGGGGAACCTTTAATTTTTATGGAACATTAACTGATCATGGATTAAAAGAAATTTCAATAGAAGATCAGACAGAATCTTCATGCATAGTATTTTAAGATTTTTAATTGCAATTATTTATTAAAATTTATTAAAATTAAAGAATTGTCTTTATATTGTAGTAAGCCACTCATATGCTAGATGGTTAGGATGATGACAAGATTATTCTGTACTAGAAACAATAAAAGGTTACAATGTTTTTACAGTCCTTGTATACCTAACAGATAACTGTTGCATTTCCAACATGTGGATTTTTCTGGTAAATATCAAGAGAAAATTCATGGAACTAAGAAATTAAAGCAAGAAAATTCAAATCCACCTGGAAAAGGGTTGCAGTAAGGATGAGAAAATAGAAAACAGGTTTGGGACAAAAATGTCACATCTATTGACTTCAAGTAAGAAACCAAGAATTTCTCTCCTGTCCCAATTCAAAATTTTTAGTTGAGCAATTGAGCAATTTTATGAAACTGTCTCAAACAGACCAAGTTTTTTTTCAACTGTCATCTATTGCATCTTTTCCTTTTTTTTTTTTTGAGCCAGGCCTGGAAGAACATCCTACTGAATCTTCTTGTAAAAGTCCTGTGTGCTTACTGGGAAGTTGTAAAGACTATCTGCAAACTGTGCTACGTTT
The DNA here is from genome assembly GCA_028566535.1 of Scolopax minor. Lineage (NCBI taxonomy): Eukaryota > Metazoa > Chordata > Aves > Charadriiformes > Scolopacidae > Scolopax > Scolopax minor. Next base: position 154,252,172 of record JAOXNG010000001.1, on the reverse strand, counting down.
GGAAGGCCCAGCAGGCTAAGGGAAAAGCTAATTAGCCTCTGCTTGGCATGCTTGCAATATTCTGTCCAGTTCTGAGATAGAACAAATATCAGCAAACTGGACAGAGCCTGGTGAAGGGACACTTAACGGTCGGTTAGGGTGCCAGACAACAAAACATACAAGAGAGGTTGAAGGAATGAATTTTGCCTAGCCTGGAGTACAGAAGGAAAAGAAGAGGTCAAATTGCAGTCTTGCGCTACCTGAAGGAGGATTATAGAGAAGAAGCAGCCAGTTTCAGAGGTCTGCAGAGAAAAGACAAGAGGCAAGAGTCACAAAGTGTAGCAAACGAAACTCTCATTACATATAGCTGCTGCCCAGAGGCCACCTTCTGGAGATTAATCTCCAAAGAAAGGAATACATCATCTTTCTCAACTGTATCTTTGCAACTCTTCATTTTTATTCAACCGGAAAATGAACTATTAGCCTGTTGTGGTTTCCAGTTGGGAATTAACTTTTTTATTAGCAACTGGTATAGTGTTATGCTTTGGATTTGGAATGAAAAATACTTTTGGTAGCATACTGGTGTATTCAGTAGCTGATAGTCAGTCAAGGACTTTTATTTTCCTATACCTTATGACTTCATGTTCAGTCCACAAAGATAGGGAAAGAAAAAGGAAGGAGGGAGCACACTTGGAGTGATAGTGTTTGTCTTCACAAGTAAGCATTATGTGTGCTGGAGCCCTCTTTCCTGGAGATGGCTGAACACCTGCGTGATGATGGGAAGTGGTGAAGGAATTTCTTGTTCTGCTTTGCTTGCATGTGTGGCTTTTCTTTTACCTATTAAACTGTCTTTATCTCAGCCCATGAGTTTTTTTCTCACTTTTATTCTTCTGATTCTTTCCCCATCCAAACTAGGGGGAGTCTGCTAGTGACTGTGTGGTTCTAGCTGCTGACTGGTGTTAAACCAAAACATAGCCTCAAATTTCTCTGCAGCAAGCCTGGGCACATATGATTGCTATTGCCCCCTCAGTTTTTGTGGAGATTTGGGTAGTGTCACTTTTCCCTTTAATATATAAACACAATCTTAAATTTCTCACTGAAAGGTAATTCAATGCTCTATGTATTGTATATTGTTCATCTACAAACAACTCGTCTCAAATTTACAGATGCACATGATATAACATGCACAGATATTTTGTGTTATTTCTGTGAAAACCCTAACTGGGATAAGTTGTTAGTATACTATATGTTCATAAGATCTTCATATGTTAATGTGGAATTGCAGCTATGTAAAATTAAACCCTTTTAAAATAGATTGAAAATAACCCTCAATAAGTAGGTAGGCTGGCAGAGCTATATCACTAAACCAGACATATTTCTATTTTCACCAACATTTCTAATTCATTATAAATAATAATGAACAATCTCTTGCTGTATCTTTTGAATGTTCCTTTCTTTTGTATTACTTATAAGATATCTTTTATCTGGCTTGTGAGTAATTGAACTTATTTTTCCTCTGTATGATTTTCAACATTTTCTACTTAAAAAAGAGGAATGTGTTTGTATCATTATTTTCTAAAAAAAACAAGAGCTGGAAAGATGGAATGTTACAGAGGAACCACGAATTGATTCAGTTTGCACTCTTGTGAAATACCAACACATCTGAATCCAAATGAATGATCCCCATTCCTCAGCTCTCTTGTTCTCTAGTCTCCCTCGATAAGCATCTTTGGACCTTAAATCTTCTAGACACATGCAATCCTGTATTCAAGCATACAGAATGTTAGTTCAAATATCCTGTTGACTAAGCTTAGTCGAGATCCGGAAACTGTTTCTCTACCTAAATCCCCTGGTTCATTTTTCATGCTCTGATCATGACCGCAGGAGCAGGTTATTCACAGGATAAATTTCATTTAACTTTTCAACAGCAGCACACTGTATTGATCCAACCAGTAGGAAACCAAGCTTCAACTTGTTTTCAGTGTCAAAGAATTTTGACCTGACATTGCCTCTCCAACAAAAGCCACCTAACTCATGGGAACAAAAAAGTGATTCTCCACCATGAATTGACATTGTTCCTATCTACAGAAAATGAATGACCTCTAATGCCAGACTAGTTGTAAGGATCTTGCAATAGAAAAATCGAGGATTATTTTCTCCTCTGTGAACTGTTTTTATATTTCATTTGGATGTACTTTCATTTTAGGTGCTCACACCTGATGCAAACTTCAAGCTTCCCATCTTGGGAACCTAAAAACATATTCCAGCCCATGATTTTTAAAGAGTCCAGCTCTGTCACTGGTTCAAGCTTCTAGCCTTGAACCAGGAGGCCAGGTGGTAGATAGTAATGCAGGCTGAGATTTCTCTGAACTTTCTCCTCCTTTACCTTTAGCACATTAATGGCCTTTATGGACATCCCCTGTATTTTGGTTTGTAACCTCATGCTAATAGAAATAGTCAAAGACCAGTATCTTTTCCAAAGTTATCTGCAAATCATATATTATGCAATTATAGATATCAATTAGGTTTCTTTGAAAAGAGAATACCTGCACAAAAATCAATTTCCTCTGCTAGTAACATTTCACATCGCACTAGATATTGCTGAAGATATTGGTGTCTAAGGAATGTTCTCCGTTATTACCCCACATCTTGGTTGTGCGATGAATTCACCGTCCTATATTTATGACTTCACAGTCCTAGCCATGGAAACAATCTAGAGTAGCACAAATTCAGTGCTGTGGCTTTACTTAAGATGAAACTGGTAAAGCAGACAAGGACTGAAGAAAAAGATTGCTATTTCAGCAGAAATAATTTGAAGAAACAGAAAGGTATATATGAAAAGATAACAAAAAACAATTCTAAATACTGGGAAATAATTGTCTTTTTATTTAACTCATAAACATTCATATAATTAATTTGAATTACTTTGAATAGCACTAAACCAAGACTTCTTTTAACAACATTTCAAGGCATTGGCTGTAATTGCTTTCCATTCAAAAAGGAAGAAGAAGAATGTATTCTGGGGTGGAGGGAAAACAAATGCTCATATGAGGCCCTGTCAGCTGGCCAAATTCTCAGCTCTGTGTGCAGTTCATTAGCTTTAGAGTGTATAGCGATAGCACTACATCTGGTCCATCTGCCCTGGAGGGAATGAGAAATCAAGCTACAAAGATGAGGGAAAAGAGTGAGGCAGTTGGCTAGCCAGGGGTATAATTTTGGTTGTTTTGCAACTACTGGCAGAGAGTACATGGGATGTCCACCAGAAAGACTGGTTGAAGTTATCTCCTGTTACCCACTCCTGGCTATAAAAGAGAGACTGAGCTCTTCTGGAGCTGTAACTATAACTTTCCATCTGGAAAAAAACAATCTCTGATGGGAATAGGAGGATTTCCACTGCTCTGAATGGAGCTTGAACTAAGACTCAATGACTGTAGAAGTCCCTACATGCTGTGCTGGTGAATTTGCCAACAGTCGTATTAAATCTTGTTTGATCTCTACTCAAATTTCCTTATACACTGTCTGAAGAAGTTACCCTCAAATCTGGTCCAAACTTAGCAGCTGCAGTGGCTGGTTCCCAGCCTTGTGAACCAATGGGCTGCAGTTGTCTGTATATGACTGCAGCCAGACTGCAGTAGCCTGTAAAGGCATTAGCCACAGCAGGAAATGTTTCCTCTGCTTCCCTTCCTGCCAGAAGAGTTGGATGTGACAACAATCTGGGATTGGAATGTTGCTTGCAGCTCCTTCCTCCTGTCCCCTTTCCTCCCGCCACCTACATCCTGCAGAAAAAGTGTCCCTTTTTTCCCAAGATCATCTACAGGCATTCAGACAGCCAGTCCCTGAGAAATAGACAGCAAGATGATATTGCCAAGCCATGGATGGGCAGGACATGTATCTCTCCTCCCCTTCACGTGTTCTCAGGGCTAAGATCTCAGGGCTTTGTCT
>JAOXNG010000001.1:154221399-154233601 GCA_028566535.1 Scolopax minor | reverse complement strand
CATCCCATCCTCTTGCTGAACCTCAGCCCATCAATCCAGCCTGTCCAGATCCCTCTGCAAAGCCTCTCTAACCTCCAGCAGGTCAACACTGCCACCCAGCTTGGTGGTGTCTTACTGAGGGTGCACTCATTCCCCTTGTCCAGATCATTGATAAAGATGCTAAGGAGAACCAGCCCCAGGATCTAGCCCTGGGGGACACTCGGGACCACAAAAAATTCGATTTAGTTCCATTCACCATGGATGATACAGAGTATCCAAATAAATACCCATTCATGATAGATAGAAATAACTCTGACTAAAATCATATAAACTGTAGAATTACATACAAATGAGGAATAAACCACTGAGAAGTATTGTATGTAGAGTGATGTCACCCTGACATTACAAGACATGCAATATGATTGATGGTGGTAGCTCTCAGTAGTGGGACATAACATGAAGGTGGGCTTCCCTGGGTAAGCTTTGTGTAGCTTATATTTGGGGCCTTTGTACCTTCTGTACAACCAGCACCAAAAGTCAGAGTTCAGAGAACTGCAAAGGGCTTGGCAGGGTTCTGGGCTTGCTGCTGGAGGTTTTATGGCCAGTTCATACTGTGACTTGGATATATTGACAAATATATGATGAATAGAAGGTCTGATCCACAGCTGGTGGTTTCTGGCCCAGGCTAAATTGTTTAGTTTGGAGTTACATGCAGAGACTTTATATAACTGGTCTCTCAAACCTGCAACTCAAAGTGTTTTCTTTGTTTGCTGCACTAGAATTACTGTAACATAGGCTTGAACTTTGTGATCAGTAAATCAGTATATTCAATAAAGTCAGTTTTATAATCAGTATCTATTTCTACTGTAAAAGTCTATGTTGTGACTTTAAGATATCAAAGATAAGATACTAAACACAAGTAAGCAGATATTGTCATTGTAATGTATCTTATTTTGATACACACCACAGAATCACAACCAATATTTTTTCTGTACTTTTCACTCAGAGAAATACCTTATCCCAGTTTAGAGGCTGTATTACAAATAAAAGGCTTATCTTATATATAAAGGTTCACTAATAAGCTGAACTTCCAGAACTTTGATGATTCAAAATATTTGATCTCTACTGGTAAAGAGTTTCTAGACTTCAATTCAGAGTCCTAGTAGTCAGCCTTACTGGTCACAGCCCTTTTCAAGACGTTGTCATAAGAATGAAGAAGTTTTTTACTAATAAATGAATATACATTACTTTTTTCTGAAACTCAAGATTCTTCTATGTCAAGTTCTGGCTTAAGAAATCAACCAACTCACATTTTGAATATTAGCATAATGTTTCTATGAAGGGTCTGGTGGTTAGAACACAATGAAGCATGAGACCCCTGGTTCCTTCATATTTAGCGCTAGTAGACATCTAACTTTCCCCATCTTGGATGAACACTTGGTCACCAAATTACTAGTCCTGGAGGTCTTTTGCTATCCCCACTCCATTCTCTTGGGATATCCATTATTGATACCTTGAACAAGAAGAACCATTATTCACCTATCTCTGCTCATTCCACTTCTGTATTGCACTCGGTAACATGCTCTGAAAGCATAAAATCTTGTAGCAACTGGTGGAATAATGATCAAGCTCCTTGAGAAGCTGCTTCAGGTTTTTATCCTGTTAACATTATTTGATTTATTTTTCTCTTTTGAACTTCTTGGCAGTACAGCTTGGAAGAACTCCCATGTACTAAAGGGTATATTAGATCAGGCCATAAGTGAACAAAATTAAGAATATTTTCTGGAATGCAACCTCTTTTTTATGTAAGGCATTATAAATATTGTCAATCGTGAAATACCGATGTAAAGGAATAATTCCTGTGACATCACAAGTTTCTACATAAAGTTACAATCCAGTGTAACTTCATCCAGACCATTCCACCATTGTGACTGCTTTACATATAACTATTTGCCCAAAGCAGTCTGAATCTGACATTCGATTGCAGATGTTCACAGCAACATCCCTGTGCCTCTCCTCACATGCCTTGATGTGTGGTCAGCTAAAAGAAAGTGTTGCCAGCTGTTCTCTCACTTCTAAAATCAAAACTGTAAATGAGCTTTTCAGAGAGCTGACAAGTGCACTTATAAATAATTATCAAGTCTATCTTTGTTTTCACGAAGGTATTAAGATGATATGAACCATTCTGGGAATGAAGGAGGAAAAAGTAATAAATTTTTTTAGAAATATTTCATGAGTTATTTTGTTCTCTGTGGTCTTCTCAAGCCGAGCTGTGGGACAGCAATTTATGGTGTGAATATGTCTGCAGGCAAATAGTTATGACTAAAAGAAATTCAAATAAATAAATAAATAAATAATTTTTACTCATCATGAGATTTATTTTATTTTATTCTATGAAAGATATCAGAGAAAGAAAACACAGCTATTGCACATTGGAAATGCACATACACACAAAAGTAATATTGAACAGTATGAGTCGTTTGTTTAATATTAGTTCTGCTCCCTGGATATTTAAAAAAAGTGTACTGAAAGACTTACATATTTGGAAGGTTTGATCAGAATGCATATGAGAAGGTATCTGAGAAATTTTACTTAAAATGTTAATGTATTATAAAAACTTCAGAAAAAGCCACAGACTTATAGTGCACCAGAGGACTTAAAGAATTTATCTAGAAATATCTTAGACATCCTTAGAAATATAGCAAGAAAGTACTATAAAACAGAGCTTTTACATTAATGTAAACAATACCTTGCTGTCTAATTGCTGAATTGGCTGGCAGTTCTCAAAAAACTACTGAACTGGATGAATGCATGTGAATTCTAAACCAGGGAAATTTAGAAGACAGTTGGCTGGCCTTGCCTTGACTAATGCCATAGAATACAAACATGAAAAGATGACCTGAAGAGAAAGATGACAGGTCTTCCTGCAAGTTGCCAGGTCCTTAGACATTAATCAAAGCCAATATGTATATAATGTGTTCAAAATTAGCTCTTAGTTTGTTGAGGTAACAGAGAGGCTGAGAGATCCTTAGTGCTGGAAACACTTTGATAGTAGAATTTCTAGTAAAAAGAAAGGTAGTTTGCCCAGGACCATGTCCAGTCAGGTTTAGAATATTCCAAGAATGTAGATTCCACAACCTCTCGGGACAACCTGTTCCTGGTTTTGATCACCCACAAAATAAAAATGTATTTTCTTATGTTTAGATTGAATTTCATGTGCTTTAACTTGTATCATTTGCCTCTTGTTCCATCACAAGATACTGCTGAGAAGAGTCTGGCTCCATCACCCCCATTTTGAGGTAAGTGTGCTTCTTCCTAATTCTCCCAGTCCCAGACTCTCAGAAACACTCTGGCTTGCTTTGCAAAGAATGGCACACCTGGAAGAAACTGCACTAGGTTTGAATGGTGCTGTATTAATAAGCCTTGTCAGACCTGAAAGAATTTGCATTGCCTACCATTGTTCTGCTGATACAATATACAGATAATCCATCCCTAGATAACGGAGATGTATATTCATATTTGTAATCATTAGCAATAAGGGTAGCTATTGGCTGAGAGTTTTAATTGCCATTTAGTGTGTTGTGCATCACAATCAATGCTAAGCACAGAAGCTAGTGTTGAATCATTTTGATCCATTGCATTAAGTAGCTTAGCAATGTGACATGCTGAAATGACAAAATACCAAATCTCTGTTGAAGATGTGAAGTGCTTAGAATTACTTTTCATTCAGAAAGAACATATCATTTTAGAAGAGGACTTGTGGAACAGAAATAACATGATGGAGGATAAGACAAGCATCTTTCAAGGTCATTGGCTGTCAAAGTCAACAATTTCAAACATGATCTCTAGAAGTAGGAGTTTTAAAAATATATATCCTACAGATTTTTCTCAGGATCTATGTTACATAACTCCAATCTTGGGAAAATTATCTTTTCAGTTTAAATGTATAATTTCAGACTTTTCAATCATATTATGACATATCCTGTTTCAAAATGTTTAAATAAAGCAAACTCCAGATTAATGCATGGGCTACCTGAGAAGGAAACCTGTTTTTCATCCCATTGATCTATGACTTTAGAAAGACAGAACACAAGTCTTTTTATGACATACTATATTTCTTTTTCTCCATGTTTGCCTAAAATTTCATCTTTAATGACATTTCAAGTAAGATTGTGAAAATAAATGGGTATCATTATGCTTTCTCATTTGTTATAAATATATATGTATTAATAAAGGGATCTATTTTATCTGAAATAGCATATACTGACATTACAATTAGTCTAGAAAGTTCACAACACCTTCAGTGAAAAACAGGTGACAAAAATTTCAATGTAGTGATTTTCTTACTAGCAGTGACCTAAATGTATTTTCCTCATACATAGTGTCTCTGCAAGCATTTCCATTTAAACTTATGCTTCAAAACACATCCTCCCACACCCAAACTTCTACCTGTTTTAACAAAAATGACCATGTCGGCATAACTTCCCCTCCAAGACATTGCAAGCAGTGGAAATTATACACATATAAGTGTGGAGAGACTACTGGGAAGAAGGGAGAGGGAAGGCCAAACTGAAGAATGAATCATGGTTTCATAGAATTGTGGACGTTTCACATCATCTAGTTCAACTATCAAGCTAACACTGACAAAATGAACCATCCTCTAGTTCCTTCAAGTTGAGCTGATGCAATTTATACCATCTGTGTAAATGGTACTACATTGAAAAGTAAGGAAAAAACCTTAACACATTTGTTAAGAGACATTTTGCACTTTTCATTGGCTTTCTATCCATCAAAGAAAAGTAACAGGTCCTATTGATGTTTCTGAGCCTCTTTATTAGGCTTCACCAAGGACCCATAAGGGCTATGTGGTCAAGAGGAACCTAAAGCTGGAAGAGATTAGTTTCAGAGTTCAGGGGAAAAAAAGTGCCAGATAGTTTTCTACAGCAAGGTCTCAACTATCAAGTTAGTTCCCACAGGAATGAATCAACATCCTTTTATGCCTGAACAAAAACACAAAATGCATTTATTTTTAGAAGATATTCTTGTAACAAAGCAGAAATAAACAGAACACAAGAAAAAAAAAAAGATAAGACATTTAAACAGAAAGGAAAAGGAGACCTCTGCATATTTTTGATACCAAGTAATAACTAAATATTTGACATATTTTTGAGCCATATTTTGAAGGACAAATCAGAAAATGACATTAAACCAGGCAATTAACATGCAATATAACCTGAAGAAAGTTAGACATTGGTACTCAGATTTTATGTTAGTACAAAGTATTTTTTCACTTGAGAATGAATCTGGGTGCTGTTTTCTAATGAAATTTATTTTGTTTCCTTTCTACCCCTCAGGGATGTTACTTTTGATTAAAGAATCAAATCTCTGCCAGATTTTTCTAATAACCTCTAAAAGAGTAATATCTCCATGTTAGCTTACTTGCCAACAGAGTAGCAGAGGGAAAAAAAAAAAGGCACAAGCTGCTAATCAAAATTTTAGAAATCACCTTCAAGGTGACTACACTGGAGTAACTTTAAGGTCACTGTGAATGAAACAATTGATGGATGAGAAGTAATAATGCAGACAATCTTTAGTTTCAAATATCAGAATAACTCAAAATGTCCACACTTTAATTACTTTTGTCAAAACACATATTTTAGAAGCAATCACTTAACACCAGTATTGTGAAATGTCATGAAAAATTGAAAACTCAAATACTTTTTCTTAGATGATATAACACTATTACATTTTTGAGTGCTGAGCTTCTAAGGTGGTTGCTGAAAATTTATGTTAACAGTTCCTTAGTACAATTTAACTTTGATCTGGATTTTTAAATATTTATGTTCAACCAAGGAAAAAGATGAAGGAAATTAGGTTGACTAAAAGTTAAGTAAAATAGGATGGAAAGGTGGCTAAAAACTCATTAGTACGCGAATGCATATTTTAGTCTAAAAATACTATTTTTTGCATACATATTTTATAATTTTTTATAATGTTACTATTGATCAACATAGCTTAATTAAACAGAGTTGCATTGCATACATATGAAGGAGACGGGCTTAGATATGGAAGTAAAGAATTTAATATGGAACAGTCAGTATGGAACAGTCAAGGAGAGCTGGAGGAAAAAGATATGAGAAAGTAATAAACAAGATATCTTTTGTTTAAAGTGCAGTATAAATGATTACATGGACTGTGAATCATTAATGCTAGTTTTTAAAGTCTAATCTAGATTCCATCATCAACAGAGGGGAGAGGCACTTCCAGGTGAAAGGTTTAGCCCATCCAATAATAGTTGCCCCTATAGTTGAGATGGATCTAGTTTGGGAAGTAATTTATCTCTCCACTGGCAAAAGAAGGAGCTTTGATTACCACCTTGGATCAGGTGTCTCACTTTTGGCAGAGAGAGGTGATGTAACTGCCAGCTTGAAACATATCTCAGCATACTTATCTGGGCACAAACATTTTGTATTTCTACAAAAGCTCAGAAAATAAAAGAAAATGAAAAAATTAACAATAAGGCACATTGCAATGATTTTACTTGTTGACTTAACTGGGAGTGATAAAAGAAGGAACACTCAACGTATGACTCTACGGCATGATTACAGACTTTTAGTGAGAGTTGTACTCCAAGTAAGTCAAAGAAGTATTATCAGGGCAGAAGAACATTTCTGATATTCTGACATTTTGCACAGCTCACTGTCTATTTGATCATGCTGAAAAGTGCAGTAGAACTTGACAGTCATAAAATAGCATATTAAAAAATAGTAAGGATGAATTAAAGAATAAAATTAGTTATCAGAAGAAAAAGAAATATGAAAAGCTGCAATCTGAGTTACGACAGGTGACTGCATGAAATGAATTGAATTACTGGATGTACAGATGTACAAAGTACCTTAAATCTTTGACCCTTCTGTGCAGAGAGTATATGCCATTAGTTCTGTGTGTGCAGAGTTTTTTTTTTTTCTGAAACAATGTCCACAAAATACATACTACTGAATTACTATCTTGGACTGAAGATCAAATGTGAGCATTTACTCTAAGCTGAATAAATCTTACTTTGGCTGAGAGTAACACCTAATTTGAGAGTTGAAAAGATGTGGGAGCAATAATAACTTACAGAATGCAGATCATACAACAAAAGGCTATCTGAAATATTCTTTTTTTCTCACTTTGCTTTATATTATCATTAGAAAATTGAGTATATGCATATCTCATATTCCATCACTGAATATTTTTTTGATGGTTGTTTCAGAATCCAAATCCACTTTAACCAAAATAATCGTTATTTTCTTATATACAGGTCTCTGTTTTCTCAGAATCCCCTATGGAGAGAAGAAATCATCTACCTGCTCTCCAGTGTTACAAGACCTCTAGTGTGAATTTCACTTGTATTTCTAGGATTCTACTTTTTAAATGTCAACGCCTAAGCTAGTTGTCTGAGCCTGTAGTATAGCCAAAGAAAACGAAGAGGAATTTTTTAGGACATGATTTATGTGATGTGTATTAAATATTTACTTATAAACGTGATGAATAATTCAAAATAGCCTTTTTATGTAAAGAAAATCTGGATAACTATTTCATAAGTAATGGTCTACATTTTAGATATATAAGTTTTGGTGAGATGAATCACATCTTCAGTGACTCAGTCATCTAAAAATCTAGCAATCGGGATGCTTGAAAATCAAAAATAAACCTGTGCAAGTTCATAGGCTAACATTTCTGCCATGACACTAAGTTGATCTTTATGCAGTCATTGTCTACAGTTCACCAAGAGTCTACAGTGACTTTCATGCATATCATCTAAAAGGAAATATTCCTCAGGAAGGGTTCATTCACCATATACAGTTTGCAGAATACTCACAAAATGACTTAAAGACAGTCATAAATCTAGAGACCAAAACACGTAGACAAGGACAAGGGGAAATGATAATAGCGCTCCTTATCTACTCCATGCTCTTTCAACTTCCAATAGTATATATATATTTTAGAAAGAGCAGAAATGACGATATACTGGTGCTGAGATTATGCCTGATGGTTTTCATTTTTGTTTTAGCTTTGTTTTGTTTATCATTGGAGTATATTACCAGTTTTTTAGCTTCTTAAAAAGTTTCTGCACACACAAATTTTTTAGATACACTGAAGTAATATACAGTACTTATAATTAATTTAGGTTTTCCAAAATGATGATGGCAAAGTTTCCCCTGAGATTTTTTTGAAGAACCAAGTACTCATTTGATGAGAGGTAAAAAAACCAGTCACAGATCAGAAGCTAGCTAAGAAGTAGAAAACAGAGCAGGACTTTTTATTATTATTATTCAACAGGGTTAGGGTTAACATATTAGGAGCTCTTAAACACTACTGGTAAGGAATTTTATTGGTCTTCTAAAAAGATATTTCTATCTGTCTGGCCTAAGTGTACTGATAGAAAGCGTATACATATGTGGGGACGTAACAATCCAACACTGGGGACAAATCAGTTACCCCAGCAAAAAGAGTCAGAATTCTGTTGACATAAAGTTATCTTTAACAAATACAAGATACCTTGCATTTGTGAACTGAGATGATTCCTACTTAATATAAAGCAGAAGGAAATAACACTTCACTAGTCTGGGCATCTTTAAAGTAGAATATCTGCATCCAACCACAGAGGATTAGTTGATTCTTAAAGTGACAAATTGTTTAGGCATGGACAATTCTTAGGATGGCTTATAAGGCAGACTGAGAAACACAAAAGGCAGCTAATATAGTCTCACTGTCTTCATATAATATTCATAAAGAAAGATTCATAAGCATTCTTGGGGAATAAAACAGCATTTGAGCTCCTTAGAGATTTTCTAGGTAGTTAGCATATTGCCTGCTCTTTGGAGCAAAATTGCATAGGTAGTCCACAAAGAAGTTACAGAAGTTACCCAGGAAATGGAGTGTGCAGTACTTCTGTCTTCTTCAGAGACTGTTTTTTGTAATAGTTGAAATACATTTTTTATATGTCATTAGATGTGTTTGCATAATTTTATGTAATAATGCTGAATGTTTAAAAATGTTCTTGTTACTTTTACTATTTCAGTTTTAATAAGAAATATGGAGAACAACCTCACTGCTATATGATACTATTTAATCCAAACACCTGTTAATATTAAAAAATGAAAATGTGATCCTTTGTTTGGATATGCATTACAGCTGGCAATTCCACACAAGGCTTGACAAATAATCTAGCCGCTAGCCCTTTTAAAAAGTAATGGCCCTTCAGGCAACTTGTTTTGTAAACTTTCTGCAGATTTCTAATGATCACAGGGAAGACACTATTCTAGATAGACCATCACAATCTGCAAGTTTCCTTCCTGGTAACCAAGTTATGGCATTTTTATTTGGAAAAAAAAGGCACACAAGACACATTTAGCCATTTCACAGTTATTGATTAACACCTCAAAGCCATCTTCACGCATATCAGTGGTAGATAAGAACTGAAATAGCAAGAGCAAAAGAGGATAATAACCAAATTGACTAACAGCCAGAGACAGTGAAGAAGCTGCTGCTGTCTGCTGAGAAAAATCTGTGTATGCGTAGTTACACACATATGCATAGGTACACAAATGGCTAGAAGTATCCTCAAATCAAAGCATTGCCAAGTATTGAAGTAAAATTTTGGTTTATCAATACAAATATCATACTATTAATCTCCATGGAAAAGAGGATTTTAAATGATTTGTTTTTAATTATTATTTTTTAAATGTGGAAAAGAAAAGTAGTATCTCTGACATTGAAATGATACACTTGATATAACCACATCCATTTTACTAAAAACATAGGGTCAGAATGAACTCTTGAAGTGAAATAATCAACAAATACTGATACTACGTGCTTAATATGTCGTGTATAGGATAAACTCTACCTGATATGTTTTGGTTTGACTAATGTTTTTCTTCACAACTTTTCTGAACACTTAGAAAATAAATGTTTGCCTGGAAAATTTTGTGCTTCTTGTTCATGCTGGAATTTTCAAATGCATTCATAATGTCTCTGTTTTGTTTTATACATGCCAAAGATGATTACCTTCAAAAGTGTTTCAACTGTATAACTTTAACAATTTCCAAGTCTTTAAACTTTCAGATAAATATGTCATTGTTTCTAGTTAGTTTCACTTTAATGTGAAGTTTTAAATAAGGAATGCAAAAATTAAATTGAGAGCATCTGAAATTATTATGAATCAGTAATTTCCTTATATATACATATATGAATGTATATATGCATGTATACAACAAATGTAAAGTGAAAAGAAACACTTTCTAAATATCACCCTTGGAAAAATTAAGTCTGGGATCTGAAAAGCGATCTGCATTAATTTACATTGTTTGCACTTCAGCACAGCAAAAGAAATCTGTTCACTTAACAGCTGCCATTTTAACACAGACACTTCTCCAGTGTAGAATTTCCCTTTAAAGGTTATCTTAACACTTATCAACATCCAATAGACAGTGGCACAAGTGCAGTTTTATAATTGGAAATAATTTTCTCACACTCCTGAGTTGCCGTAACATTCTTTTAATTGATATTATTTGTTAAAGCATCTGTAATGAAGATGCTTTAACAAATCCAACAAGATCCAATAAACCGGATTTGTTAGTGTGTTGTTAAACACTGCGGTTTTGAAGACGGGGCAAGAAGCTGCAAGAACAAAGTACTTTCCCAGTTCTTTGCTTCATTAAACAGTCTGAAGGACTTCTCTAAAGGGCACAGCCTTGAATGCATGGGTTATCTCAACTAAACCTCTGCATTGAAGAACCTACTTCACTGGGAGAGACCCCTCCGTGCCTGTATGTGAATGATAAAAAAGAACAAAAGATTCAGCTCATTCAAATAGTGGGCATTTGTTGAATTCAGTTTCTGTGTAAGCAGTTTAGGATGCTTGAAGCACAACAGAACAGTGAGGAAATAATTTACTCTAGTGTTACAAAGTTGGAGAGTGAATGCTCTCCCAAGTGAGGGAGGATTGCTTTGAAAGCAGATGAATCAAGTTAATTAGTAGTGTATATATCACAGATTATGAAAAAGGCCTTCAGGATTTAAAAGTATCACCCTAATACTATAAACATGCAGAATGTATTTTACGTTTGCTTCTATTATAAAACTTTTTAATGAAATGAAATGAAATGAAAGGAAAGGAAATAGGGATGTGATTGAATGACAGCATAACCTCTAAGAGCAAGTCCCTACACAGAAGACTTTTACTTTAATAAAATATTATTACTGGGGTTTTTCAAAATGATGCCAAGCTTTCTCTTGAAGCAAAAGCAAGATAAGCAAAAGTACAAAGTCAGTCTTTGCAAATAATAAGCTTGACAAGTTCATCAGCAAGGTAATGCAGATAATAAAGCCCTTTGGTCTCGTGAGCGCTGGAGGAGTATGAATGACGAACATGAGTAAGTTTCAACAGTAGATATAGATTTTATGGATGTGCATAGAGCTGCACTTCCTCTATACTGCCTTTTCTCATCCTCCAAAGGATGTGATTCCAGGAAAAGAAAAACAGTACAGTAGGGATTCATTTGTAACTAATGGAAATGAAAGTTACTAAGTTTTCAATCAATATAGGCAATTCTTAAAGAATCCTCTTCCACTTTAAACATATGCTTTGGTCACAAGATTTTAAAATGGATCTGACTTATAAAAACACATTTTATTAATAAAACTCCTATGGAAATGAGGTTTATGTCCATGTTTAAGTGTGTGTGAGAGAGTTTTTTGCTCCTTGGCTCAAGAGCTTCGAAAATCAGCTCTTTTCAGTCAAATTTGAACAAAGGAATAGAGGTATCAAGCAAGTTTATTATGTCAAGTTTTATGCAAATAGGTAAACTAGTAGCAATGAAAAACAGCAGCATGAGCACACATATTAGACACTTGAGAGTCTAGACCACATCAGGAGATTGAATAGACCCCTTATAGATATTTGAACAAAGGAAAGGGTTTTCATCAGAGCTAAAGCTTTTAGGCATCAACTATAATCAATCGTGAGACAGGAAATCATAGAAAAACAGGGTTCATTAGTTCTAATGCTTATACTTTTCTAGCATAGATTTGCAAGGAAGTAAATTTTTCTCCGGAATGGTTCCTCTTGGTTTTCTTCTCACTCCCTTTTATATTCTACTTTTCATCAACAGATGTCACGAAAGTTAAGAAAGAAAGTATTTTCATCACCATTAAAAATGGTGATTAAGGGATAATT
>JAOXNG010000001.1:154209170-154221316 GCA_028566535.1 Scolopax minor | reverse complement strand
AAAAGTTCACATCTTTAAAATTGTGGGTTTTGACATCACTTGAAAACTAATTGAGAACCACGCTTATACCTGTCAGAACTCTAATTCAGACCTGGCAAACAATTCTTCCAACACACAACTTAAACAAAGACAACCCTATTTCATCATAGGTAAGACAGTCTTTTCCCAGGAAGAAATGCATGCAGCTTCAAGCTACCTACCCTGTAAATCTACAAGAAGACATTTAAAAGCAAAAATCTGGTTTGTAGATAAAAAAAATCATTTTTAACTTCCTGTCAAAAGAATTAGAGGTCTCCAAAGAGAAATTAAATTATTTTACAGTGCATGTAGCAGTCAATATTTTTAGGTTATCACAGCATTTAGATACAACTAAGAATTTAAATATCTTTAGAAGTTTCTACGCAGTACATAGAATCATAGAATCATAGAATCATCTGGGCCGGAAGGGACCTCCAAAGGCCATCTAGTCCAATGATAAAACATAAATATCTGAGCTAGTCCTGGTACCAAAAGAAATATATTAAGTCAATAAAATACTCTATTCTGGCTATTACTCAATTCTGACTTCAGCATAAAGTGTATGGATAAAATTATGAAAAATTTACATTTACTTTATTAACTTGCTAGAGTAAAATTGGGAATTCTTCATATGATGGCAGAAATGGCATGGAGTATAATCATGTCAGAAACATCCACAAACTAATACTCAAGACAGGGACCTGGACCTACACAGCTGCTACAGACAAGTATCCCTGTGACATTTGACTAGACTATTCAGCCACTGCTAATAAATATTTCCCTGAATGCATATCTGAACTGGTTGATTTTGGTTGAGTTGTATTTTCACCAAAGTGTACATTCACATTCAAAATCTCATCTATTATACATATTACCTTGTGAATATAGGATATTAATAGGTATAGTATGTGAATATAGAATATTCATACTCATACTACATAAGTAAGTTTTGTTATAAAATAATACTCTTTTCTGAAAGTGAGAAGCCCTGATGCCACTGACAATGAACTCCTCTGTCATACTAATGCAAAATGTTTGTTTCATATTTTTATGGCAGTAATTACTAAACAGCAAAAACCAGAAGGGCTTGTCACATAACACTGCAAGTACATACACAGAAAGATGTAAATAATTTAATGTGCAAATATTGTTAACACCAAGATATTGCTATGGCCAAGAATAGATCAGACAGTTACAAGACTGGGCACAAAAGATTGTCTGAAAAGATTTTGCCTATGAAGTGAAGTTTGGTGTTTCACAAAATTTCCCTTCTGATATATGATGTTTAGACTTGCCACTGAACATTTCATCCAGCCCACAAACATGATTTATACTGTGCTGTTCATCACCATTTGTTAGAATAATGCTTGCCATATCTCTAAGGTCTTTCACCTTCTGAATGATCTTTCACAGGTGAATGAGATGACTAATATAACTTACCGTGTCTAGAAAATAATACTGTAATAAATTACAGAATTTAGAGCATGTACTGTAAAGAAAAGGTAAGATTAGAGATAGGCAAGTATTGGAATACTTACCAGCAGATGAAGAAATACAGTGAAATAGAGATACTCCTCGTCCTGTTTCTTTTGTCTTGAAAATTTCTTAAAAATAAGAAAAAAATATTTTCTTAAATACACACTAATGGAGTAGGAGTACTTTTACTAAACTAAGAGATCTTTATGGCAAAGTCTACCTTTCTCTCACTTTTTTGTGTGTTCTTTAATTACAAACCTTCCACTTTTTCTCAAAAAACATGGTAATAAGAGTGACAAAGAACTTTACTGAACCTGGCAAATAAGAAGAAAGAGCATAGTGTCACCTTTTCACTCTAAAGCATAGTTTGCCAATTTAACTATCTAAATGATACATACTATATAGGATTCAGTACTCGAAGACCTTAAGGGAGTTATTATCAAAGTAGCTAGCAGTGACAGCTATTATTGCTTTATATTTTTTGAATAACTGAATGTGCAACGCTCAGTTCTGTCCTGTGATAGTCAAGGAGGCTTGCCTTCTGCTTCACTGTTCTTGATTTTTTTCTTAAGCAAGCCCTAGTATTCATGTGGTCAGCCAGATAAGACAACTGATCCAGATGAACATTATCCCTACCAAAGTAGTCTACTTCTATGTGTGTGTGTATGTATGTGTATGAAATTTGTTACTGGATCAGAACAATGTAGTCTTATGAGTGCTAGCAATAGTATAAGGAACAAGGTGGGAAGACATAACCAAGGGCAGGGAGGTGAGACTACATGCTCTTAAGCTGACTTAAATCAATTGTGAAATTTCATCCCCCTTATAGACCTTCACTGGCTGAATGAAGTTCAATGTGAGAGATGAGATTAGATTCCATAAATGCACCCAAAAGTCAGGTCCTGCAAGATGTGGAATATTTATATTTTCATCCTCCCTCATACAGACTTTGAGGAAACTTCTTTGCTCTTTTCTCCTCCCCCCTCTGCTGCCCTCAATCTGTCTTAGCATGTGGGTTAAGTGCTACACTGTTAGACAATTTCACTATCAAGAGTATAAATATGGAACAGCTACTCACAATGACTACTTACCTCAAAATGACATCAGATAGGAAGTAGCTTCTGATATCTTGTAATCCATACTGGGAAATTCAGAATGATAGTGAAAATTAATTGATTAATTCTCAAATTATATTCACATAATACCCATGAGAATTAAGCAGACAGAGAATTATTTGCATTTTTAAAGCTGTGTAGATTAGTCAAGAAAATATGTTATAGAGCCCCAGAATTCCATAAAAAAAGCAGCAAGGGTAATCTCTGCATTTTTGTTAGTCAAGATTACTGGAAAATCATGGGCAGTATAAAATAATTAATTCCATATATTTCACATCATTCCTCAATTTTCTGACACCTGGCAATAATACTGCCAGTTTAGCAGCCTCTGTGGAGGGCAGTAGTTTGTAAAAATGCTCCAGTTGGAAGAAAAGTGAAAGCAGAAAAGGAAGAAGTATAAAGGATGACCTTTACAAAGAAAAAAGAAAGGAAGGTAGTGAAACTGGAAGGAGATTGCTTTAGGTTATAAAAGGGAAGAAGAAAGACAGATGAAGAGTAGAAGTGAAAGAAGTACTTCAAAATTGAAAGATACCTCATGATATTTAATTGCTGTATCTAAATGCCCATATTCACACAGGCATGTTGTAAAGCCCTTTGTGCACAAGCATTTGCTATTTGAGGTGAAATATTCTGTGAACATTATTCTCTCCAACAACCTCCATGTAGCCTGACTATAACAGAGAAGAAAACCAGAGTGATTTGGTCACAAGAAAGCTGTAGCACACTAAATCAGGATCTCCAGGTGTACCACTATGCATATGACTCAGGCACACAGCCCTCCTTCTGCCATTACCTGAGTGGAATAGATCATTTTTAAAGAGTGTCTTCACACTGGTTGATCTCTATACATGCAGAATTTACATTCAGTAACTATGCAACCAGTTCAAAAGTTTAGGGCTTGATACACTTATAAAACAGAAATATAAATATCAAGAGAACTGAATTCTAAATAGATTGTGAAAATGTCTTATTTTATAGTTAGGTTAAAAATTCAATGGAAATTTTCTTTGTGACTGTATTTCCAGATTTAAACTTTTGATCTGCATTAAATGTTCACAGACTAGGATGAGGTCAACTTGCAAGAAGTCATCAAAAACCAGAAAATGTTGAGATGGTGACAATTATCATGTCCTTATCGAGTTTATGTATGTGATAAAATATACTGATAAAATATAAATTTTACTGGCGCAACTCCAATCCAAATAATTTCATTCTCTAGGGTGGGTCTCATCTCTATGAATTTAAGTCATCCAAGAGCAAGGCTTCGAAACTGAGATGTATTGGCTTCCTTTCTAACTAGTGGAGGGAAATAAGTGCTTCCAGAAAATAATTTAACCTGCTTAACTTAGAATCAAATTAATTGCTTTTCTGAAGTGACTTACCTGTCTTTCACCACTGAATGTGGAAAATAAATGCCAACAAATGAGCTAGCCAAAACTCTGACTCAGTCAAAGAACTACTCTCAGACTGCAGATCCTGCAAAATCTGGCTCATCTTCTGTCTAATTATAGAGGTACCTTACTTTTTACATAAAAATATCCAGGTAGGGAACTACTATATATGTGTATCTGCATTTGTAACTCCTGCCTAAGACAGGAATTTAGAAAACAGATACTGCTCTGCCTGAGCACCCTGTGGGGCTTTTCTGGGAGTGACTGTTGTGCTGTGTATGAGATTGAGTTCCACAAAGAATGTGTTTGCAGTTGCCACAGGTTTTTAAAATATCACCGGAAAAGGTTGATTTATCCTCAATTTAAGTACCATGGGGTTACAATAGTCCCATGGGAATGGGGAAAGAGATGGTCTCAAGCCTGACACTTTCATGCTTCAGGACACTGTCTTAACAGTCAGGCTGTGTGTTAACACAGACAAAGGGAGGAGGAAACCTTCACACATCAAGTAAAATGTAGCAAGGAAAATAAGGTGTTTTTTTTTTTTTCCTTGCCTCCTCCCTAATCTTTTCATGATTTTCCATTAGCCATACAAAGAATTCATTCATTAACAGCAGCTTGAATAATTTATACAGAGTAACTAGGTGATGATCTGGCAAACATCCCTAGAATATATTTAACTTTATTTGTAGGAATAATTCTAAAATAGGATGTGAGATATAATTAGTGTACAATTTCGTGTTCAACAAATAACTGCAAACTGCCGAGATCTTCTATCCAGGATCTGCTGATCCCAAATAAACATGTCTTGCTTATTATATAGGAATGTCTCTTATTATGTAGGAATGATGAGGTGTTCTTTACTCTTTTTTTTTCCCCTTGCCAAAATGTTGACAGATTGAGTCGACTAATCCTTATTCAAACAATGTTTCCTGTAGAAAAAGCTCTGTTATAGGCTTCCTCTTTCTGTACAGCAATCAACACACTTATCACTGTTTTACCTTGTGATAAAAACAGGGAAACAAAAGAACCCCCAAAGGTACAAAAAGATATACAAAAATGGAAGCAAAAGAAACTGCCTGCTTTTAGTCTGCTGAAGAAAGAACACTAAAATCAAACTCATCAAATGTAGATGCAGGAGTTGTGAGCTAAAGAACAAAACTGAGTCACGTCCAATTGAACAAGCTAAAGACCATTAATGCTCCTCCCTTCAAGTCCTAGCAACCCAAACTTGTAAAAACATTCCTCTTCCAAATTGTTAGCAGTGGAGATAATTGTAGGGACATGAGTCTGAATTCCTCGTGGCATTGAATGGCAGCCTTAGAACTGCTGGTCTGTTTACTTTCTTGGCTGCGGGGTTAATGATATAGACAGCTGAACAATTGAAAGGGAATTGAACTGTATATTGTAAGGTTTTTCTCAAATGCCAGGAGGATAGATGACCCTGCTGTGTTTTTATTTTCTACCCACCCAAAATTATTTTTCCTGAAAACTTCCTACCAATCTTATGCATGCAATCGCTTAAAATTCTACAGGTTCGTTTCCTTGTGGGGACTTCTGAGATGCCATTTCCCATCCAATTTATGATACAATATGAACTTGCTGTTGTGAAGGGTTGCATTCCAACCTCTTTCAAAATATTGGAACACTTTATAACATAGAAAGGACATTTGAAATTTAGGAGAAGAAAAAAAAACCATTAAACTTATTGTCATTGTCATATCAGGTCTCTTAGCACCAGACTCACATATATAGCAAGTCTAGGCTGAAAAAACTTAAAAACACGCTTAAGCATTCACAGAAACTCTCCTCCTGAACAGTCTTCCTAATTCTCTGTTACATTTCATGGATCAAAGGACATGATATGTCAAAAAAGAGAGTAAAAATGCACTTTATACAGCTATTCAAAGGCAGGAATTTTGTGCGTATGGATTCCTTCAGGGAAAAAATATGTACAGTATGATTTCACCTTTATTTCATATTTACCTACTACTAGATCAGAAGCTGCATTCTCTCAGAGTGTTTCAAAAATTTTCCATCTTCTTCCAGAAGGGTGTGGAATACCTCAGAAATAAATTTAATAGCTTTTATCCATGTCTTGTAACACTCAGAGATTAAATATCTCTCTGACCCCGAATCTATAAAGTCAGGTAGACTACACAAGTTGCTTGGCAACCTAACCTAAACAAGGATCAAGGCTAAATAGGAGCAGATAATAAACGTCTGGGAGACCAGGAATAAGTATTCTCTCTTTCTGGAAGCATAAGATCCCACATGATCACAACTTAACCTCATTTAAATTTAAATATTGATATTATTTAATTCAAATCTCTGTTGGAGGCTGTGCAACACAGCAGAGACACTGTTCTGCACCCTTGAATATGCTTTACAATTAGACCTTCAGAAAAGTAAGCTGTCACTATATAGACAAACCATCCCCCTTTCAGATTTTGTCACCAAAACTAGAAACCTGCTGTACAAAATCTGAACAATTTAAAATTTTCTACTTTTTTCCTCATTCCACTTTTGGCTACAAAACAAGCTGCAATCAGGGAAACGTATCATCCTTAACAATTTAACTATTGGAGTAAAGAAATCCTGTTGAAGATGCTTCTCTAATGTGTTAGAGTAAATACATATTTCTCAAGAAAACACTTCCTTTTCCAGTGTGAAATTAATTTTTTTTTTGAGTGATTTATTTTCTAAGATCTAACCAGGCTGAATGAAAACTTCAGTCATGAGGAGACTGAGGGCATAATTGCTAATTCTTAACTGTTGGTCTTAGGTCTTAATTATTGTTAAATATCACTTAAGTTCTAAAAATTTTAAATTTATTTTTAAGTATGTGAGAATGACTGTACTAACTGAGAAGTCCAGTATCTTGTCTCCAGTAATGGCCAGTAGAGATGTTTGGGAAAAATGTGTAAAAAAAAAGCAAATAGTCTTCCTTTGTGTATTTTTATACTTTCAAGATAAAGCCAGTAACTAAGTCAGAAATTCAATTTTGACCACTGTTTTGGCTTCTTCCCCTATGTATTCATTCTTGTCTGATAAGCTCTTCACTATCACTCGTATCACTCTCCTAAAACAGGAGACTCCTATCACTCTCTCCTAAAACAGGTTCTATAGCTCAATTGTCCACCCTGTGAAAGGCCGTTTCTGTTTTGTGTTAAACTTTTCATGATGATATCAGTAGGTGATTTTCTAGTTTTGTATGGTGAGAAGAAATGAAGTCTTTAGTCATTTTTCCTTGCCACACATGATTTAATGATACCTATCCCATTGCTTCTGTATTGTTTTTTTCTTAGGTGGATTGTATGTCTGTAGAAATAAGAAGTGATATTGAAACAGAATTTTAATCGATTAATGTTGTTATTAATTAAATATCACTATGTTTCTGCTTGTTATTCAATGTTGTTTCCTCTTCTATTTCTCTACATGTAGCAGAAGACACCTACTCTTCCTAACTTCTGCCAATATGTTGTCTCCATTACCTGTATCTTTTCCAGTTTCTCTATGTTTCTGAGATGAGCACGAATTTCATGCAGTATTCATTAATAGGGAATTATCATAGATTTATAAAATAGTGTAATAACAGTAAAACTTCTTCTTTATTTCATAATTCTTTATGTTCTGTCATTTTTCCTCACTTTTGAATACTAGGTTGGTGGTTTTGGTTGTGATATATTGTGATATTGTTATGCTTTTCTGTGTAGTAATATCAAACTTAGATCTTGCAATTGAACAGATGGTTTTATTGTCATATTTTTCCCTGTGAAGCACTTTCAGCTCACTGATGTGGAGTTTCAGTTGTTATTTTGTTCATACTTCCCCATATATTATGAAATAGTCTTTGATTTTTCAGTGTAATTTTTATAGTGAAATTTTGATGGTTTTTTTTTTCATTTGTAACTTTATCACATAATTATTATTTTTCCAGAATGTTTGTGATTATTTCAGATTGTAGAGATGCTACACCATGTTTGAAATAAAGCAGTTTATATATGCCATAATTCTGGAAACTAAACATGTATTCCTGTCCTTTGTTTCCTGCTTATAAACTACTTGCCAGTCTGTAAGAGCACTTATATTGGGAAAAAAATAGGATTCTTCTTTTTTAAGAGAGTTTGATGAAGGTTGTCTTAACAATGAGCAATATATTAGACCATTTTTGATGTTTTCCTGTTGAGAGTTTTTTTCTTTAAGCTTATTAGTGGTATGTAATCTTTTATTATAGTGATCTTTCTTCCTCTGGTGTTAGAAAAGCAACTGATATTTACCTCAATTTAAGGCCAAACTTGTGTTTTCTGAAGTTTTCAATCAGAAGGCTAAGATTTTAAAAGATAACTGATGATCTTGGAGCCTTAATTACATGGTTACCAATAAGGGACAATTTAAAAGGCTAACTCTTCAACAAATAGTCTTATTTCATCTCTTCCTAAGGTACAAGTCTTGGAACAGGTCAGATGAGTCAATCATTAAAAATCTCTGGTTTTTCTGCACTAACTAAAAAGAGAGCTTCGATGATGACCTTGTATGTGGAAGCATACAGATGTAGGGGGATAGAGATATATCCCACCTTGCTTATCTGGACATAGTTTGCAAGAGGAGATAACATATTTGGGGCATGTCTAATGCCATAGCTATCAGCTATCTTTTTGTTGCTCAGAATGAATAAACAGATTGGAAAAATGGCAAGCACATGAAATTTGTATGGGGTCAACTAAAGTTTTCTGGAAGTTTACAACCCTCTTGGTAATGTAGGAGGAAAGAAACAATGGGAGAACAAAAATTCTGACTCTTTTGAAAATTATCTGCTTGTAAACCTGTCAGGAATCCAAGTATGATGTTACTGTTTCTCCATAAATATCTTTTTATACTAAAAGGTGGGAAGGGTTGTTGTTATTGTTATATGGTTGGGGGGGGAGTTATTTCTGTTCTTTGAAAAAAAATTTCTTAGGCTATCATAAGCATGGCAGAGGAGATGCATCACCTCACACGGACCACTTAATACAGGGAATATTGTAAACAGCACTCTAGGGAGAGGTTTCAGAAGTGTATTTAATTGCATTCTATTAACAGCCAGGGATTAAATTGAGACAATATGTAATGGAACCAGCTTTCTCCTATCTGCTTAAAGAAAGACAGGAAGCTAACTGAAAACTGTTTATTAACTTGCTAGGAAAAAAAAAAGTCTATCCAAAATTAATGAATTTATAATCCTATTACTTCTCATGACGAATGGATAATTCTTCAGCTAGAATCTAAATTAGTGTTACGAGAGACTAAGAAATGACAATTGGAAACTACTGCATTTATTTACAAGTGTTTCATTCTCATGAACTGATAAAGCTAAATAGGGACATTGCAGCATCCATGTGCAAAAAGAAACAATGCTCAGTTAGATATTGTATGATACTCAAGGATGTAACAGGTGGTATATGTACCTCAGTATTCGTATCTGTTCATGAGAAATACCTGTCTTCTGCACTGCTCTCATACTTGCCCATGATCTTTAAAATCACCAGAATGGAAATTCTGGACTTTCTTTTTGGAAGTTTTCTTCTACAAATTATAGTATAGTAAAAATTGTATTTATGCTGCTACTTTCTTTTTTGCAAGAACTCTTTGCTAGGATAAACAGCAGAGGAATAAAATATGCCTTTTCAGACAGTAATTGAATCCACATCTTAAATGTGGATTGATGTGTCCTGATGGGATGCACCCATGAGTCCTGAGGGAGCTGGCAGAAATCATTGCGGAGCCACTCTCCATCATCTTCAAAAGGTCCTGGAATACAGGTGAGGGGCCCAAGGATTGGAGGAAAGTCAAAGTCATCCCATTCTTCAAAAAGGGCAAGAAGGAGGTCCCCGGAAACTACAGGTTAGTCAGCCTCACGTCCATCCCTGGAAAGACGATGGAACGACTCGTTCTGGGCATCATCTCAAAGCATATGGAGAAACAGAAAGTTATCAGAAGTAGTCAGCATGGGTTCACCCAGGGGAAGTCATGTCTGACTAACCTGATAGCCTTCTATGATGGCATGACTGATTGGACAGATGAGGAGAGGGAGGTGGATGTCGTCTACCTTAACTTCAGCAAGGCTTTTGACACAGTCTCCCACAGCATCCTCATAGCTAAGCTTAGGAAGTGTGTATTAGAAGACTGGATAGTGAGTTGGATTGAAAACTGGCTGAAAGACAGAGCACAGAGGGTCATGATTAGGGACACAGAATCCAGTTGGAGGTCTGTAACAAGTGGTGTTCCTCAGGGGTCAGTACTGGGTTCCGTCCTCTTCAATGTATTCATCAATGACATGGATGAGGGGATGGAGTGCACCCTCATCAAGTTTGCTGATGGTACAAAACTGGGAGAGGTGGCATACAGACCAGCTGTATGCTGTGCCACCATAGAGCAATACCTGGACAGGCTGGAGAGTTGGGCAGAGAGGGACTTGAACTTCAACAAAGGCAAGTGTGGGGTGCTGCACTTGGGGAGAAATAACCCTATGCACCAGTACGGGTTGGGGGCTGACTTGCTGGAGAGTGTCTCTGAAAAGAAAGACCTGGGTGTCCTGATGGACAATAGGATGACCATGAGCCGGCAACGTGCCCTTGTGGCCAAGAAGGCCAATGGCATCCTGGGGTGCGTAAGGAAGAGTGTGACCAGCACTGGTGCCCTGGTGAGACTGCATCTGGAGTACTGTGTCCAGTTCTGGCCTCCCCAGCTCAAGAAGGACAGGCAACTGATGGAGCAGAAGGCTACAAAGATGATTAGGGGCCTGGAGCATCTCCCTTACAAGGAGAGGCTTAGGGTCTTTTTAGTTTAGAGAAGAGAAGATTGGGGGGTGAGGGATCTGATCAATGCTTATTAATACTTAATTGGTAGGTGTCAAGAGGACAAGTCTGATCTTCTTTTCAGTGGTGCCCAGGGATAGGTCAAGAAGAAATGGGCACAAGCTTGAATATAAGAAGTTCCATGTAAACATGAGGTGGAACTTCTTTACTTTGAGGGTGGCAGAGTACTGGAATAGGCTGCCCAGAGAGATGATGGAGTCTCCTTCTCTGGAGACGTTCAAAACCCACCTGGATAATTTCTTTTGCAATCTGCTCTATGTGGACATCGTTTGGCAGCGGCGTTGGACTAGATGATCTCTGGAGGTCCCTTCCAACCCCATGAAAATCTGTGATTTTGTGATTCTGTGATTCTAGTTGCCTTCCATGTTGTATTGAAATGTTTTATAAAAATCAATCCTCTGTCTTTCCATTAACCTAAATCTCTGCTGGACCTTAGAGGAAATAGTGGATCTTGTTTGATTTTCCAGTTCTTAGCAGTGCAGTAGCCAATATTGAGTTATTTCGACTGGACCCCAGTCAACACTAGGCTTGTCTCAGTAGGTGGAACTATATTTATTATTATTGTTATTTTTTGTTTTATTTTGGGGGGAAGGGAGGGAAGACTTCTAGGGTGGGGTTTGCAATATAAAACACACAATAAAAACCTTAGTAAATAAAAATGTGAAAAACCCAATCCTCTGACTTGCTGTCTGCTTTAAGTGTTGAACTTCAGGCAACATGAGATGAGGTTTAAAGAATTAAAAAACCTTGGGTGGCATTTCTGTCCTCTCCTGTTGGACAGAGAGGACGGTGGGTTTTGTCTCACTTCCTGACTGTATTCTCCTGATGTCTTTAGAGCTTTAGTGGCGTGTTTACCTGCTGCCACATCTCCACCTCACACGTTCTTGCAGGAAATCTGTACCAAAATTGTAATACTTTTGCCTACACTTGAGTTTTTAATGGGGGAAATCTGGTAGGTGTTTTGCAAATGTGTGTATGAAAATCCTTCACGTTAATGGCAGACATGGAAAACTCTGGCTGACTCTGTGATCCCCAGAGAAGAGCCCGAGGAGCCCTACCACAGG
The DNA here is from genome assembly GCA_028566535.1 of Scolopax minor. NCBI lineage: Eukaryota > Metazoa > Chordata > Aves > Charadriiformes > Scolopacidae > Scolopax > Scolopax minor. The sequence goes on along the minus strand of JAOXNG010000001.1, from coordinate 154,209,395 downwards.
GTACAGACCGTAACAACTTGGTGTAGGGACTGTCATGGAAAGCGGACAAAAGAAGGGAGAAAGGACGTTGCTGTTTGAGGTCTCAAATGGATGAGGAAAGCAAGGTCAGGACCTGATATATTTTAGGAAGGTAACAGGGTGAGGTAAGTCTGTTTAAATGTCTTATAATTTGTTTTTAAGTCATCTTAAAAACTCCCCACTATATTAATGTTTTATTTTATTTTA
>JAOXNG010000001.1:154195084-154209070 GCA_028566535.1 Scolopax minor | reverse complement strand
GGTTTGGCAGGGGGGGTTGGACTAGATGATAGGTCCCTTCCAATCCCATATCATTCTGTGATTCTGTGATTCTGTAATTTGGATGAGTGGATACCTACATGTTTCAAGATAATAGAACTTAACTGGTAATGACATTCTCCACTGTGGAGGGAATGATATGAGAAAACTCCAGAGAAAACTATTTGAAATGCCAAGAAATTTATCTTTCTGCTTTTCAAGGAATAGTTTTGTTTTAAATTCTTTGTTTCCATATGCAATATCTCTAGAACTGGAACACTTGACTGCCTGACTCAGTAAAGCAATTAAGAATCATAAAACTAAGGCAATAGTATGGACATCTCTGAAGTTAGTGAAATTAGTCCTAGGCTGAAAGTGTCACACTGTCTTGAGACTCGATCTATTATATGAATATATAAGGATGGGCATCTTGAATCAGATGAAAATTTCAGCAAGGGCAGAACTTAGTATCTGAGCGTTGCCGACTGCAGAAAGAATAAGGTAATTATGTGGTAATGTTCCCTTTGTATGTCTTGTCCATTTTGGCAATTTGTTGCTAAAGGAATTTTCAAGACAGATGGAGAATCGGGCCTGACAGGTCTTGATAGACATTTCTTTCAGAAATTAATGTGATGACCTTGCTTTTTGAGATCAGTGTGCAGAATGGGGCAACATCACTTTCTACTGCTTGCTCCCAGAAGAGTAGACATAGCACAGGAGGAAGCTATGAAGTAAAAGACAACTTCCTTTGCATAACAGCAATAAAAACATTAGATGTATCTTAAACAAGCAAAGGACAGAAATCTTTCCTACATATGTGGTGCCAATCATTTGACACATCAGTTACTTCTTGCCAGACTATTCCATCCAAGAAAACTCTACACTCTAGAGTTTGGTTTAAACAGCCCTTCCAACAACATTGGTTAACATGCACCCTTGCTTGCTTCATATTTCTGTCACAAATGTGACAAATTTTCACCTTGGTGACCTTATTTAGTGAGATAACACCAAATAGAAATTAATGACCTAATTTCTATTAAGCATTACACTTCTGTAAGGGGTTAATTTACTCCACTTTCAAACTTCAGGTTTGAAAATTCAAACTTTTTATAGGTGCAGAAGCCTCAGTCCTTCTTTTTGAAAGACTCAAGGCTTAGGGTTTTGCAGGATGGCTTGGCTAATTTTACAGTTCAAGTGGGAGGTTGAGTTTGATGTTTAGGCAGCTGGTCTTCACTACTTCTCACCCTCCGGCAACAGCTGCTTCCATTCAACAGTCCCTGACTCAGATGCCAAACCTAACCTGACATACAGTGAGTATTTGCTGTTTTCTTTATGCTGAGCTGCTGTGTCTGTCTATACCTGGTTGTTTAGATGGGCATGGCCTTATCCTCATTATAATAGACAGCCTATTTGGTTTGACTGCTAGTTTAAAAAATGAAATAATATGAGAGTTATATTTGCCCTTAGACCATACTAACTTTTTCATTATTGTAGAGATCATAAAGCCACAAGGTTCATATCTTGAAACCAGTTGCTACTAGCAATACAAAAGATATTGGAGAAACTTTGATTTTTAGTCTTGAGAATTTTATTAAACCCTAAATACATTTTAGTCCCATATATTTTTGTAAGGCTGGGTCTTTTGTTTTGTTTTGTTTTTATTTTATAATATAAAGGAATAAGTCCCTATTTATTCCATGATCACTCTTCAGTCCATTCTGAATTCTTTTTCTGATAACTGTTGTCTTCACATATGAATGGCCTTAATTCTGTCACCCTGCCATCTTGTCAGTTTTATTTTATCTTGACAAACACAGCTGGGAGCTACTTAGTGTTTGAAGTGGAAGAATGAAAAAATAAAGGCAGATTTTAAACTTCAGCATTCTGCCTGCCCCATGGTCTCTTCCACAGCTCTTCAGCGAGTTAATTTCATTATGCATTGAAAAATACAATCAGGTGAACAAAGAAGCACCCAATTGGATTTTTTTTTTTTTCATTGCTAAATTAAATTACCCAGCTGATCAGATGAGGGAAGAAGGCTCTGGAAATTGAGTGATTAAAAAAAAAAAAAGATAAAACCCCTGTCTGTTTAAAATGTAAGAGCACTAAAGCAAGCTTTTCTCCTAATTCTATCCCCAATAGCTCTGTTACTCTGGTTTTATTGTTTACTACAATATACCTATTATATTGTTTAATACAAATGCACTAGGCAGTAGAAAAGTGGGTTTCTTGAGAGGTCTTGTGCCAGTAGAGGTAATCTGGACTAGAGAGGCTGATCAACTGTAGCAGCCATGGGTAAATTAGAGACTGACAGGAATGGGAGACTCCTGAGTAAAAAGAAGCTTTGGAACAAGGAGAGACAGCAGCTTTATTCAAATGTATTTAGCATATTCATCCTTGCTCTTGTTCACAGTCATGATAGGATCTAGTTGAAGTGTAGTTTTAAACTGGTGCTACTTGATAATTAAAGGTACATACACACATGCGCTCTTGCATTGCCTAATCACAACCAATCTCCAAAAAGAGTTGAAACATCTTTCATAAGCCAATTTCTGTTTGGTTCTCTTGCTGATATGTAAGACTTTTTTGTTCTATTCATCTTAAATATGGAAGAATAAATCCACAGGAAAAACTTAGTAGTTGCATTGTCCTAAATTGGAACACCTGACTTTTATGGTATCTAACCTGAATTTTGGCATTCTGGTTCGGTGTCCAAATTACTTGTTTAATACTAAAGCCAGATCACACTGAGCTGACTAAAGGAGATGATGAGCTCAAAATGTACCCTTTGTAGGTGTAGGGAGGGCATTTTTCCATGTGTTTTCCATTGAATCACCCCTGTAAATGTGTGATCTTTAGGCTGGAGGAGACCAAAAGGACCAATGCATGCCGAACCACTTCCAGTAGATCTGTCCTTATATGCGTCACAGTAGGATTCACAAATATGGCTGCTTTCTTACTACTTCTTACTACTTTCTTAGTAGGATCCTGTATTAGCGGCCCAGACATGACCTCTGGAGTACCTTAAATCCCTGTCGTTTCTGAGTTTAAGCTCTTATTTTGACAGACTGAAATATATCTCTTTGCAACAGATTTGTAGTAGTAGCCTTAGAGAGAAGTAACTAGGACATAAATTAAAATGAGAAAATACTGAGAAGGTTTGAATAAAGAAAATAAAAAGTGTATTTTTTGGCTTAATTATTCCGCCTTTAAAATGTGCATTGCTAAATGAAAAAAGAAATCATTCTAAGCTACATTTTCCCATTTTAAAATGATAGATGAGATGCATGAAACAAAATAATGTAGTAAAGAAAAACAAAAATTAAAAATTTCTAATAATCACTCCAAATTCAGCTCTTCATTTTCAAGATCTTTGATGGCATTGCATCTACTTACCCTGGGTCTTTGTATGGAATCCTTCTTTTTATGTTGGATTATATTTAAGAAATCATATAACCCAAATACAGATCTTATATACACAGATGCTTGTCAAATTATTTTCACTGTGCTTGTATGTGGCTTTCTGTGCTTTGAGTAGCTGGAATTTAGACTGTCCATTAATTCATTTTTTTTTCTGCTGTTTTTTTCTTAAGAACAAAACTGCAATATTGTATGCTTGCTCTCTCATTCTCTTTCTTTGTTTCTCTTTGTCTACCCAACCTCATGCACACTCTAGTCTGGAGAGATCACAAGATTTTGACACCCACATAATTAATTATAGTTTCTCTGGTTCCTATACTACTGAAGAGAGATATGGATTATTTTAAAATTCTTTGTGTGTTAAAATAAATAAAAAATTTGAAACCCTATTTTTCAATGTATGAACTTACTGGGCATAATAAAACCAAGATTTTTACGTGTGTACTGAAATTACATCTAACTATATCTACTTGCCTTGACTTTCAAATACATATTTGTGGTATATGCATTATTATCACAGAGAGTCAGACAAAATTCTGCAAAGCTATGTGGATCTGTGGGATTGACTGAGAGCTCCAATAACCTCCTAACGTGGTCATCAAGATACTGTATTGATTTGATATCTTTCCTATGAAGAATTCAATGTGAACCTACTTCTTACTTTCTGTTGTCTCCCTACTGACTGAGTTTTCATACTCAAGTAAAAAATTGTCATCCTAATTAAATGCAAATGCCCTAAGTCACTCTTTTCTGGACAGCTTTGAATAAGAGAACACAAACCTTTGAACTGAAACCTGAAGTTTCATGGGAACATGAAGTTCATGGGAACAAGTGCAGAATGGATTTGTAAAATATGTTCATGGGACACTATGTTACCAGCTTTTGATAAAGAGGTTCAGTTGAGGTCAAAGAGGTCAATACCAACATTACGTTAGACAAGTTCAGATATAAACATAGCAGGTCCTCCTAATAGCTTGAATGAAATATTTTTGGATAAGAGGAGGATATTTACTGTCTGTATGAGTACTATATGCTGGGGCACACTTCAGCTAACTTTAAATCTCACAAAGTTCAATGTCCATGTTTGACTTAACTGCTCAAGATTTGCTTATGGTCAGCAAAGAGTAACAGGCATTTTTAGACTGCATTTTGTCTGACCTCTCTCAGATGTTGCTATCTTGGGAATGCTAGGGTGAGGTGAATCACTCAGATGTCTAATTGTCTCCACAGGGAACCTTGGATAACTATGTCAGACCATGATAACTACCTTTAAGATGCCAAAGTAAGGTCCTCCATAATAATCAGACATAAATACACCTTTGCACGTCTGTTCCCTAATTTTCTTTCTCAAGAGTTTCATGCATGAAGATCTACATATATATTCTTCTGAGACATAGGGAGGACACGGAAGCTGACTCTGAATATGCAGCAATGTGAACATTGATCTAATAGTTGCTGATGAGTAATTGCTATGGTAAAGAATAGATATTATCTGTCTGGGTGTTGCAGATGAACTAAGTGAAATTCGTCATGTATTCATGCATGTATTCAGTTCTTCTGGAAGATATTTTCTATCTGAAGAATGGCGATCTGTCAACATAATTGTCTCTGAGTTCAGATAAAGTGAATGCACTCAAAGGATTTTATTGCAAATTAGTTTCTGAGGCATTAATGCAAAAAGGAGAAGAGAATGGTTATGGTGTCTTCAGCTTGTTTATTTATCTCTTTTGGCCTGAATTTATGACAGCTGTCTGGAAACCTTCCACTGGGAAATGCACACTCAACAACATTTCAAATGTTCCACTAAAACATGTCAAATTCTTCTAATTTCCCAATTGGATCCAGGAAGGTTTCTCAGGAAATTCTGTTTGATAAACAGCCTGCTTTCTGCTTCCTTGGCACTCCCCATGGCAAGTTCTTGCAGTAACCTTGGGGGGGCAAGGAATGCTGCCTCCAGTGAAGGCTTCCAGGTTCCCAGCTCTGCAATCAGACCACTGGGAGCCCTGAGGATTGCTGCTAACCTTGTAGCTCCTAGAACTTCCAGCCTACTGACCACATGGTAGAAAACCTGGCAATAAATAAGCCAGATTATATTTGAAGAAGGTTGGAAAGTTGTACTAGAAAAAAAAATGAACCAAAACGAATTTTTCCTGAAAGTATGATACCCAGGAATTGCCTTTCAAGGAGAAATATCTGTGTGATGCTCAGATAGCCTTCTGAAATGGGTAAGACTGGATAACTATTTAGGATGGTAAAAGGCTTTTTGAATAGAGACCTTGTGTTGGTTACAATGAGGCAAAAGCTGAGTCCTGGCACTTATATTTTACACTTTTGTAAGATAGCTTTTATCAGTTCGTGATTGTGGTCTGATTAGGGAAAAGTTGTATCCTTACTAGGTTAATCAGTTTGAACCCATGAGCAATTAATTGCAGATTTGGCTCATTTTGAATGAAACATTTTAGCAACTGGACAATCTTTTCAGCTGACTCTTCAGATTGAGATAAAACTAATAGAAATGGTTGCTAGGACCTAAGTAAGGATCTGCTGCAGGCAGTAATGGCTTACTCAGTCCTGCTATAGATGGAAGAGTACATACATTTACAAAAAGTAGAAGGTCTTTTACACCAGTACAATTGCGTCACCACTGTAGAGGGTGGCATTGCAGTCATTTACTCGAAGTGGCATAGTTAAAGTGGTAGAAGTTAATGTGTTCGTGGGCACTTACTTAAAGCAAGGCTATCCTAATACTAAGTTCAGGCATGTTCTGGGAAGAATCAGCAAAAGTTTGAATAAGGTAACGCACCTGCAGAATCAGTGCAGCAACCAGTAGCGTAGCTGAAAAATTTCAGGGAAATGCATCAGACAGATTGTGGAAGACTGGCTAAATAAAATGCTCACTGGTCAGATGACAGGTCTTTCCTGTCAGGAAGCTAAGAATAAACTAGGGGTTTTGTGAAGAGGAAAACAGAACTAGGAAAATTGGTATGAAGAAGAGAGGATGAAGAGCTAAGAAAGTACATGCTATTCCCCAGTTTCTTCAGAAACAGGATTTTGTGCTGTACACATATTGTAGCTGTACTTGAAATAGTTCCCTGGAGGCTGGGCTGAAAATGAAGATCTGTGTTTCAAGGCAAAATGAATATGAAATATTATTGCTTTGTAAATGAAAGTAAACATATTAATTAGATTGCAAACACTGTAAAAAAAAAGAAAATTAATTAAACATTCTCCTTTTTGTGACATATATGTTAAATATAGGTACAACATAATCCATTTACAAGCATTTTCAAATTATTGGGATGAGCTGTTAGTGAAATAGGATGCATAATTTTCATACTATAAAGGAATGCTGTCGCTGTGGTCTTCATCCCTTTACTTTAATGTCTCCTGTGTAATGATAAACAAAGATCCAAAGATGACACCAGCACTGCTGAAACATACAATATGGGTGTCTAATATAATTATAATTAACAGTTTCCATTCATTTGCAGGATATACCCTGATGGCATTGCTCAAGAGAGGGGGAGCATTAGTGGTAATTATGCTTTGACTTTGTAATGTTGGATTGAAAGGATGGTTTCTGACAAAACCAGAAATAAAAGAATGGTTGCTTCGAATAGTGTAACAACACTGCCATCTAACTGCAACTGCAGAGAATCACAAGTTATCAGCAGAGAAAAATACCTCCCATTCAGAAATCTACAGTCCTTGTGTTTTTTTATGAATAAAGACATGGTGACTGCGCAACATTTCTCTCTGTTTAAAATCAGGAATTACCTGTTTGGTTTTTTTCTCAAGGAGTAATATTAAACATTTGTACTTGTTCTGAATTTGGTTGTAAGCAGCGACATTTAGTTCGTCTGTAATGGAAATGTGTTGGACTTTGGAAATTTCTCTTTACCTGGGGACAAGATATAAGATTCTGTGTATGCTGGAGGGCAGTAAAAAGCCACAGGACACAACAGACTCCATAATCCAGGTCCAGATGCAATAGACGTAAAGAAAGCCAAAATGAAGTTTTTCCTTTTCGTCCAAAGAGCTCCTCCTAAAAGTCAGTCAGGTTTAGGGCTTTAAAACACTTCTGAAAGAAAAATAAATCTGCTGATCATTAGCTGTATCTCAACAGGAATGATCAAAATGAAACACATGTATGGACCAGAGCTTTCCATCTTTACTTTTCAGAGTGTAATGATGATGTTGAAAGCTGAGCTGCTGTTACAGGGCTTTTGGCTTTTTAAAAGTCAAATTACATGAGAGGGAAAACACAGGACCTCTTTTTCTGCCTTCCATAGCTCTGCAATGCCTTACTCAAAGCCTCAAGAGAAGACAGAGAAAAACAAGTACTTTAGGCTGAATTATTTTGAAATTAGACATTTTACTTGGGCAAATTAAAAATCTGTATAGATTTTTTGCAGGAATGTTCACTATGGTCACTGTCCAAAAGGCTAAAAATACCACATGGATAATAAGCTATCTACAGGCTCTTTGTGAGACAAAATACATTTTTCAGTAGAACATATTTTTTCAAGGTTAGCTGCTCAAGACTTAATAAGATGAAATATGTAATTTAGAAGCATGGACATAGTTTCATCTAGTTTCACCCATGACAAAAACCATAGTGTAATAGTCACCATGGAGATACCTTTTTCTGCTTTATGCTTGCAGCATATTCTAAGTCTATTACAGTACTATTACTATTACTATGACAGTAGCTGCTTCAAAACAGTTAAGGGAGCAGGCTAAGTTTATGATTGCCACCTGGTGGCTACTAAAGAAAATCAATCAGTTTTTAGAAACCCTGGGATTATTGAGGAATAGCAGTACTGAGGGTGCATTTCTGGAGATTTGGGTAGCATCCTGTGGAAAAGCCAGTTGGAATTATGCAGAGAAATGTAGGCATTCATTGCTGGTGTCACATTTCATTTTTTTAAAGAATATTCAGATGTTAAAAGAGAAGCAAACACACTGAACACATGAGTTGAGATTCAGTCAATACAACATTCATGAAGGTCTCCCCGAACTGTCTCCATCATCATACACAGGGTTTTCTTAAGGGCTGGATTTTTTTTTTTTTTGAGTGAAATTTATTTATAGTCAGTAGCACTGTTTATAAACAACAAAAGAACAACAACAAAACTCCTTCAAAATTCATTTCCTGTGTTTACAATTAGATTCTAGGGGAACTTCTGTTATGGAAATAACAATCAGAGCAAGCAAAGAACATATGTTGTCAAGATTTAAAAAGCCGGATTACAAATCTCCCTTCTGGTTTATGATGAACTCAGTATCATTGACTGTTCAGGCTTACTGTAATGAAAAACCAAAGGAAATTGTATTATTAAGTCACCAGCAAGTGCCCAACTGTTTCAAATAACAGGCTAACGGTAGTTTAACTAACAGAAAATTAAACTTGTGACTCTGGGATCACTCAGCCATTTGAAAATAGCTAAAACTGGTTAGATTCTTTTTTTCTCACTGTGATTTAAAAACAAGTACTTGAATAAAGAAAGTTGTGAATGTAAAGTAAAATATTGGAATTTGGAAATCCTGTGCTTCATGGTGGATGGAAAGTTTGACTCTGCCTTCCTCTTCTCTGGGCCAGTTGTCCTGAGCAGACACATCCCTGGAGGATCTCGTTTTGGAAAGGGGAGGTAATGACTCATGAAGTCCCTGGATGTGATGGATGATGTGAAATGTATTACAGCGAGACTCTGAGACTTGGAGAAGAAAAAGGGGTATGAAGCAAGTAAATTTATCTGCCCTCTTGACTACTTCAATCTTGTTTCCAAGCTCTCTTCTTCTGTCCCCATTAATTTGGTACTGGAAACATGTCACATATCATGGCAAAAGAACAAAAAGAGCAGGAGACAGTGCCCACTGTCTGAAAGTGAGGTCACTTGCAATAAATATGTAGATCTCAGCAACAGGAAGAAATTGAACCATTACCCATATGCTGCATACATTTAAACCACTTTATTGAAAAAAGTATGAGTGTGCTGAGAGTGTGCAGTAATTCATGGAAGGCAAGAGAAAAGAAGATGAGAAAGAAAAAAGAATTAATTTTTCGTCCTTAGTATCATAAAGATTGCTTGATCTCCTCTCCCTTATTTCAATTCAGTCCTTGGGCATTTAGAGAAAAAGCAGGGATACCTCATATAAGGAGAGGAATTACTTTTTATGTAATTCATGTATTCTTCCTGCAGCGTTGCATGTAGTGTCAGATCCTGGGGAGAAAATTATTTTAAGAATATGGAATTCTTATGGATATGATGAATATTTCCTCTGACTAATGTAAACAGTTTTCTGACTATCTGTATATTCAGTGAAGAACTTTATTTTCCCACATATCATATAGGGCCTGTTTACCTGACTCAGAGATGCAGATTTGTCGATCTGAGATATCAGCTAGGCACTTCAAGCCTCAATTTGCATTAAATGTATTTGTTTATTTAATCTATTATGCTTATAACAGATGTATTCATGTGTTTTATTTAGGGTAGAAATTTACGTATTCAGTTTTAAAATTTGACACTTCAGGGACATCTCTTAAGGAGCGAAATGAGATATCAATTATAATTGAGAGAGAGCACGCCTAAATGGGATTTTTGATTTCCAGAAGATCAGAGAAGAGGAGATTCTTCAGCTCTAGGTCTTTGATTCAGTTGCACACAATACGGGACCTCTCAGAGAAATTCACTTCCAAGTTTCTAAATGCTAATATTTATTAAGAAACCCCTACGGAACAGGGTGTTCAAATCTGTCTTTGCTTTAAACAAAATATTGTGTAAGTAAGTTCAAAGGCAGGATAGATTGATGTTACTGATGAATTTAGTACTCTGGATGAAGATGAAGAAACAATTCATATCTGTTTTCCTACTAGTAAATTTTGACCCAAATTATGTGCTTCTGGAAGATATAGCATTAACATCTGTGACGGCTCATGTAATAATGATAAACAGAAAAAATCCACCCCAAACTTAACTAAATTCTTGAACCAACTTCTAGTTGGTTGCCACTTTCAATTTTGTTGTTACATTCTAAAATCTCACTTACTAACATGCTAGACACAGGCTTTTCATTGCTTTTTCATTGCTACACAAATTATATTATTAAATTTCATACAGGACTGTGTAGTCCTTCTCCTAGTGTCTGACAACGTATCCCTGTACTACATTCAGCTCTGCCTCCAGTTTTAGTTGTTTCTGAAATCTCTATTTTCTTCTGAATTTAAGATTTCTTAGAGTCTCTTATTGATTTACTGGGAGGGGAAAAGCCTCTACTTAAAATCCCACAGACAAACCAGAGATTTCTATGATAGAAGAAAATGTAAGACATAGAATATTCACCCAAGGTTTTTTTCCAGCTGTACCTACTACATAAGAAATTGGGATACAGATCATATGAGACCTGTAAAAAAGCATATTTTCTATGAATCTTCATAAGCAGGAAGAACTAAGTCTCAGCAGGACATGAAAGATGGTACATAGGAGTGCAGCTTTACTCATGGTAGTTTTCTGAAATCTTCCAAGGAAGCCAGAGTTTCTCTGAACTATCTCAGGAATAGCATAAGTAAAAAAAAATGCCTAATTATGTGTAATACTCTGGTTTAATTGTCCCTGTGGCAAAAATTACCTGATAATCTTTATTAAATCACTGTTAGTGATCTAGGCATCTAAGTATTTGACAAGAAAAGATATCCCATTCTGGAAGGATAAAGATTTCTAAGACTGTGAATATCTGAAGCCCCTGAACCTTGAGGCAGGGACTAGTAGAAAGAAATCATACCTATCGTAAATGAAGATCAGATTCAAGACCACCTGAGGAACCTGAATATGCATAGGTCTATGGAACCCAACCAGATGCATCCCAGACTCCTGAGGGAATTGGCTGATATAGTTGCCAAGCTACTTCCATGATATTTGAAAAGTCATGGCAGGCAGGCAAAGCCCCCAGTGTCTGGAAAAAGGGAAATATCACAGCTATTTTTAAAAAGGGTAGAAAGGAGGACCCTGGGAACTACCAAACAGTCAGCCTCACCTCTGTTCCTGGTAAGATCATGTAATCGATCCTCCTGGAAGTTATGTAGAAATATGTGGAAGATAGGGACACGATTAGAGACAGCCAACATGGCTTCACTAAATGCAAATCATACCTTACTAATATAGTGGCCTTCTACAAGGAGTGACTGCATAAGCAGATGAAGGATGATCTAAGGATATCATCTACCTGGACTTCTGTAAGGCCTTTGATATGGTCCAACACAACAATCTTGTTGCTGAATTGGAGAGATTTGGGTTTGATTGATGGACTGTTAAATGGGTACAGAATTATGTGGATGACCATGTCTGAAGTTTTACAGTTAATGTTCTCAATGTCCAAGTGGAAAGCACTAATGAATGTTGTCTCTCAGGGGTCTGTAATGGGACCAACCTATCCCTGCACAGTGGGATTGAGTGCACCCTCAGCAAATTTATGGTTCACACCAAGCTGAATGGTGCAGCATGCCACCCAGAAAGACCCTGACAGCCTTGAAGGGTGAGCCTATGTGAACCTTATTAAGTTAAACAGGGGCAGGTGCAAGTACCTGCACTTCGGTAGGAGCAATCCCCAGGATCAATACAAACTGAAGGATGAATTGAGAACAGCCCTTCAGAGAAAAACTTAGGGATACTGGTGGATGAAAAATTAGACATGAGCCAGCAATATGCACCAGCAGCCCAGAAAGCCAAACATATCCTGGACTGCATCAAAAGAAGCATGGCCAGAAGGTTAAGGGAGTGTGATTCTCCTCTCTCTGCTCTTGTGAGATTCCACTTGGAATACTATGTTCAGCTCTGAGGTCCACAGTACAAAAAAGACATAAACCTGTTGGAGTGGGTCCAGAGGAAGGCCACAAAAATGATCGGAGGGCTGGAACACTTCTCCTGTGAAGAAAGGCTGAGAGAGTTGGAGTTGTTCAGCCTGGAGAAGAGAAGGCTCTGGGGAGACCTTAGTGCAGACTTTCAATATAAAAGGCGGGCTTATAGGCAGGATGGAGACTTTTTACCAAGGCCTGTAGTGTCAGGACAAGAAGTAATGGTTTTTACCTGGAAGAGGGAAGATTTAGATTGGACAAGAGGAGAGTGTTTGTTACAATGAGGGCGGTGAGACTCTGGAACATGTTTCCCAAAGATGCTGTGGATGCCCCATCATTGGAAGTGTTCAAGGTCATGTTGGATGTGACTGTGAACAACCTGGTTGAGTGAAAGATGTCCCTGGCCATGGCAGGTGGGCTTGCACTTAATGGTCTTTAAAGGTCCCTTCCAATTCAACTATTTTATGATCCCATGATTCTCTGAAATGTTCAGGAGCTATTAAGTAGGAAGCCCTAATAAGCAAGAGGGCATGGAAAAGGACTGGATAAGTTAAGTTGGTAGAAGTGGTGAACACATGCTTGAAAAAAATTTGCTTGCTTGGTCTGTTAAATTAATTTACTTTTGAAGAACATAGTCTGTCACTTTTAGTCTAGAATATAGACTGGTGTGGTCTCATGAAGCTTTATTAAGAAAAGTGGAACAACTCAACCTTAAACTAAAAAAGATGGAAAAATTGTTATATATATAAAAAAGAAAGAGGGTTCTTGAAAAAGCATTACATATGTATCAAAAGCTTAATGGTTTATCCATACTCATTCTTCTCATCCCCAGTGAGTAATGGCCAGCCAGAGAAAATATTCAGTGTTCCAAATGGTTTTCTTAAAATAGGAACCAGACTTACCTGGCATTTCCTTTATGCCTGATGATCTTGCATGTATAAACTGAAACCTTGATCTTGTTGCAGTCAAGGAGAATTTGACCACAGGTTTGAAACAAAGTCAAGGCCTATCATCTCCTTCTGGGAAGCCAGTGGCCTAATGATGAACTGGGAATTGCTGATCTACTGGTTTTAATCTACTGAGTCAGTGAAATTTACTCTCTTTCACAATGTCTGAAGCTATTCATAGCAGTGAAAATCTGGCTTCATACCGTCCTCCTTCTGACATGTAAAAGGAGTTTGTAATAAATCTGTTTTTTGAAATAGACTAGTTGTGGTGGACTTCATTCACCCACTACATGCACCTACCTGTGTGAGCACGTAGTTAGGTCAAAATGGTGGGTGGCTGTGAAGGTCTGAGTGGAGGTCTCAGATAGCTGTGAGCAAACTGAGACTTTTGGGTTATTTTCTCACCAACAGTTACAGCTCAGATTGTTACAAATGAGTTTTTATTTTGACCTGCTCTTTGCTGAAGTACTTTATGCTGACTTCACTGTATTTTGGCTCATTTTATTAGGAGTCAGCATTGATTTCCACAGATGTGTTGCCATCATTTACTGTCATCCAAAATAGTTCCTAAAACATTTGAAATCTGACTTGTAAATATCTCTCTACTTACCTCTTTGAACTGTTGTGTTGTTATCAATCCCTTTGAGAATAACCAATACTTATGTGACCAGACAGGCAAATATTGAATACCACTTAAATCAGATTCTCAATGTAAACTATGGAGTATCTCATAGGTAATAAAAGAACGTGTATTATTGTAGATGTCAC
>JAOXNG010000001.1:154161625-154172001 GCA_028566535.1 Scolopax minor | reverse complement strand
CATAAAAGACGTGGCTTTGTGGCATGCCTACTCCTCTACGGGCAAGATACATTGTAAGATGCCCAAGAATTTGTAGGTGAAACCCTCAGGGTGTCCTGACAACTAGCCTAGAAAATAGGAGATGCAGGTCTTCAGCACTTCCCAAGAAGACCCTCCATTTTCCCAGGACTTTTTCAGGCCTGAGAAATGGCATGAAAGAATGTGAGTAGTTGGAGAATTGAACATAATGAAAAAGCACAAATTTAACCCTTGAGTAGTCATAGTGCAGCTAAGGTGGAAATTTAAGTCACGTCTGGATAAGGAAAAACAAAAAAAAAAGTGTCAAAGACAAATTTGAGTACTAACAAAGACTATATATTGTCAAGCTGTTGGCCCACTCCCTCCACAGCTTTGGCTTGTGCCAACTCCTGTTTTTCAGAATGTGCCCAGACATTTTCTGGGGAAGAGTATATTTGAAGCGCCTCACCCACTAAGCAGTTTTGATATGGCGATGCTGTTCTTTGGAGAAAAAGGGAAAAATGTAGATGTTTACAGATGAGCCATGCTGGGCCAGCTGGTAGACCAGAGAATAGTCACTCTCCACTCCTGCTTAATAGTATGGATATGATTTAAGTGCCTACTTTGCCAATAAAGACCCCAAATAACTTCTTTACCATTCTTGGATGTTTTAGACTTTCTAGGCACCAAAGGCTTTACACAGTAATCTTCCTTTGGTGCCTAAGGATGTGTACCCAAGACGGAGTACAGAAGTGCAAGAACACATATCTGTGCATACCACTGTCTGCTCAGCAGCCTTTGCATGAGTCACACAGCTGACCCAACTAAATAGATCCGGAAGAATCCAAAGTCTTTTCTTTATTTCAATGATAGTGAAAAGTGACTTCTTTAGCTCAAATATTTGAAGAATATGCGAAACTGGATGTAATGTGAAACTGGAATATATTGAAATTTATTGACATTTTCCTAATAGCAAAACAAATATTGTCACCTTTGATCAGACAGTATTCTTTCTTATACACTGGAAAATATAGGTTTTGGTTGTTGGGAATTCTGTTGAATCTCCTAGCATATCTAGAATGCTGATTTCTGGAGGTTTAAAATGCACGCTGTATATCAAGGCCTGAAGATATCAATGAAAATACATATTGGTTTGCATTTTTGAGTATAACATGCACTTTACAAACTAGGTTTTGATATTGAATATTTTTATTTTTTTAAAGGACATCAATGACTAAACTCAAAGATTTATAATCACATTAAATGTTCCTCTTAAATATTGCACATAGAACATTTTAAAGTATTAGTTACATTCTATTAGTATTCTTCTATGTAATTTTCAGTGTGTAAACTGAAAATGAGTATTACTTGTCTGAATGGAGAAAGTATGTTACATATGTTAAGCTATTCATGTTTTGTAAATGGTGCAGTTATTTTTTATATCCCATTTAAATACAAAATATATTGTATATGACCATTTTGAGGGCAGGTTTTTCTCTTTTTCTCTCTTTTTTTCTCTTTTCTTTCTGCTCTTCTGGTAATTATACATTGCTTTTGCCATGTCCTTCCCTCCTTCCCCCCTCCTCTTTTCACATCTGAAGAGCCTGATATCAGTTCCTTAGCTGAACTGATTCTTAGTTATGTGTGAGAAAGAAAGGTAATAATCACACATTTTCTTTTAAAAAACTGAAGATATTTTTAATTAAAATATAAAATATTTCTGCCATTTTTTTCCACATCATCCTTGCAACCTAGCAACCTAACAAATAATACATCCTCCTCTCAAGCATTAATAGAATATTCTCTTTCTTTCTCAGATAAACTATGGGATAATGAGCCAGATAAATAACTCTAATTGATGAAATATTTCTCTCGCTTAACTACATGTATGGGAAGTCTTTGAAGTGGCTTCAACGAATTATGGGTCACTGAAAAAATCTATAGAAGATCTTGTTTGAAGACATTGGTATAATACTATCTTTGTCTTCCTGTGTTGACATAGTCTCTGCCTTCTTTCTTAAGCAGATGTTATTAATCCAAATAAAAATAAGTTGAAAGAAAAAAACAAAAAACACTCTAAAATCTAAAATAACAGCTGCTTTTGTAACCAACTTGTTAGCTGCTACCTATCACACAAAAAACTGTTATGTCTAAGCACCAACAGGATTTTTGTGTGTGTAGTCATATGGAACAAGGCCAAAATGCCTCATAAGGTCCAGGAAAATAGTCACAACTGATCAAAGCGCCTCACTACTAGGCTTCCAAGATCCATCCCTTTTTCCTAAACATTAAACCTTAAAAAGGTTGCATTACAAACGATAGCTGATATGAGTTCATAAATTCACATTATAATGCACTGTTTTCCCTTATTTCCCATATCATTTCTGTTTTCTATTTCAGGGTAGTATGCATTCACTTTGGTTCTAAGTAATATTATGACACTGCATTCTGGCTGCTACTTTAATTCTTCTCTCTGCACTTATATAGGGTTTTCTCTGAAGACAGAAAAAATGAAAGTTGAATGTGAGGAGAAGATCATGTGTTAAATAACCGAGGCTAGGAAAACCTTCCATATTAAATAAAGTTTTCTAAAGCAAAATTCTTGCTCCTTCAAAACAGGCACTTTCTCAAGATTCAAGTCAATAAAACACATTTAATTGTTTAAAATACACAGAAAACAAAGAGGGGATGTGACAGAAATAAACAAGGCTTTCACTTTAATAATTCCTCAATTAAAGAAAACAAAACAAAAACTAACTCCCAACACAAACTGAACTAAACCGGGTTGTAAGAGTGGGAAAGATATATAAATTATAGAGAAAATATACGAATCCTCAACTATCAACAGTTTTTGAATCAAAGAGAGGAAATCTAGTGATTTTCATACAAAATCACAACTTCAGAAGACCAAGGCATTATTTCTATGAATAGATATTTTGTGAGTTTAAGTCAAGCCACCAAAACCAAACGCAAAACTAATACAAAACATAGATTTTGAGTTTCTTAGATTTATAATTTCTGTTACATGTTATGATCTTGTATATGTGTGGCATGAGTATGATGCACAAAAAAAACTAAAATGGACTTGTGTTTTCTGTTGGTTTGGGAGATGATAAAAACCTTTGAAAAATCACAGTTGCTAATAGGAATTTAGCAGACTGACTTCAAAGAATGGGAAAACCACATTTTTCAGTTGGTTTTGTTTTTATTCCTTTTTATCAAGAGAAAGAACTCAGATAAACCAGATTGCATCATGGTAACCACATAAATACAGTAAATAACTATATGTCTAAATATTTTGATTTTTTATTATCAACAGAACTTGAGGTACTCTATATTTGAAGGAGATACAGTCCTGGTTATTAGATAAGACACTATGTTGAAAAGATAGTATCATATAAGAATAAGATAATAATCCTTCATGTACAGAAGCATAACTACAAAATCTCAGAAGGATTTAGTGTTAATTTTTCTCACCTAAATAAAATAAACTGACACTACCTGTAGTAGGTTTAAACTGTTGGTTCAAAAATTTAGTTCAAACCTGTTGGTTTTCAAAGTTACACTTTTGAAAAAGTGTACCAATTAGTCCTGCCTTTACATTTTTATTAATTAGGCAGATTAATTCATTATTTGGCATATTTATTTCTACTGTACAAGTTTTAAGCCAGTGTCTGAAAGCAAAAAAAATATTTTCTGACTTCAGTCACCAAGCACCCAAATACAAATAATCAGTTTCAGCAATTCAAGGAATGTACACTTCACAAACAAACCAGACACTAAACTGCATTTGCTTTTCTAATCATTACAGATAATAATTGGATTCATAGTTAAGAGGAAGAAAACAAGGTTGTGTGTGGAGAATTTTGAGAAATGAAAAGAACGCAGCATGTGCTTTTTTCTCTCAGGACACCAAGAAGAATGCTTTTTTGTGTCTCTTTGTATGGAATAGTAGTCCAGATATTGCATCTTTTTAGGTTATTCTGTGTCTCATATCACACCTGAGGTTAGACAGTGTCTCAGAGTTATTCTTTCTGGTCTTGAAAGGCAATCAAACAAAAATATTATGTAATATGGCTGCATCGTTTGCTTTGAGAGGGGCCAAGAGCCACTGTCCACAACATGTGTGGTATTGCCAAGTAGAACAGTGCATTGCTTGACCACAGTCCTGGTCATTACACCAGCTGACCCAACTAGCTGTGTAACTGCACAAACTCGATGTAATCGTATGACCAATATGTACTAATGTTGCAAAAATGATGGGAAGATAAAGTTGTATTTACTATGTATATACGCTCACATACTCTCTCATTTCCTGTCTCATTCTTACTCACTCATACATGCACAATACATGTCTTTCTAAAGAACCTAATTTCTGTCAACAGATTGAATATGTAGCCTGAATCATCTGAGTCACACTGCATGAGATGTATCAGTAGAGCAGAATGGAAAAGCTCAATCATTTTTTCATTCTCTACAGCTGCCAATTCTTCAGAGTTTTCAAGAGATTAATTCAGTTCTCTTCTGCCCCTTCTCCTGTTGTCCCTGACTACTGTTAGCGTCACAGTTCTTAAAGAACAGTGTGAAATTTCCAGGAAGTACTTACTCTAGCTATTCTCCATGAAAATGACTTTTTTTTTTCCTCACTGAACAAAAATTTTGTGTTACTGGCTGGGCTGTCAAAAAATAATACAAAAGGGAACACAGAAATCATCAAATAGGACTTGAGGGTCCTGGTGGATGAAAAGATGGACATGAGCCAAAAATGTGTGCTCACAGCACAGAAAACCAATTGCATCCTGGCCTGCATCAAAAAAGGCATGGTCAGCAGGTCAAGGGAGGTGATTCTGCCCCTCTCCTCAGTCTTGTGAGACCCCATCTGGAGTACTGTGTCCAGCTCTGAGGCTCCCAGCATAAGAAGGACATGGACCTATTGGAGAGAGTCCAGTGGAGGGCCACCGAGATGATAAGAGGGCTGGAGCATCTCTCCTATGAAGACTGGCTGAGAGAGTTGGGGTTGTTCAGCCTGGAGAAGAGAGAGCTCTTTCAGTATTTAAAGTAGCCTTTCAGTACTTAAAGGACACCTACAGGAAAGATGAGGAGTGACTTTTTTATGAGGGAGTCTAATGACAGGACAAGACATAAACTGAAAGAGGGTAGATTTTGATTAGACATTTGGAAGAAATTTTTTACTTCTTGGGGTGGTGAGACATGGGAACAGGTTGCCCATGGAGGTGATAGGGATCCTATCCATGGAAACATTCAAGGTTAGGTTGGACAGGGCTCTGAACAACTTGATCTAGTTGAAGATGTCCCTGCTAATGGCAGTGGGGCTTGGACTAGACGGCCTTTAAAGGTTTCTTCCAACCCCAACTATTCTATGATTCTATGAGATAGTTCTTACAGTGTGGATGTGTAGGATGGTGAGGGAGAAATGCAGTAGGATCAGAGAAGTCACAACAGAAACTTTCTCTCAAAATGGCAAATTTTCTGAATCAAAATAAATTTTAACTACTTTGCACTGATGCTTTGCAACCATATTCATTCCTCAGTATGAAAATGAATTCTTCAAACAAATAACAATTTCACCTTCCAGTAGAAAAGGAAAAGACTCCTCAAGAAATTCAGAAGTGCTTTGTTCTTTGACATTTTCAACCACATTGGGATGTACCTTGTTGGGATAAAGGAATTAACAATGTTGCCTTGAGACAGTGTGCTATGATTCCAGTTCAACTTCTCCCAAGCTTATCAGCATTTTGAGCTAATTTCTTCAGTCTTTAAGTATACTGAGGACTACCTCAGGCTGTGACTGACTAACCAGATGATTTTTCCAAGAGTATTCATGGAATAATTTATTATGTAAGCTGAGTTTTTTCAGCAGAACAGTATACAGAAACAAGATCCATTAAAAAAAAAAAAAAAGTAAAAATCTGGGTTCCAGAATAGTGATATGGCCTTCAGGTATTTGCTGTGTTCTACTCCAGTAGTCCTCAGCTCATGTTGAATTATTGACAACAACAGTGAATAAGCTGTGTATGGAGAGCAAAATCCTTCTCTTCTTGTCAGGCTCAATTCTAGCGTTCATTTTTCTGTATCCAAAAGAACCTTAAAGATTCTAGCATGCAACATACTGCCTATATGCAACAGGTGACATACACTTTACATGTCTGATCTTTGCCTGATTCATAGAATTATGGAAGTATGAACTATTTAAAGGCATTATAGGTGCATTTAAATTTAGAACATATGTTCAAATTCCATGTTTTGCTTATTTTTGAACCTGAGTTAATTTTTGACTCTGTGTGTTTCTACAGCATTACAACAATCGATAATGTTTTCTCTTCTAGAAATTCCATATCAACCTTTCTATGAAAAATTTTTAAACTATTTACTTCAGCCTAACTTCTTTTACTTCATTTTGGTTTCTTTAGGGTCACCATGTATATTAGGGAGTTAAAAATAGTAGTAATTGTCTGCATGAGATGAGATGTCAATAACAGAGTTGGAGAAAAGATATTGGTAAAGTCTGGCAAACCTTCTAAGCCTTCACTTGTTCAAATAAAGACATCCACTCATCCACACAGAACTGTGCCTGAACATTGGTAAAGCAAAGATGAATATATTAAACAATAGATTTATAGGAAATAAGAGGACAAGACTTTAATGTAATTATGTGTTTCATGCCAGCCATAAGGGACTTCAGAAGGGCACACCTATTTTTTCCTGTGATAAAGCTGTAAAATTCACTTTAAATCTTATGCATGCTGTACAGCAGACAAGCAAAGCTGCTGTCACCTACCAACTAACTGTCTGTGCAGTGCAGTCTCTAAAAGCTTTTTATATTTGGATCACCAGGGTATTATGTGTTGGTTTGAGTGACAGTGACATCTTCTTTAAGAAACAGTTGGGTGAATCTCAGTGTCTGCTTTATGCATCAGGATAGATATCATGTTGTACAAGCAGAGATGTCTTTTAGATAGCTTACAAGTGTATTTTACATAGGCTACACAACCAAAATATAGATGGCTAACTGATACAAGATCTGATTAAGTCTGACAAGGGTAATGTTACACAAGTGAGCTCCCCCAGGAAGTTTGTCAGTTTTGAGCAGTAAGGACTGTCTGACTTCAGGAAAAGTGCATTTTGCATGGGTAGTATGAAATAAAGATCACCTCTTACAGAGCATCTTCTGCCAGTTAGAGCTGTGGGGCTGCTGATGGCATTTCTCTTCTGCTGACCTTCATTCCCAGTGGATTCTGAGACCATGCACAGCCTCGGAATAGGGCAGTGTAAACACATGAATAGTGAATGGCTAAGAGGGATCAATCCTCTGTAAGGCAACTTCACCAATGAGAGTCCGTGGTACTGCCAGGTGACTAAACTTTATTCATTATGTGCAGTAAGAGACATATAACCAAACAACGGCTTTCAAATATGTGTGTTGCTGAAAATATTTCACAGGAACAATCTTTCAGTGAACATAAGTTTTAAATTTTTTTTTTCATTTTATTTCAACACTATTAAAATCAAACAATTTTGACTGGGGAAATATCTTTTAATAAGATTCAAATATTTCTTTCCAAATGAACTACTGCCATTATTTTTATACAGTCAAACACTGCTCATAAAAACTCATTTACATACACATAACACTCTTTTGTGTTTTGTTACATTAATACTAA
This sequence comes from Scolopax minor, assembly GCA_028566535.1. Classification (NCBI taxonomy): domain Eukaryota; kingdom Metazoa; phylum Chordata; class Aves; order Charadriiformes; family Scolopacidae; genus Scolopax; species Scolopax minor. The sequence continues at coordinate 154,164,322 of JAOXNG010000001.1, read as the reverse complement.
CTCGAAACTATTCTGCTTGTTTTTGGAGAAGTTTCTTTGTACATGCACATACACCCACGAAATGCACTCACCCACACCTCTTCTTTTCCTGTGGAATTCTGTTTTGTTTTTTTTTTTTTTTTTTTTTTAAATCAGATCCAGAATGAACAACGATTAAGAATCTGAGCTTCCTGTAGAGCTGACATTATATTTTCCAGTTATTCCATTCTATGTGCACTTCTTAAATTCCTTTTGTTAAAAAGCTGCATCAGGAAATGAGAACATCTGGTTTATATTATGGAAATTTATGCCTGAAATTTACAGTAATTTGGGAACAAACACATCTGTCTGGTGGTTATTTTAACATTTGATTTCATTTAAATTTTATTAAAAATATATATTCTGTACCTGCATAGTTGGGATATCATAATATAGATATTTTAAAATTGATCCAGCAGATCTTCATGTCAATGAATGCAAACTATTGCATTAAGAGACAAAAACTTTTAATGTTTCCTAAATGACAGTACACTAAATAGGTAAACTTGTTTCTTTCCCTATTTTACCATTATATTAATTCCAATTATGAATAATTTGAATTCAAATTTCATTTGAAAAACATGCATGCTGTTTTATTTGAAGATAGAGGAAAGGTAAACTAAGGTTGAAATTCATTTGCTAGAACATTGTTGATCCTAGTTCAGTTCATATACTATATAAAAATATATCTTTTAGCCAAATACAAATGAGAGGAATGACAAGCTTCTCTGCTCACAAATTTATTGTTTATATTGGAAAAGACAACCAGAAAGATGCAAATATGCCATCTCCTAATACAAATATGTTTCTTTGATTATAAAGAAATTACTGCTATGGAGATGGCATCAATGTCTTACTCTTACTTTGGTAATCTTAATTAGTCATAGATATAGAAGAGTTCTACAATGTTCTTATTTGCCAAAACAAATTAAGCATTTGCAAGGAATAGATGTGCAAAACCAGATCCACCAGCCCTATCTTTCTGGTGATTAACCATCCAATCAATTGGGGTCATCATAATGATTAACTTCACTGTTTTTTTATAATACCCTAAAACCTGAACTCATCATCTATATTAAAATTCAGTCTTAGCTCTTACTTAATATCACAAGGAAACTTTCTTTTGAAGATCATAAACATCTCTTTGCTTAAAGGAAATTGAAAATTAAATAACTCATTACAGAAATAAGTAGTCTGGTAAAAAGTAAAACAGGAGCACTGGCCTTTGATTTTGTGAGTTGAGTAATATTTCATTTAATAAGATACTATATTAAAATGTTCAAATGATTAAAATAAAACAAATGAATAATCTTTAAAATGTCTGATCAGTTTCCCTGGAAAATCTTAAGACCACTGATTTTAAGTCAGTTTGCAATGGGCAGGGGCCTGCTTTAATGTTTTACAATCTATTCTAAAAATACATCTGAATTAACGAACCAAGCAACCTCTCAAGGCTGTAAAGTCTCTGTGTTCAACTCTGCTCTCTATCACTTTTAAAGTGATGATAGTCTATATGAATCAGCTCAACTTGACATAATTCAGAAGACTGATAGTGCTGACTACCAGTGTATGCAGGAGTATACAGGACAGTCTCTCTTTTTATATATTCTGCTTTCTCAAATTAAGAGAAAGCCTAAAATGTTCCAGTGTTGTTCAGAAAAAACAATCCCTTATGGGCTTAGAGGGCCTTCAACCAACTTAAAAGATGTGCTGCAGATTCCTGGCAGATGAAGGGACTTGTGATAGGCTGGTATAAATATATATAGAGAAAAAGTTTTCCATGCCCTGAATTTCTTTCCATTTGGAATTGTAACTTTTTTAAGGATAGGACTTATTCAGCTTCAATGTTAAATTTTCATCTTGATCATGCAGGCTGAAAAATTCTCTCACTAAATCCAAACAAGCATCTAAAGAGTCAGTAAATAACAAAAGCTAAAGTCAAGGAGCCAATGAATCCAGAATAACTAAGAAAATCAAGACATCAGTCATAAGACAAGTGTTTTAGAACCTGAAATCTATTAAAAAAGAAAAAACCTACCAGGACTCATAAAAATAGAGGGAGCCAGTCATAGTGTACTCTTTAATACACTTTAATAAAGATGGTAATTTGTATCAACAATGCAAGCTTATTTTAGTCATGGTCATTTGAAATTGATTAGATTGTCTTACTTTTTTCCCTAGATGTTTTTGAATGCAGGAATGAGACTGGAGGTGCCACTGCACTAATTTGCTGTACTCAACATCTTCAAGTTGTGCTACCTCTCCCCCTTACATGTAACATATAGATTGATGTGAAGACCTCAGAGTTGTATGCTGTTGTTATGACACTGAAGTGAGACAAGCTCCGAAGAGAAAGATTTGAGGGTCCTGGTAGACAGTAAAATGAGCAAGCAGTGTGCTCTTGTGGCCAGAAAGGCCAACGGAAACCTGGGCTGTATAGGGAAGAGCGTGGCTAGTAGGTTGAGGGAAGTCATTCTCCCCCTCCACTCTGCACTAGTGAGGCCACAACTGGAATACTGCATCCAGTTCTGGGCTCCCCAGTTCAAGAGGGACAAGGAGCTACTGGAGAGGGTCCAGCGAAGGGCAACAAAAAATGATTCAAGGATTGGAGCATCTCTCTTATGAGGAAAGGCTGAGAGAGCTGGGACTCTTTAGCCTGGAGAAGAGAAGGCTGAGGGG
>JAOXNG010000001.1:154128127-154140427 GCA_028566535.1 Scolopax minor | reverse complement strand
GAGGTGGTGGAGTCACCATCCCTGGAGGTATTTAAGAAACGTGTAGACATGGTTCTTCAGGGCATGCTCTAGTGCCCGAGGTTATTGGTTTGTAGTGGGGTGCTGTGTGGGTGGGTGATGGTTTTTGGTTTGGTTTTTGCTGTTGTGTGTTTAGCTGGTGGGTGGTGGGTGTGTGGGGTTTTTTTTGGGTTTTTTTGTTTTTTTTGTGGTTGGACTCGATGATCTCTGAGGTCCCTTCCAACCACTACGATTCTGTGATTCTGCGATTCTATATATGATGTATAAGAGAAGAAAAAGAGAAAAATATTATGCTTGGATGGATTTTGGGATCTGAGAGACATTAAAGTACCCAGTAAAAAAGATGAAAGAAACACAAGTATTTCACATTCGAGTCTACAAACTGACTTGTACAGAAGTACCACCAAAGGAAAAAGCATCTTTAGAATTTCCAACTCATATGATTATCTTATGGGGAAACATTATCCCAATGAAGTGTTATCCTAAATAAGTCAAGTATAAAGAAAGTCCTCCAATGAAAATGAAAATAGATCTGATATGCTTTGAAACTTGAAAAATATAGCAACAGAAGCTCTGATCAGTATATAACATCATATAACTGAAAAAAACCAAAGTAAATAATTTATGCTTTAAAAAAATGGGCGACACTGATATGATGCTAAAATAAAACTAAGATGACAGAAATTAAATTCAACCAGGAAATTTCAACAAATTGACATTGATCAAAACTCTAGGAGTAGGTAAACAAACTATTTTCTTATTTAATAAGAATAGCAGCTTGGTGAACACCAGCAAAAGTTTAATGACTAATACTACCAGTCTGCATCCTAAAGTAAAATTTTGTTTTCATTGTAAACAATAATATATAAGCAGGTCATTCTAGGCTTTCTGTTAGAACAAATGAAGGGAAATACATGATTGTAAAATACAATTCATCGTCCATTATGTAATTATAAAAGAAGTAAGGTATAGATGTCCTTGGCCCACAATCTTTTCTGGATGAGTTCCTCTAATTCATAATTATTGTATCAGCCAATGTGCACATCCAACTGGTAGAGCAAAAACTTGAATTTTAGATGTATAAGAGTGAACCTTCAGGTTGGTCAAATAAAAGCCCGTTCTTTGGTCTTCTCCATTTGATGGATATGATACAGCACAACGTACAGAAACTGGTTGTACATGCAATTAAATGATGTTCCATTATGCTGAAGGAAAAGAACATGTAATTCTGACCTTATAAATACTATACATTTTACTTTACATTTATGCACATAGCTCTTAGCTGTCTGCAGGGTCTATTGACAAAGGGGCAAAGTCATCTCTTTATAGTTCATGTGAGAAATACTGTTTCAAATACCATTCCTTCAATTTAGAACTGTATCTAAACAACTAGACTCACAAACATTTCTGGATTCAGTATTCTCCACACAATAAAATTATGTCCTGACTCTACACTGCAATGGTATGTGGACATGTTTAAGGTAAAATCTCCACTTTCTTTCCCTCAAGGAGAAATCTCCACTTTCTCTTCTAAGACATTCTGGCCTCCCTGCAAAGAAACCTGTTCACATAAGTTACAGTGTGCTTGTCCTAAGCTCAGCACAAAAGTAGTGTTCTTCAGAAGTCAAACCTTGAAAGCAATTTCTCTTCACTCTTCTGAAAATTTTCAGAACACCTGAGCATGTAATGCAGAAGGTTGAAGGAAAGCTAAAAGGTTTTGCTCACAAGGAGGTTTCAACCAAATTATTCTACCAATGAAAACGTTATTCTTTATGACTCTTAGTAGTACCCCAAGAACATTATTCTGTCTTATTAAACAGCAAGAATGGCAGTCAAATTACATGATTTTATAAAAAACTGCCTTCAAAAATCAAGAAGTAGTTGCACATATTAATAGTACTTTTTTTTTTTTTTTTTTCCACTGTCTAAAAGGAAGCAATGTTTCCTGGAAGAGAAATTTTCAGCATAGCTACAATTTCTTATAGCTGTAACAAGCTGGACAATTTGGAATTTATTATGCCAGAATATCGCTGCTGCTGAAATATATGTTAATGTAAAGAGTAATAAAAAGAAATTCCCGAGCATCTTCAATGTCATTGTGCTTCTGAATTATATGATTTGTCAGTCCTCTTCATTAGATTCTACATTTCTCTAAGTCAAACATATAATTTCATCATTTCTACAAGCAAAACTCAAGCTAGGGTACTGGATTATGCAAATTAATGAAAATGGCACAATAGAGCACTTAGCTCTGTTCGGCCTATGAGACTACTTGTATGCATGAATTTAAAAACCTCTGCAGTTTTGCCTGTAGATGTCTTACATGGTTTTGCTTCATGATTATGTTCAGCTAGCACGTGTTACCATTCAACTGTGGGAAAACAGATGTTCTCTATTAATTCTAAATTCAGCAAAACTGATTCATTTTATGCTTTAGAATGAATTTATATGCTGCCTTGAGGGTAACCTTTAAGTACTACAGGGCATCTTGCTCACAATTTGGACAAGCTAGGATAATTCTCCTTTGTTTTATATTTTAATTCTAGAACTAGGACAAAATCCTCTGGAACATAAAAGATTTTCCCTGGCACAATATACAATATCGCTGCTATTATTCTCTGAAAACAGGTAAGGTGAGTGCCATAGAGTGAGTACACTAATACAATCATTATCAAACTTCTCATTTTAAGTAATCTCTAAAATCGCCCCAAAACTTTGCACTCATAGTTTATGATCACATATGTCAAAACCTCAGTTATCACAGGAAACTCAAAAATTTTGATATGCAGTACAGACACCTGGCTTAGGACCCTCTGATGATTGACAGAGGCTAAAATTCCTGCTGGAGATAGATTAAGCTCTTCAGTTTGGTGGAAAATTTTTTGAAATGACAATCCCTTATAAGATTTTCTTCCACAAGCCAAGGCCCAAATTAAATGTGTTGCAAATATGGGGACATGATATGATTTAATAAAGGAAACTGAAGTATAACATGAAATCTTACATCTCTCAAAACAAAATACTTTGCAAAAGAGATAATTTCAAAAGCTCTATTAGAAAGTTTTGGTTTCTGCTTCACAATTCCAAAACTGGAATTTTTTCTCTCACTTAGGAGAATATAGGAGCTTAAAAACATCATCTAGTTGACACCTGTTGGAAGAAATTATTTTCAAAGTACAGTCTGCCAACAGAGTGCAGTATGTTCTCACATGTCTGGTCTCTCATATTTTTCTTAGCCAAAGCCAGCTGAAAATAACTGAAAATAACTGAAAATTCTTCTGCTCTCAATAGAGGTTCTATGGACACATAAATACAACTTAGACTATTCTAAATGAAAAGTATTATCAACTTCACTAATTGTTATCTTTAAAAACAAGTGATTTTCAAGTGATTATTTTTAAAGCAGATTTAGCTATATGGATATTTTGAAGGGCTCATAATAAACTACTTCTGTATTCTACAGGAATACAAAGAAGTTTTAACAAAAGGCAGTATTTCAAAAGAGTGTATTTTAAACATATAATCAGAAAAGTAAAACGAAAAAAAAAAATCTATATTCTTCTGGAAGAAAGTTCACCATACTGTTAACTTTTACAAAGGACAAAATATTTTAAAGGTTAAACTAAACCCAAAGGGCCAAAAGAGGGATTTGCAGAGAAAGAAATTAGCAATTATAGATCCAGGGAAGTTCATTCATTCTACAGTATTACAAGCCAGTCTACTCCCAGTAGAACATTTCTGAAGCCAATATGATCTGTCTGTGACATGGAGTAGTTCAATTCATTAATTTCATTCACTAAAAGTAAAAAAATTGTAGCAAATTTGCTTTCAGAAGCCACACTTTATACATGTAAAGCAGTCAAATAAGTTGAATCCATTGTTCACTGCAAGATGACACCTTGCATATATTTACTGCTTACGTTTCCAATTTCTTTCCAAAACCCTCTCCAAAATGCACTTTCATGGAGTCATAGAATCATAGAATCATCTGGGCCAGAAGGGACCTTCAAAGGTCATCTAGTCTGACCCCCAGTTTTTGTTTCCAGTTTTTAATTTAATTTCCTGTCATTTTCTTACCTCATGCTTCTGTTGTTATACTGTAATAACAGTTGTCAGGGCTTTTTACGAGTAAAATTTTTCAATGACTGCAAAACACTTTGCGAGACATTTACATAAAACATGGTTATTCTGCAAATGAAAATTGTTTTATATCAGTTTTTCTATCAGCCCAACATGTTTACAGGAAAGCACTCCTTTTTCATCACCACCTAGGAAAAGAAATGATCTCTTATGCAAATTAAGCATGTTATGCCATTTTCAGTGTGATCTCTGGAGCTGATATATCAAGATGCATAACTTTTTTCAATATATCTTTACTCATTCTTCATCAGCTTGTGCTTTAGTCCTTGTTCAAACACTCATTGACTGTACCATCACCATTTTGATGATGCTGCATAATCTTACGCAGCATTATTTGCATAACAGGCTGCAAATAATGTTATGAATTTTCCTGAGCTGGGAGAGCTAATAATGACAGGATACTGAATAAACCATTACCTGTTTAATCCTTCCTTCCCAAAGCAGATAAAGGGTGCCTAAATGAAAATTTTTTTCCCATATTCACAATTTCCCCCTAGATACCAAGAGGAGTTACCACCTGGTGGTGTGGACATGCAGGAAAGTACCGCTATAATGTCAACCACAGAGCCATTATGGAGGGAATGAAATATTTCCTGTGGTTACTTAAGGTATATTTCAGCTTTTATAGCCTTGGTCACTTGAAATCTCAGTGTGAATTATTAAATACAATGCTTGACTGTTCAGCTTGATTAAATGTATTGCATGACTGTTAGTCCAAATATAAAGACAATAATGAAAAATGAAATCAAAAGTGGAAAAGAGACAGACACAAGCAGGAGACAGAGATACATAAATATTTAGGTGCTGTAAGGTGATAGATTTTATGATTTATATAATTAAAAAGTTATTCCTTACAGTAGAACTTATACCTTCTCTAAGTCCCAGTTACTCCATTTACTCCAATAGAGCAGAATTTGCTTTTTCTGGATATTATCCCCAACTTCCCATCTGTTTTGCAGGAAGCTAAAATTCACCTCCTTCAATAAAAGAACTGCTAAAAGCAACAGCCTTTTGGTAAGATGAGACAATTCAGATAAATCCTTCTATATAACTATCATCTCCTTACATGATTGAATCATGTTGTGCTGTCACATCCTATTACTGTCAAAGTGTGTACATGTGGTTTCATTTGTACTTACTTCACAAAGGTAAACTTGAACTTCAAAGACCAAAGTTTACTGCAGGTCATTTAATGGAGCTGAAGCTAAAATTTTAAGGCAGAAGAACCAGAAAAGTGTCAATTCTTAAGGGAATTTATTTAGTTTTGTTATGGATGCAAAGCTAACATACCATTTTCAGTTGGTATTTTAAGAAAGATTATTCAGCATAATAAAGATGTGCGGGAAGTCCAAAAAATCAATAGTAAAAATCAACCCGTAAAAATCTAAAGGACTTTTCATAGGAGTCTTGTTATATACAAGTAGCTATGCCATTAGTCTAAAATTTAGTTGACTCTCTTCTCACTTGCTCCTCCCCCAAATCTCACTTTGACTTTGTATTCTGAAAGAAAGATGTGTATCTGTTTATCCATCTCGTTAAATAAAATAAGACATAAACATAGAACTCATAATGCATTCGCCAAGGCTGTGCTCCTTATGGATTATCCTTCTGGTCAATTTTTACCCTAACTCAGCAAAGACTACACAGCCTGCTTTGAAAACACTGGTGGAACTGTACTGATACCTGCAAACAGTGCTGAATGCAGTGACTCAAAAATGGACAATATATTTGGAAAGGGATTAAGTTTTTATAAAAAATATTTTGCATTAACAGAAAATACTCACAGTTGGATATCTTCAATTAGTAAATAGTATCAGAAAAGAGGATTTATTATTAAATTCAAATCTTTGTATGTATATTTTCTTGAAAGTGTTTTGATTTTCTCATTCAAAAGGATAGCTTTATTTAGAATATTGAACAAATTGTCTATTGGATACAACTGTAAAGGATCAAAAAAATAAAAATTTTACAACAACATATATGAGTGGCAATGAGTATAAGGGTGTGTGCATATCTACATATATGTGTCTATGCAAGAGAGCACTTTCATGCCACAATTCCATCTTTTATTCCTCTCTTTTATATTTGCAAACCTTTGCTTTCTACAAAGACATTGATAAATGAAGTATGAAGAACTAAAATAAAGTATAATTTAATATGCACTTCTCTTTCAAAAATTTATTTCTTTTGCAGAAAATAATTTTACAGCTTGCAATATTCCAAGAGTTTGGAAGAAAGTCCAGGGTTTCTTTGTGGTTTTCTGTTCGTTTGATTGGTTTCGTTTGCTGGTGTTTCTGTTTTGTTTGGATTTGGTTACTTGGGGTTTTTGTTTGTTTCGTTGGTTGGTTGGGGTTATTTTGGGGTATTTTTTTGCTTCTTTGTGTAGGAATTAACTTTTCTACAATCCATTGGATAATGCTAGATAACTTAGAATAAGAAAGTTCACCATACATGCTTTTCAAAGTCATTCCAGGTGAAATCTCCTACTTTATAATCTCTAACTCTAATACTTTGCCAGCCTGACACTCTTGAAATATGTGCATTTAAAAAAAGGCAAAAAATTATTTTATAAGAATATTTATTGCTTTAAAAAGTAATCTAAAATTAGAGGGAAAAAACCTACGACACTAGGGAAAGGTCTTAATAATTTAATAATAAAACTTAATCAGGACTTAAAGGGATCACTGGAGTTAATTAGCAAGAAAGAGTGCTTGTAATATGCAGTCAGGCTGAGAAGAACATAAATAAAATGAAGCAATGATCTATGCCCTAAAGATATATTATGTATAATCACAGAGACCATATACAGTATCAGTATAATAGAACAAAGATTAATTATCATGAGAAATTATTTCCACATATTCCATGTGTTACAAAATATCTTAATACATTTTATTTCAATATATCTGTAAGTTCCTTGAGGGAGGAAGACAGAATAATCCTTAGCGTATGGGTTGCTTGTATAAACGTAGAAGGTACAGTGATTAACACCAAAGTTATCTCAGATATAAATTACAAGGAAGACTCAAGCATGAGCTAAGCTTTCACAGCTTGTTCTGAAGAATGAAAAAAGAAACTTTCTCTAAAAAGAATCCTAGATATATGATAACTATTTCAGCAAGACAGTAAAATAGCTATGTTTTTTTCTCCCATTATGCAGCTGTCAGACAAATGCCCTGAAGTAAGAAAATAAGCTAACCAGAGGCATCCCCTGCCCACACCTGCAAAAGCTGCATCCAGAAAAGGAAAAACATTAGGGCTGAGTGGTGGAAATGGAAGGGATGTAACTCCTTGTTAGGACTCTCCTTTAGGTTGGTTAGCTCTTTCTTCAAAATAGTCCCTTCTCCCTCTCAGTGTCCTAGCTTACTCTCTGTCTGTATAGCTACATTTGCATTAATTGACTAGATGCATTAATACATAGAGAAGCATAATGTATAGTTGTATCTATACAGTTGCAGCATGGCTATGTCTGTTACAGAACTGCTACATAAGCAGGACTTACGGTCTTGTAATTTAATGGTGGACAATCTGCCACTTAGGCAAGTTTCTCAAATACTGATACAATAATTTTATGCGGTTTTAACAAAAAAAGTGTTGACTGATGTTACAGCTAAGCCAATTTTCTGACTAGCTATTCCCAACCCCTTGTTGTGACTGGGACCATATGATCATCAATGGTGTCTTCTAGCCATTTTTTTCAATGTTTCTACTCTCAAAAAAGGCAGTTTCTCTCCTCCCCTCTCTTATTTGCTAATTCTTCTCTGGTGAGTCCATTCAGGGAGTTAAACTCATACAAAATTACTATGGCCAAAAAAAACCCCCCACATCCCCTTTATGCCATTTAACTGCCTGAAACAGTTCATCAACCATTCGGGCAAATTTTTGTTCTGGTACAAAATACAAGGGAGAGGGGGAAATGTGTGGCCAACTTGAAGAGTGGACAGAGGGCTGCCCTTTTCTGCAGGTTGCACAGCTGTACCATCAAATTATATGCTAAAGTATTTTTTTTGATGTCACATTAAGTAAGGAAAAAGCTCAATGAGTCAAAATTTCCACTGATGTGTTCTACCAACTTAATCAAGTTGCAGTAGTTATGTTCATCATTCTGTTATCAACATTGTTAACAACACTGATTAAAAGAAAAAAAAAGATATAAAATAGCTCCTACTGACTAAATTTCTTAAAATTCTCATGACATTTATTTTCCTGAACTCCTTTAAGAAAAAAAACAAGTTTAATAGACAGCATGTGTTTTTAAAGATGGTTTATATATTTTAGTGAGAATGAAATGTTTCATGACTGTTACTTGATGCTTTTGCTGAAAATTTAAAGCAAAATTAACTTAAAATAAAATCAGACTATATAAATCTGTTTTGCCTTTTCTTTACTCTTTTTTTTTTGTCCCTAAATGTTGGTCCTTCTGCTATTAATTGTTTCAGTAACTACCAATATTCTGGTTTGAGCACTTTTATTTGAAGCTCTGTTCAGTTTGTTCAACATGGGAGATGAATATAGGAAGATATCTCTGAAATATGAACTAAGTTTGGCTATAATATAGATTTATTTAAATCTCCTTAATACTTATTAAGTTTAGTACCAGACATGAGGTCAAGATTTATAAGGATTCTGTTTCTAATTGGTATAAGAAAATTAAAAATTAAAAATTGCAATTTGGCTAATATTCTCTGATTTGAAAAAGAAGCATAATTTCAGTTAGTTTTTAACAGGATAGCAAAAAATTATTTTTAAAACTCTCTGCTACTGGATGTCAAGAGATTTCTCCTATCACCTGGCTCTTGCTTTCAGTAAGATCTTTGACAGTTTACAGCTTTACATACCTGTTGTATGTCAGAGTTCACATTCAATCTATATGTTCAGGTTTGGACATGGAACTGATATTCTTATAATACTTTTCTAAAATGCCTTGTAAATTTAACTACAAAAAATTTTAATTCCTTTGTAAAAGCATGTAACAGAACAAAGTCTTTACCTTTCTGATTAACTGTGCATAAAGATATTCACTTAAAAACAAAGTAGCAGCATGCTTAAATAACTGCACAATTAAAATTCTGTGAGCAGCATACCCACTTGAGCGGTACTTAACATTTTCTTAAGTCAGGCTCATATTCAGCAGAAAACTGAATATGAATATGAAGTACAGTGAATAAGGGCACAAAGACAAAGAAGTCCTGAATTTTGTGGACAGTTTATGTTCAGTGTGATTTCAGCAGGCACAGGTAGGTATAGCACATACATGTATATGTGTATAAATAAAACCCATAAACACTGTCACTATTTACTCATGATGATGACTGTTATCTTTGAATAAAAGATATACATGTATAGAACAAAGAATATTGTTGATGTTATAATGTAGAATTAAGCAATTTTGTATTTTATGTGATTCTAAGGTATGGCAAATATGCATGATATATGCTAATATATATCTACGAAAAGGTTCTATATGTACTTTAATGATATTTGTTTTATTTTTACATAATCTAGCTTTTTGTAGGTCTGTGTCCATGTAAATGTCTAATGTCTGTTTTAATCTGTAAGGCCCCCTTTGATTCTTCTAGAGTAACAACTTTCCAAGATTATATGCTACAGCTTTAAAACATTCAAGATAAATTGTATAAAGTATATGACATCTCATAGTATAAAAATCAGAGTACTTATATTGTGTATAATTTTAATTCAAATTTAAGATCCACAACTGAAAATGTTACAGATGTGTTGAAAATAATAATCAGTATTTAGTCCTATATTGCTAAGATAGAGATAAATTACATATAATCAAAATAAAGCCTGACGTTGCCTATAGAAATGTTAATTTATGTCAGCTACTTTTTTTTTTCCACACCTATACAAATTCAAATCAAGATTTTACTTTATATGTAACTAGTTGCTTCTTGACCTGTGGATGATAATAATTGATAATGTCTAAAAAAAAATAAAAGAATATAGATGTGTTTGTCAAAAAAAATTTCTCTTTCATTATGATTGTTTATATCAAATCTATATATTGTGCAGCAAACATCATGTATCCAAAGTGAAGTTAAGAAAACATTTCTATAATTAAGTTTAAATTTTTTCTAACTCTTTTTTTTTGGTCTTTATACTCCAGCAAACTATTTATCTATTTTCTATGAAAAGATTACTAGTAGCCAGATCTGAAAATTAATAGACTGAAAGAGAGCATAGGGTTTAGGTCAATTTAATTTATTATATGAGCCAGATTATGTAACCACAGAAAAAAAATATTTTTTATGAGTAATAGATAACAGTAATCATAATAAAAATTAAAACGTATTATCTTGAAATGTAGTGGGGACATTCTGTCCTTGCTATACAGTGTAAATTATTTCATTAATTGTTAATTTTCCTATTAAATGAAAAACCCTATTTCAGACTTTAGAAGTACTGGGTAGTTGCTTTACAAATAAAACAGTAGTCACAACTGTAAGGAAACTGGGAAAAACATTTGGAGGAAACAAATACTTTCTGCAAGCTCTCTGGTACCCAACCCTTTTTCTTAATGCATTTTGCTAAAGGAGATGGCACATTGGCTTAGCACTGTTTCCTAGTATTTCTCCTTTTCACAGAGCTCTTCCTGTAATTTACAAGCTCTTGAGGAGTAAGATATAAAACTTAGGAAAGACTTTTTATCCTTTCTTTTCTAAGGTCAGACAGAAGTTTGGAACAATCTAAAAGGAACAAAGTAATGAAATTTCTGTATTGCATTCCAATGATTGGGGAAAAAGTATTAAAAATTTCTTTATAATTATATTTTTTCAAAATAAATTTTAAGAAAATGTGTATTGGAAGTCTGCTGCCCCTGAAATTATGGGATAATGTGATGTGATATATGATTATATTTACTATTTACAGAGCTACTAAGTAATTCACAGGCTTACTTAGATTATTCATGTCCCATTGTCTACTCAGCCAAAACCGGTGTGAAACCACAGGTTTACTACTGTGCTGGATTTGGATGGGATAGAGTTAATTTTCTTCATAGTAGTTAATATGGAGCTATGTTTTGGATCTGTGCTGAAAACAGTGGTGATAATACAGGGATGTTTTAGTTACTGCTGAGCAGTGCTTACACAGATCTCACACTGCTCCACCAGTGAGCAAGCTGGGGGGCCACAAGGAGCTCAGAAGGGACACAGGGAGGACAGCTGACACCAAATGAACAAAGGGATATTCCATGCCATGTGACAACATGCTCAGCATATAAAACTGGGGGAAGAAGGGCAGGGGGAACTTTTGGAGTTATGGCATTTGACTTCCCAATAAGCATTAAGTGTGATGGAGGCCCATTTTCCTGGAGATGTCTGAACACCTGCCTGATGATGGGAAGTGGTGAATGAATTTCTTGCTTTGCTTTGCTTGTGTGTGTGGCTTTTGCTCTGCCTGTTAAACTGTCTTTATCTCAACCCATGAGTTTTTTTCTCACTTTTACTGTTCCGATTCTCTCCGTCATGGGGTGAGGGAAAGAGTGGCTGCATGGTGCTCAGTTGCCAGTTGGGCCTAAAACATGAAAACTTCTCAGTATTCAGGAAGAAACATTCATGGGAGAACAACCACTGCTTAGCAGCAGGAACCTACCAGGAAGCTATAAACACACCACTCTTACTTCTCTGTTCCCTGAAGGAGAGCAGGAGTGCCAAATCCAACCGGTCCTCTTGTTTCTTTAGTCCATATATATCATCTCCCTCCCTCTCTGTTTGGCAGGATAGGCTTATTCTCCTCTCCTCACTCCATGACAAAGGGGAGGAAATGGGTGCTGTGGCAGGAACTTGTGGATGAAAGGAGAAGATGGAGAGATTATGTCTATTGGGGGAAAGAATTCGGTTGAGATGGGGGCGGGAGATCGATTGGTTATTGAGACGCCTGGGGGTGGTGGGTATGGAAGAAAGGATGATCGCGATGGTGATAGCAAGGTCGAAGGAGATCAGGCCAAGGTGAATAAGGGGTTTGTTCCCATTGCTAATGGGTCGGTGGAAGCGGCTAGAAGTTTGGCAGAACAGGTGTAGTGGCTGTCAGGGATGCTACATGGAGTACCTACTAACGATTATTTCCATGAATCTGATATGGTGTAGATGCTTCATTCGTTCCTTCCTTTCCCTGGAGATT
>JAOXNG010000001.1:154115534-154128027 GCA_028566535.1 Scolopax minor | reverse complement strand
GGATTTTCTCTTTTGTGGGGGCTATCTATGAGTCAGATTCAAAATATTCTGCACCCAAAAAAGGGAAAAACTGAACAATTTTAAAATGAGAAGTTGATTAAAAAAAGTTTGAGGAAAATGAGGGAGATAGCTTAACTTCAGACATTTTTTAGTGTCACTTGATTTTGATTTATCTGATGTTACATAATCAAATGACAAGTCGTTATAATATTTCACGTCTGAAATATTATTGTGTTATGGCAATTTTTTTCTACCCTCATTGCACCTTATAAAAAAAAAAAAAAGACTCAAGTCCAGTCTTCCTAGACACAAGTCAGAAATTATTCCGGCATAATATTCCTAATATTTCATAATAGGGATAAAAAAAACCCTGTTTTTGTATATTAATTCTGTTCTATATTCACTAATGTCAATATTGCTGTTGCTTATGGACATTGGAAGTACATATAGGAGGAAGTATGTTAGTGCTGGGTTTAAGAGAAGAGATAAGACAGTATTTCCTTTCGAGGTACTGTGGATGTCAGCCTTGTAATAAGACCTCTGTACTGTATGGTGGCCTGCAAAGGTTTTTCTGCACAAAATGCAGTGATTTCAACGAGGATTAATTTTTATTCTTGCATTGTCATCCTGCTGCTTGCCATTAGTCAATCCTTTAGGTTTTTAATTTCATGCACGTCTTATTGTTAAATCTGATTTTTTTTTTTTTTAAGACTTCTACTTTCTTCTTCTAACATATTTGACACTTATTATGATGGAATGTCTGTGTAGAGCATTTAGTTATGTGTACCCTGTGAAGTTTCTGTGGAGACTGAGTCAACTGATGTAAACTCTCTTATGGGACTAAAATCTTTCTTCTAGCTTCTTCACTGATACGAAACAATACTACTTTCCGGAGTTACGGAGAAAATTCTGGGTGCCCCAGATAGGAGACACTGCAAAGTGACACAATACTGTTGAACATATTTGTTTGCTTTGTTGTTTTGGCTTCGAGTGTTTGGGTTATTGAAAGGATAAGGGTGTTTGCTTTGTTCTTGTGGAGAGTTCTAATTTAAACAAGTTGCAACTAGTTTCTTCTTGAATGGCTCTTGCTTTTCAGTTCTTCTTAAGTGTCGTCCATGCTAAGGACTGCTGTAGTGATCTTTTGTGCATTGTTAAACAACTTCAAATTTTTCTTTTTTTTTTAAACTCAATAGAGTTTTTATTCTGTGGTTAGATTATTTGAACAAGGTTATTTTTTATTTAAGTGTTGGAAGTCCTATGTAACTCTTTGTGACACAATGGAAGCTGCTCTTCCTCATCCATCAATCGTAGGTTCATTCAGGTGCTTGAGGAGACGTGTCTGGGATTAAGTTAAAATGCTGCTTCTATTTTTTATTGACCCAAGAGAATATACGAAACACACATTTTTGCTGAGAACTTTAAAAGAAGGCGTTTACCCCTTCTTTTATAGGCCATATGCACTCCAAGTACAATACATTATGGCTTCACCGAGAGTCACTCCAGTCATTGTAACAGTGTTAGTTCACTGTAAATAGCACACTGGGTACTTGGTAAGCAGCTGATTGTACTAGTGTTGCCTTTCAGAGGAGGAATAAGGATGCACACTCCTGTTATGGCAAGTGACCTGGGACATGCATGCCATACTGCAGGCGTTTAGCCCACTCCAGCTTAATCTGTCCCCTTCTCCTTAGATTAATGGCGGAAAAAGATGAATACAGCTAGATGTTGAGCTTTATTTCTGTTTCCAAAGGTAATAAAGAATAGAATTAGAATGTATAGAATTAGGTGTCATGGTACATCATCAAGTGCTCCTACGAGCTAGAGGCAGATTCGTGTAGAAATGAATTTGGGCCCTGAAGTGTGTTGGTAAACTGAAATGTATTCATGCTTCAATACATCTTAGCAAAGAACTGAAATTGGGTGCTTCAGAGTATCATAGAGTTCAGTCTTTGTTATAATATCAGTTGCTGCTTTTCATAGAATTACAGAGGTCTTGTATTTGCAGAAAGAAGCATCAGGTACAGGCAAATGCTCCAGTCTGAAATCTTACTATGGCCAGTGCTTCTAAAACCAGTTAGGGCTATTTATTTTTTTGGCAGAACCATTTCTAGAGAAATGGGTGCTGTGCTTCTCATTGTTTGGAGGCTCTGAAGCTTCAAGCTCCATTCTGCTAAGCACTGCAGAAAAATATTTGCAGAAAGATAAGTACAGAAAGCACGAAGCCCTGCTCAAAGGGTCTTGTCCACTAAAGCCAAAAAATCCCCAATTTAAGAACTAAGCATGATAAAACAAAAATCTTATACAATGTTTTACTGAATCCTAAAGTATTGTTGGTAAAATTCACCAACGCACAGCAGTGAGCACAGCTTCTATCCTACCTTCCCATCTTACCAAATACAAGAGTTCTATATGCATTTTATAAAATTTGATGTTTACCTTCATTCCATTTCTGCTTTTGTCACTAATCCCCAGTTAAGCTGCAGGCTTCTCTGAAGGAAAACTTTATTCAGTGAATAAATAGGTCATTGTGTTGCTGTTCTAATGATATATTCTGATCAGCTTCTTTGATCTTTAATACAAACCGTGAAAACCTCAATAATGTTGGGATATTTCCTGAGAACAAATTAATAGTTTAGATTAAGAAAAGGAAGACTGGAATTATTTCTTCCATAAGACAGAAAATGCAATGGGAAAACACCTGGTTGTTTCTCGCTCTCTTGGTCTTGCTTTGGTTATGAATGTTAGCACAGTGTTGAGGAAACTTATGCAGTGAATTCTAGATATGAAATATTATCATATTTCCTAGCATCAAGTGCAAAGTCTGGAAAAGTAAGACCTGTTCCCACAATGATAGAGATTAATGGAAATGCTTAACAGTTTTTAATAAAATTCTCCATTCTTTGACATCTAGTGAAATATTCTCATGTCAATCAAAAGCATAAAATGCTTTAAAATTACCTCAAAATTACTTTTGTCCCTGTACAAGAGCAAATGACTATATGTGCAGAACAAGAAGGAGACTTATGATGGTTATATCAAAACCAGAATATCTTGTGGAGGTCATTTGTATTGAAAGGCACTCATCTCTAGCATATGCTGACAGCAGAGCCTGATAAACACTAATCCTATTGGTTCTTAGGGTATGACATAAAGCTTGTCTGTTTATACATGTTTTTTCATAAAGTCAATTTCTGGTTAATGTTATATATGACAACCGGTGTTTTTATAAACTAAAAAGACAAAAAATAGTGAGATAAAAACAAAACCCAAACCCTATATGCAATTTTCAACAGTGACAGAGTAGGCTATTATTTTAACACTTCTGTGGAGAACAGTCAAGTAGTTTTGAGATACCAGAGTTCATTGCTTTACTCTGTGCAAACTGGAATAATTTACCTTAGGAGAATCTCTTCCGTCAGCTTTCTGTCATCCCAAAGTTTCTCCATAGATGTGAAAACTGAAACTCATTCATGAAATTTATGTTGATTCAAGCTTAAGGAGCTTAGTATTAACTACAGAAGATCTTATCTATTCCAGGAAAAATAGCTCTAGGGTCTTAAAATGTCTGAGACCTCAGTGCAGAGAAACGAACATTTTAACCCAAACCAGAGAAGAGGGTTACCAAATTCAACAGTAGGTAAACTTTTGTTGGTGCCCAGCTAATTTAAACAATTCTCTTGAATTTGAAGGGCAACAGAAGAAACCTAAAGGGGTAAAAGAGGGGGAAAAATTCTTTTTTCAGTCAAACTGCATATAAAGATAGCTACATTTTGTTGGTGGTCATGCTGTTGTTTTTTCCTTAGCAATAATTCACTTGCTAAGACAAATAACTGAAATAATATTTGCCTTTTTCCTTGCAAATGATAATAAAAGTGGTACAGAAACCAGGCCAAGAGTTTTATTTGCTGAAAACTGAGAAACTTCAGCTGACCTCAGAGGAATCTATTAGTGTTTTAGAAAAGAGATCACTGACTTAAGACTTTAGCTTAAGATCTAATTTTGTGTTTAATTTATGAAATAGTTAAGGACTTGGTAATCGACTCCTTGATCTTCAGTAACATTAAACAGTCATACATTATATGTAAAATTTTACAAGTCCATGTATGAGTTATTTTTTCTATAAGTACCAATCCGAGTTAAAAGGAAATGAAATTTAAGAAACACTTCACTATTGTATATTACTTCTTACCTATACTGATGAGTACAGAAAAAAACCATTGAAATTTTACAGACAAGAAGGAACCAGAAAAGAATAGTAAAAATTCTTGAGTAGTATGGGATCTCCTTGCCCATGCTCCTTCTTTCTTGTTTCCTTGGCTCCAAGGCATGCTTATGCAACTGTGCATCCACTATCATATACAAGGCCATATACAATGTTTGAGATTCCTTTAGTTCCTATCTGGATAACAAAGGACACTAATGTCACAATATGACTTCATCTTAATATTTAGAAACCCTTTCTGCCACCTAAATACAATCTATCATTTATTTCCTCTTACTCCAAACCTTAAATACCTTATCATATTTACTAAAAAAATTTTTTAATTTATATTTATATATCTCTGATCCTTTTTTTATGTATATATGTCTTTGAGGCGTCAGTATTAATTCACTTACTGTTCAGCCTCTGCTGTAGTCTTCTGTGTTATTCATAAAAATATTTTAACTTTTCTGTTCTGTGAATATGCAGGCCACATTTTTCCTTGAAGAGTCTTCTTCCATATGTCACTACATTTGTGAATGTCTGCACTGGTATTATAAAAATTACACTTTTTTTTATTCTGCATTTCTCTTTTTGAATGGAGTCAAGTGAAGATAACATTATTATTTGTATTAATGAGAATAAATCACAAGAAACAATCTTCTGTTCCTCAGAAGAATGAAAACCAAAGCCTTTCAATGCTGTTTTGGAGACAACTTTGAACCTCAAGGATTTATTCTCTTCCCTATAATTTTAATTACTGAAGTGATGAAATTAGAAGTATAATCTTTATGTTCCCAGGGTAGTTAACAGAAAGAGAGAGAGACTGTGACAGATGGCAATACAGAATTAAGTTAGAATTTTCCTCTGCAGTACTATGTCTCTTTGCTATATGCAGCGCAGGTGACTAACTTTCTAATCTAGAATTTGGTCAGTCACTCAAAGTGTTCTGACTACCACCATAAATGTGGTGAAAGCTCTTTTCAGAACATATTTTAATAATAAAATAATTATTTTTCCTAAGATTTATAGTGTTAAAACACAAAAGATAACACCAGATTTTCTTTCATCCAAACCTGTTAGTCTGTTTCCTGTCACATTCCCTTATATATGTAAAACACATCTTTTACAATATTTTCTTATATTTGGCCATACTCTTATAGTTATTTGCAAAGCATCGTTATTTATTTTCTATATCTGTAACTGTGTTAGTTATTCTCTCTAACTAACTGTTAGTTAGTTAGAGAGAATAACTAACTGTGTTAGTTATTATAACAGATAAAGAAGCTAAATACTATTGTTATTATAATTTATTATTTATCCATATGCTCTAATTGTATAATATTATATTGGAGATAATTGTATGGGATAACACAGGCAGGCCTCTGATGTGATGTGTTCTTATTCAGCTTGTCTCTATGCATAGAAAATCATTTGCAAACATTCTGAAAAATTAAAGAAGGAATTGAATTAAATGTTGCAGCATCTTTGACGTTCTGCATTTGCTTTTCAGGAATATCAACTGCTCCTCTGAGAGTCTGATGAATTTCAAGTTCATTCAAGCTTGTTTTGTGACAAAATAGAATTATTTTCAGATGGAAATGAAACAGGTTTTTCTTTTCAATTTGTTGTTCTGTTTTTGCAAAAGCTCAACATTATCTTATACCAGGAGCAGTGACAGATTGTGGTGATAAAACCACACTGTCAGAGCTTTTATTGTGAGAGTTCTTCCTCATATTTTTATGGAACCTAAACACATCTTTGGCAGTCCCTGGCCTCTCTTCACTGATAGCATTTTTATTCTCCTTAGGCTTATGATAACACTAAGTAGTAAAAGCAACCCATCACAGAACAAAGGTTAATTAACACACCAGATGGAGAGAGACACCTGTTGAAATGTTCTACAGATTCTTGGCCAAAGCCCAGGCACAGAGGTTATTAAAACGTCCAGACAGAGTTCCAGCCAACATTGGAATCACGACACCTACAGCAAGGGTGAATATACATACAGTCAGTAACTGTACTGGAGTATGTGACACATTATACCAGTACATGTTATTGTGCAGGAGTTGGAGCAGGTGTGTGCACTAAAGGATGTCTTGTTGCCCCTTCCAAGGATCTTTCATCTGATTTGCATGATTAAATGAAAAGGCCCTCTGCTGTCATTTTCCTGTCATGTCCAGATATGAATAGATACAATTAATATTAAGCTCATACCTTCCAAAACTACCAAAAATAGTGACTGGTTGAGGCTTCTAGGCTAACCTAGTCATCTAGACTCCCTTTGAAGCCAACAGAGACAGAAAGATACCTTCCAAGAAAAATTCATCCCTCTTTTTGCAGACACCTATTAACATTCTTCCAGTCCTTCTCACTGAACTATAGAAGAACCACAGGCATAAACATTTGTCTGGAAGAAAGGTTCATTAACCACTAATAAATTTAAATATTATATTTATTCTTTTAAATTTTATTAAAAACATCAATACTGGCTTCTAACATGAAAAAGATTAATAGGAAATAAATGGTTTTGTTTGGCCAGTTTAGCGTTTCCAGCATTAAAAAGATTAGAAGGAATTAAATAGTTTTGTTTAGCTGCTGCAAATATCTATGTAGCAGAGAGCAATAGAGGCATCCTTAAGCAAAATATATGTGAGAAGGGACAATACTTAGATTCCTGTTAAAATGTGCAAAATTATTGAAAACTATTAATGATTCAGTTCGATGTTAAATGAAATTGTCTTATAACTTCTTTATTCTGCTTTGTCTGGACTACCCCAGTGGATTTTCCGTATGGTTTCTGTGCTAATTAGAAAACAAACCCACGCCTAGAGGTCCTTTTTATTGCCCCAGTGGAAGTAAAGGAACATAAAAATAATCAAAGTAGAGAAAAAAAGACAAAACCTTTAAAGAAAAAATAATAATTCAGAAAAACTGTGATTTGAAATGCTTGGTCCAGATAACTTCCAATATAATATCATGTGTTAAAAGTGCTCTGTTTCTGATTTATAATTGCTTCAATAAAAGGACAATTAGTAATATATATATTTTTCCAGAACTTAGTGCATTAGAGACATACAGAATGTCCAAAAACAAATACCAAACAATTAGAAAATGCTTTTCATTGATATATTATGCAATTATTTTAATATCTATAGCAGATAAAAATACAATAAACTCAGCTAATTGCTTCTTTAATCTCTGCATTATTTTGAAGCAGCATCTCCCCCTCCCCCAGGTTGTTACTGGTTACCTAATAAAAACTGAAAATTAACAGTTTGGTATGGGGCCCCTTATTTTTTGAATTCTATTGTGTAATTATGGAGAGATGTCACCACTAATGGCAATAAAGCTTTACAGAACTCAATCATCTTGCTTATTTCCCCCCTGTGAGGTTTCCATCAGATTAGACATGCTAAAATGATTTCACCAGAAATATCAATAAATGAAGTTCAAATGAAATCAAATTTGGTTAACTGCTTTATTTAACTTTGTTTAACAGAAATTTGAGCAGTGTTGTAAGAAACTTCTGATCTGACTCTTTTCTATTTATTTAAACATACAACTGTTTAAAGTTTTGAAAGGCTTTTGTCTACTTTCTCTAGCATGTACTTGTGGCAGGGGAAAGTGTGGGAGAAATCTCATTTTATTAGATACCGAACTTCTGGGTCTCTGTCCCTTTGAATAGCTATAGCTACTCTCCCTAATAGACTTTTACTTTATTGTTTTCACAGTTTCACCATGTTAAAAATAACAAAAATAGTTTAAAGAGGTATTAATAGTTTCAAATCATTCCCAACACAAAGCAAAACATAGTTTATTTTATAACAGCTTGATTTCTCTTTTCCTGTTAGAAACCATATTCAAATATCAAGTTATTCATGGTCATTGATTATCTCTTGCAAAGAGAGATACAAAGGCATTTGGATTTATACATAGTTTTAGTAATGACAATTTTAGATATTGAAAATAATGTTTGCCAGAAAAATAATAAATTGAACTTACTTTATATTTGAAAGAAATAATTGTGTTTGAAATTTGTTTTTATTTTTTAATTTTAATGTTTCAATCTGACAAATTCAAAATATTTTTAATAACTTAATGGTTCAATGCCTTTGTTAATGCTACTACACTACATCTTTGAAAGCAGGAAAGTTTATTATGAGTATTAGCAATAATTGTTGTTTATTCTTGCCCTTTTATGACTCCTTCCTGGCCATGTGGTAATGGCAACTCCTGAATATTAAACTAACTGGATATTTGATCCTACCTGGCCATATTCTTTCCTAAATACTACTAAGACATGTTTCTTGCCTTTCGCTGTCAACAGTAAATTATATAGGTCATTTAGGTCATAAAAGAGAATCAGGATGGCACCACACAACATGGAACCAGTAGCTAATGAATTAATCGGATTTGATGTTCCCAAAGCAAATTCTGTTGGTCATCAGAAGTTCAAGAATACTTTAAAGAAGCTTCTCTAAGTGTGGTATATTGCCACACACTGGATGGAGATAACTTTTTGAAGTAGCTTTCAGCCTGCTATCCTGCATGCTAAATAGTCCTCTGAAGAAAAAATACTTGCTTCACAAAGCTGGAGGGTAACTTAAATGATCAGTTTGCTTACTGTTTGATTACATACTTCCTTTTTTTCTGACGTTGATTAGACTTGGGTATTGTTTTCCTGAACCACATAGCTCAGAAATGAAGTGGAGGAGGTTGATTGGTATAAATGAGACAGTCTGGTCTCATTTCAACTGTGAATTAAAATATAACAAGACTGAGGCTATGAAAAATCATTTTTTATTATTTTGTAACATTATGTAACTTACTAGAATTATCATCTTTTTTCCCCCCTTCCATTTTACAGGCAGAAAATCCTTAAATAGCTTCATCTATACAACCTGTTTGACAGCTTTGCCTGAGAAAGTGTATGAATTTCCAATTAAGTCAGACTAGATTAATTTGCCTCTGCTATCATCAAAATGTGAAAATCAAATCAAGTATTTGACATATTGCAGCCTAGTGACACAATATAAGAGCAAGCTGGTATGTAGCAGAATATTTGTTATCTAATAGGCAGCTAAAGAAGATGATAGCTAATAATACAGGTTACCAAGCAGGAACTCTTCTTTCCATTCCTCCCTGCATCTTTGGTCTGGAACAGAAGAAGAATATAACTTTGAAGTTGCTCTTTGAAACACCTTTTGAAAATGATGTAACTAAATGAGCTGCCTGCTTTATGCTAGGGCATAGGACTTGTTATTTTTACGGCTCTCAGGGTCTTGAGGAGCTATTGTCATCGTTTAAAACTGGATTTCTACTGCTCAGTTCCTATCAGAATTCCATTGATAGTGCCTTCAAAAAGCCAGACACCTACCAGCAAAATAGGTACCCCAGTAAGCATCAGTACAATTGAAGCACTTTAGAGCTAACAGAGGCTCTATCCCAGCTTCCATAGTTTTAATGCACAGGAAAAGAGAAAAAATCTGCATTTTAGAAATGGAATTAGAAGCATTATTAACCTCAATAAAGTATCATGCAGAGACATAATCATTACTTGATATCTTTACTTGAGATGCTGACATATAGCAACCAGTTTTCTTTGAACTACAGGCTAGGCTACTTGTATATTCTGTTTCTATTCTGTTTTAGGTAGAATTAGTCAGATTTGCTAATAAATATGGATTAAATTCTTTCTGTAACTGAATCTATTTTTTCTTGAAGTGATCACACAAGGAATGTCCTCTTGCACAGATGAGAGGGTGCAAAATGCTGACACTTCAGTGGAGGCTAGTGTTTGGGGGTAACAGATAATAGATACAAGAGAGAATGTATGGTGAGATCTTACCATAAAAAAGACATAGGTAAAGGCAGCTATATATACAGGATTGTTTGCAGCGTCTGTCATAAGACATCAAGAAAGTCTCTCCATTACGTCAATTCAATTATTTCTCAAAAATTCCTCTGAAGTTCAACAAGAAGCAATTCTGAATATTCCAATTTAGATACTGTCTTTGAAGGAGGACCTCTATGTCAGAATTTCTTATGTGACAGGTTTGGTCATGCAAGAAAACAAATGTGTATATACAAGGACGTTACGTTGGAGCACCCTAGGTAGCCCATAGTCACTCACAGAAACAAAATATCTGGGTTCTACCTCACTCTTTCCCATTCGCACAAAGCAAGAACCTTTCACTGGCTCTTCCCTTACTGAAAAGTTCTCATTACAAATAGTACTTACTAAATCTAAGTCACTGAAAGTTTTCCAGAAAAAAATAATTGATGATATGGTTGGATGAACAAATTCATTGTTCAAAATCCATCAGTGGATCAAATGACAGAAAAAAATTATGGGCATTCTGTAACAGCAAAAAGGTGAAAATGGAGAAAAAGGTATGTAAATTCAAAAAATCTATGAGTTATATGACAACAACTGTAGTACATGTACTACATAACCATGTAGGCACCTGCCATTTATAGGTACAGGTAAGTTGAGTGAAAAATGAACTTTAACTCCCACAGAGAAAGCCTTTCTTTTGGCTGGAAGTCAGAGATGAAAGCGGTCTTAAACTAAAAGCGTTTCAGATAATCTCTTAGACCACAGAATACTCCAGGCACAACTTGGAATTTTCAAAGATAGTAGTAAAAGACGCTTATTAAAAACTGTCAACAAAGGGAAAGAATCAGAAAAAAGCTAAGCCAGGCAAAGGGTTCTGTGATGTGGCATTGAAGAAGGCTTTTCTCTGAGTAAAGATTTTATTCTGACCAGATGTATAGTGTGCTACTGTGGGAGATATTGCAGTAGTAGAATAGTGTTTTCAAGCAGAGTTTAATTGTAGGCCTTGGTTTCAGGCCGTGGTTTCCTGTATGTTTGCATGATTAACAGCTAGATAACTGGGGCACATACTATGACATGAGCTTTTGCTGCCTTTAACAGTATCACTTGTACATACTTCTTGTTAAGAGTAGTTCCTATGGAGCTGTCTAAGAGCATAAAACTCTCAGTGGACCTTGGTGTGCAATCTAGAAAGTTTATCAATGCACAAGTAAAAGACTGATACTTTTGTTCACTTGTCAGAATGCTATAAGGATGTGAAGAACATTAAGGCTAGAGAACCTCACCACAGACAGGATGGCATGATCTACAAGGAGAGGTTCATCTGATGTTACAACAACCAGGATTCCCAGCACTGAAAGGGACGTACTATTGCTAACATCTCTATAATTTCCATCCTTTACTCAATAAACCATTTAACCAACCTTGAATGTCAGTGTGTTTCTTACTGAGATCCTAAAAGTATCATCATCTCCCCTGTGCAAAATAAAATGTCAGCGCCTCAAGACTAAAGAGAGAATAGATCTGATATGGAAATGAAAGGTCAATAAATTAAAAGTAACTAAACTTGGCAACAAACTCACTAAATAAACTGCTAGTTTTTACTTTAAATATTCAAGCTCAGACTTGCTGTAAGATAACTGAATTAAATTGGTGTTTTATTCTATTATATTGGTCAAATGATTACATATAGACAAAGCCCCAAAGCTAGACATTAAGCCCTAATTTAATCTAATGTAACCTTTATCATTCCTTCATACTAACTGGCTATGTAATGGAGTACTGGAATAAACGAAAAGTGTCAGATCCATTATTTGTTAGATGATGCATGTTTTACAATTAAAACTAAAATATATGTTAGTGGAAAAAAACACCTTCTCTGATTCTTATGTGAAAGTGGAAAAGTGTTCCCTATCCTCGGTAGAGAAAAGAATAGAACTAAAGTACTTTTTCAGGCGGATTATACATATATCATTCCTTTGTACTTGGCACTGGTGAGGCCACACCTTAAGTACTGTGTTCGGTTTTGGACCCCTCACTACAGGAAAGACTCTGAGGTGCTGGAGCCTCATTTCCAAAGAAGATGAAGGAAGCTAGTGAAAGGTCCAAAGAAAAAGACTTACAAGAAGTGACAGAGGTTGTCTAGCCTGGAGAAAGAGAGACTCAGAGGAGATCTTAATGTTCTCTAAAACTACTTGAGAGGAGATTATATTGAGGTGGGTGTTGTTTTCTTCTCTTAAACAGCAGGTGATAGGATGAGAGGAAACAGCCTCAGGTTGTGCCAGGAGAGGTTGAGATTTAAATTAAAGTTACTAGGGGAGGGAAACTTCAATCCACACCTCCACACCACTCGTACCAGTTTGATGCCAGTCAAGCAATAGATGCTCAGAGGCTGGAGAAGGATCACAGGTCAGCAGGAAAACACTTGAAGTGCAGCACAAAGGAATTTCCAC
>JAOXNG010000001.1:154098633-154109043 GCA_028566535.1 Scolopax minor | reverse complement strand
ATATATTGTATCCATTTCATTATTTTCTTCTTTTTATTTTAATTTTAATTCTTCATTAAAGTAGTTTAGTTCATTCTTAACTTTTGTACCTCTTTATCTCTTCCTCTCCTCTCGTTTGGGGGGGGGCGTGAAGGGCCATCTGTTGGTCCAATTGTAGTGATTTCGGCTGAAACGACGACAACCTATTGTTAACAATTTTGCACCATTTCTTGTATGACAGATAATTCCTCTTGGTAAAACATATGAATTGAAGTACACAAACATATAGAGAAAAATGTTTTTTTATTACAGGAGTTAGGAGTCAGAGGAATATTTTTGGTACTTATATTTTTGGTACTTGCAGCTTTTGTCGTACTTTTAAAATCCAGCCCATGATGTCGGGTGCGCTGCCTGCGGTTCAAGAGGATATCGGAGCACCTACCTCTGTAGTGCCATAGTTAGCTCAATTCACTTAATATCTGGTGCTATCTCCAGGGCTTTGTCGATTTACTTCTACAGAAGGACACTCCAGCAGATTCTATGCTGCTCGTGTCCCCTTGCCTGCGTATCTGCTTTCTGTCCTCAGGAGCAAACAGGGGCTGAGAGCAGCTGTGCCCTCTCAGGATTTGCTGGGACTTGTGAAGGGAGCAGCCAGACTTTGAAATGGTGTTCCCTGCAACTGCGGGCTGCTGGGGACATGCTCTGCTCACAGACCCTGCCTGCTACACAGCGAACAGAAAAACAGAAAAGGCTTTATTGGTATTTCTCTATTTGACCAGTCACAGTGGAAAGAGACAGACCTGTTTGATGATTTTATAGGTCTTTTCCGTTCTAAATGATTCTGTGATTCTCTGGTTCTATGTTAGTATTTCCTTGTGCTGGCCAGTTTCTTATAACATGGACATTGAAACACCTATATATCAAATGGCAACGAAATCTCTCTGAGGATCACCAGTCCTCACATTGATGGCAAATAGCATCTCCTAACTGGTGGCAATCATCATGGTGCCTGTGTGACATACATCTGTTTTCACAGGAAGCACTTCTGATTTTCAACTCTGGTTTCATATAGATTTAATTTTAAAAGCACAGCAAATATATCTGTAGCTTAGTGGACCACAGCAGACCATAGTGTATTATAATTATAATGGCAGTACTACATTCTCATTGGGCTGCTTTAGTTACTTAGAGATAATACAAGTCAGTTTTAGAAAATCTGATTAAACTCTGTCCATTTCAAAGATATTTTCTTTAACTAATCGGTGAAATTTGTGTTATGCTTCTGAAGTCTAACCTTTCAGGACTGAATCACAAATTATTAAGGCAACATCACAGGATCTAACTGTACTTTAGTGTATTTATGTGAGTGTTTGCTTTCTTTCGTTCAAGGTTTCTTCTTGTCTCGTTAGAAAGACCAACAGAGAGAAAAAAATTCAAGTCTATTTGAAGTAGAAAGGAATTTAAAAAAAATGATTTTTTTTCCCAATCTCTTTTAAAAAATCACATGATAACATATTTAAAGGGTCATTATGGAGTTTTTTTATTATCCTTATAGTTTTAACTGAAACTAAAGGATTAATGCTGAGGGTGCTTTGAGGAACTCTCTTACGAGAGATCATGAAAAAGGACATTTTAATTGTTTTTCTGAATCAGAATAAAATCAAGATAAGCCAATGTGTTTAGTAGGTTTAAGATTTCAATTAGGAAATAATGAAATGTCATACCTGTGATTCAACATCAAATCTCTGATTTGCAAGAATCACTGTTCAGATTGGTAAACACAGTGGCTTTTGGTTTACTGCAAGTTGGAGGATTTCTGTCTAGTGGAAAAGTGAGGAGGAAGAGCTTTTCCTACTCAGCTGTCTGCCTCATCTCCCAACAACAGAAAACTGCTTTGTATAGGAGGACACTGCATTTATCTTTGAAAAACAATTTCAACCAAAAATTTTCAACCAAACTCATCTTTTGTCTTATGAATAAATAAATGGTTTGCTACTTGTGAGGTTACACAGTCCATTTCCATATTGTTAGTTTGTTTTCCATGATTCAGTATCTGTTTATGAAGTAGTATGTAATAATCTTATTTTTCTATTTTGCTGGTTGGAAATGTGGGTGTACTACAGAGAACACAACATAAGAAGTGAGATGTTGAAAGTTAGAAATTGCAATTGGCAGGAGGTAGGTTAGACTGCTGATAACTCTCTGAATTAATTATGTAGAGCAAAAATTCTGCTAGCTGGAAGAAAATATTAGCTTTCAGAAGTTTAGGTTTTTTTAATATAGTCTGGGAAGAGCTGATAGCAATGCCTAAAGTTAAGGTTGAGTAATGGTTTCCATTATAAGGCATAAAGACTTTGCTAGATGTTATTATTTAAGCTGAAATTATCCATTATGTAACTGTTGTTATGTCTGGTGATTGTCTTAGTTCAGCAGAAAGAGTGTGTAAGAATGTGACCAGTGAAGGAAATTATTTTTAGTATTGTTTTTCACATTTTGTAAACATTTCTGGTTTGAAGTGAGTGTGTGGGAACTGGGAGGAAGATATTTATGTAGCTAAAAAGACAGATTTTGTTTTCATAGTAAGATTACATGAAGGGTTGACCGAGTTCTGAGCCTCTGAAGAAGTCCAAAAGAACTTTATAAAAGATTGTCAGTAGATTTCCTGAGTGGGCTCCAGCCAAGTTAAACGAGGCTAAAAATAAGTGCTAAACCATTGTGCTGAAGCTGTCTAAGGAAGTTACAACTTTACAGTAATTGTTGTCACTTACTTGATCAGAAAGGAGGAAATGGCGAGTTTTATGGTTTGAGCTCTGAACTATTCTATTCTATTCTATTCTACACTGAGTGGGATCCACATATTGGACAACCTTGTATGAAAGTCTTCCAAAGAGGCCAATTTCACAGGTTTGCTCTCAGCCCAGACTTTCCAGCCGAGACAGCCCTGCCAATGTTGTTTCTAATTGGCCATTTCTTTGTGCATTTAGTACTCAATAGCTTCAAACCTGTTAAAGATTTTAACCACTTTGTATAGATATAGCACATGCAAATAAAAATGTTAATGTTGTTTAGTTAAATAAAAGACTGCATATAACTGGATGAAGAACTATTCAAAAGACATTTAAAGTATAACTGAAGCACTACAGCAGAGGGCTTTTCAGTGTATTCAAATCCTCACAGAAAAGTAAGACCAAAGTGAAAACCAGGAATGACAGCTGTTACTCTGATTTACACCATTCAAGGATTTGAGCTTATTAAAATCAACCTATCAGGGTTTTGGATGAACTCAGTTTCTAAAGTGAAGTATAATCAGAAAATTGCAATAATGATATATAAGTATTCCTCCGTATCTGAAAACTCTGGATGAAAGTACTTTACTGATGACAGTCTGAAAGACACTGAATCCCTCTGCCACTGCTTCAGATTTTTAAAGCTGGATACTAATTAATAAAATGAAACCTTGGATAAACTTCTGGATAAAGAAAGTGTTTCAAACAGGAGATTAACAGCACTTTTCAAATTTTCCTTGGAAAACATTGTTGTAATGGCTTCTGCATCTGTTTTTTAAAGAGAGCTGTACAATTTTTAGGGTTCCAGGTGTTCAGTGTGGTCTGAGATGGGCAATGACAATTGCTCAGAAGCATCCATTTCTGAAATCCTTCTAAAGTGGCACATGTATCATCTAAATTTTGCTTACACCTCTAAATTTCATAAAAGTCCAATTACTTTCCTGGCAGAAGATTGAACTGTCTCATGTATCAAAGCAGATATAAAACCACAACAAAACAGCAAAGGCTGATGACTCAGAAATATATGAAAGTAGACATCAGCCTCTTCACACCTGGTCTACCTTTTGTTACACAGTCAGTAATGCTGCACCCTCAGTTACTTGCAGCCCAAGAGCAACTTCAGACTCACCTACAAAACACTTCATGGTGTACCCAGGACACGTCAACAGCTGCCAAATACAGTCAGCATCTTGTCAAGGGCCAAGGTCTTATTTATACAGGGCAGGGCTGTATGCAGCCACAGGCTGGGCTGAATCCAATATAGTCCAGTAGTCTGGAAAATATCCACAGCTTTGCTTTTTTGGTCTGCGTTTGTCCATCCTGTACCAGATGCTTCCCTGGAGAGGTTTGAAGCTGAGGATGCCAGAAGCTCAGCACTGTATATCCACAGTGTCTTTTCCGGTAGCCTGAATTCAGCCAAGTTTGAATTCTGTCTAGAACCCCCCCACCGCTCTGCAGACAGCTGTGCCAAGGCCCTTTCAGGAGACAACATGAGTCTTTCTTGTCTGCTGGACATTGTCATTACAGATAGATGGAAGGGCTTGATGAAGATTACAGGGAGTTGGATGCAGTAAATTGGCTCCAGATTAAACTTTAACTACAGAGCTCACATGAAATTGTCTCCAGAAATGCCAGTCGGACAATGTCACAACCTGAGCTATTTTTATAACCCTATAATGCTAATTGACCTATTAACATACTATTAACATTAATGAGCAACAAATCATTCTAGAGGACATGAGTAAAACAAATAGGAATCTCTGTGTTACAGTAAATAGGTCTTGATGGGAAGGGTAAATTTGAAATAAGAGTGTGAATATGGTCAGTAAGTTCATAGTGCTACTGTGTCAGTAAAAGAATTCTCCCTCCCTCAGCAAAACAAAATTGTATACATAAAAAAGAATTGTTGTTCAGTGCACTGTACCATGTTGATGCTTTTTCATAACAGAAATTATTTAAAAAGGAAGACCTGAGAACTATGCCTCAAAATATTGTCATTGAACTTTCTTATCTGCATTGGCAATAACTTGCAATTTCCCTTCTAATTATTCAGTGAAAAAATGCATCTCTAAGGAGCTCTGGTAAAGTGAATTACAATCTGGTCACAAGACTTTCAGACCACATCTTGGTTATCATGAACTTATTGTGTCCCACTAAGTTCATATTTCCTTTATTAACAATTGCACAAATAGAACAGCCTTGTCATTCAAAGACAAATATATAGAAAGTTCTTCAGGCAGAATGCAATTGAATTTATAATAAAATCACTAAATGCAATTCCTATTTGCAAAATAAAATGCTTCAGAAAAGTTAAATTCAAACCTATAAAAGCTGTATATTTCTTGCCATTTCTAGACATGTCTACTATATCTGTTTTATAAAGTTTTGTTTCTAAACTCTGCTTAAATAGAAAAGTGAAAATGACACACAAAAGAATACATTTCACCCAAATAATTGAAGATATTCCTCACTGAAACTGGGAAGCAAGTGTGAATTATGAAAGGATATAACCTTGAGTTCCTATTTTCAGATAAGTTCTCTATTTAAATATTGAATTAAAACATCTGTTTAAGCATATTCTGCTGTCAGTC
The DNA here is from genome assembly GCA_028566535.1 of Scolopax minor. NCBI lineage: Eukaryota > Metazoa > Chordata > Aves > Charadriiformes > Scolopacidae > Scolopax > Scolopax minor. Next base: position 154,103,687 of record JAOXNG010000001.1, on the reverse strand, counting down.
TGTCTACCTGAATACACGCTTCACGAGCAGCTTTATGAGAACTTAAAACATTGGCACAGTCTATTCTGCACAGTCAGTCCTTCTGGGTGAGAAAAAGGAAAGAAGAAATCAAAGAAAGTTAGACCAAAAGAAATTTTGAGAGTTTAATCGATTTTTTTTTCCCAAGACAGGATTGCCTCTTCGTAACACATTCTTGACAGATGTCTGTTTTATCCTTTCTTAAATCCCTAAGGATTCCAGTACTCTGGTTAGGCAATACATTTGAATTCTTAATCATCCTTAAAATTAGGAAGTTTTCCCCTGTGTGTAATTTAAACATTCTTTACTGTAGTTTAAACGCATTACTTCTCTTATACCAGGAAGCATAGAAAAGATATTCCCTTTAACTTTTCAGCAAGATTCCTCATGTGGGAGCCCTTCTTTTGCCACCAACAGTCTTCTTTTTTCTTTTCCAAATATTTGAGCCTTCCTGAACATGTAAACTTATGATGCTTTCTTCCCTTAACTTTTTCAGCCTCAGAAGGAAAGACCCAGCTGCTTCTGAGCTGCAGTTTTACTTTTCCACTCTCACTTATCTCTTGCAAGATGCACCACAATCCTGCTCAAGATATTAAAAAATAAATGTTAACCCTGATCCTTGATGAAAAACAATATTATGAGAAAAGTTGAGCAGTTTTACTCAACTGCTTGATATTAATTTGCATCTGATTAAAAAGTTTTAGTTCACTGAGGGAGAGAAAAGGGGATAGGGACCTGGTTTTAATTTAAGAAGTTATATTTTGATTATCTGAATATCTGAATGGCTTTTGAGATCACCATTGATTGTTAGTCAGTAGGAGTCTTTCCATTAACACCAGTAAGGATTTGAACTAGATTCTTAGAATTATAAACCCCCAAAGAACATAACTCTCATTTTGTTAGTGCATGTTAGATGCCTAGCATCTGTGTGTGTTGCTGCAAAAACTGTCTTTTAGCACTTATTAATTCAAAGAATGCTGATGAAAAACATCAGCTTGTCCTATCAAAAATAGGATTAATGTGCCATTTGCACGACTTTTCAAAAGCATGGCATATAATATATATACAATTAACATGACTTTTACAGCAGAAGCAGCAAAAGTAACTATCTGACACACCAGCTGCTGGGAGCTTAGAAGAGCACACGTTGAATTCAAATGTTTGATGTCTCATGTCATTTAGAAAGCATGAGATCTGGATGAACACCCCTCTCCAAGCTTTTCTCATACTCTGGTAACTGATCTGTTCTCTTGGACTTAGCTGGTGTGCGCAGAACAGATGTGCCAACCGCCTTAATGAAGCACTGTAAATTTTAATTTAGTGTCTGCAGTATAAATAAGGTTGTTTAGAAGCAATCTAACTTACTTACAGGACACCATATTAATAATGGAAGGGTGCTGTCCAATGACTACACAGATAACAAACTGATGACACACACCCAGGCTCAAACAACAGCAAAGCACATATCTATTATTTCCATTACTCTCTGGATCTCTAAGACCCAAAACAACCCCAGTTGCACTTGCAAGTTTTTCTCCGACTCTGTTCTGTGAAAGATGCCTTTTTTTACTACGTTGAGTTAGCTTGTATTCAGAGGTTTGTCTTCTGCAATTTTATATCTTCTTTATCTTTGAGTAAAGTTGTATATTGTTGCCCTCCTTTTATATGACATCTGCACTTATCTCACATCGTTATGAAACAAGGGTTTTCTATAGTCCATTGAACTAGAAATGTCCATTTCTACATATTTCAAATTTTGTTTTCCTCATAAAATTTTCCCCTCTTGAAAAGTATACGCCTGACTCATTGACACTGATTTATTCTAGAGGCCCAAGGAAATTTCACATGATATTGAACAATTTTGTAGAAGTCTGTGAAATATGTCTATGAATTACTTCGTTTCCATAAGGCATCCTGATTTCGAGAGGACACAGGCAAAGAAATAGTATTATTGTCCTCTCCAAGATTAAGTAACAGTTTTCAAGTCATTAAGTGATTGTCAGTTTCCAACATTCAAGTGCGTGTGCTCAAGAATGACAGAAAAAAAAAAGAAGTTATAAAAGCACTACTTCTTCTAGCTTATGATTTTAACATCATCCAAAATTATAAATTTTAATAGTTTAGCATGCTTTGTGCCTAATCGCATTTTACTGGTTGTGACACTGAGGTGTATGAGAGATAAATTATTTTTTCATTTTCTTCTCTCCCTCTGTTTTATGTATTTAGACCTGATATAAGATATAGTTGAAAAATGAATATAATACCTTGATTATACCGTTAAGCTGGGATGAGGGACGTATATGTCCCTTTCTAGTCCATGACATGCTTCAGATGCTACTGCAAGTAATTGTGAAGAATAACAACTTTGATATTTTTCTAGAAATTCTATTTTCTCTGAAATCAATTTTGCATACCAACTAAGGATATATGATTTTAAGCATTATTTCTAAAGTAAAATCACAAAGTAGTTATATACTTAGGAAAAAAACAAACACACCTATTGAAATATATTTTTTTAGAAAGAACAAACAATATTAAAAATATTTTTTTAACAAGTAAATGAGTTGGCAGTTCCAAATTGAATATTTCCACCTCAAATCTCTGTCTGACTTGTCATTTACAAAGAGAATATGGCAAGATGTGTTTGAGTATTTGTTTGTGATTTGAGTATTTTACATCAAAGGAAGATGCTGTATTTAGTGTAGGTAGCTTATTTCTTGCTGGTTTTGGAAATCAGGTGCTTCATGGAATATGTGAAAGAAAAGATTTTAATAACATGTAAAGAATATCAAAAGTGTAACAAAATGTTTTTATTCAGTACTGGAGAAATAGTTTTCTGATTGTTTCTATTTTAAAATTAACTGACGTTCAGAGTCTTTAGGCAAAATAATTTGAAAAGAACTTCCTAATGGCTTTCTCTTTTTTTATTGACAAATCAGAGAGCCAAAAAACTGCCAGACCAGTCAGGATTTTTTTTGTGTTATTGACTGTTTAGCAAGAAGATGTTTCAAATTACTTCTTATTTAATTGCCTTGTCCACTTGAGATTATGGCCATGATTTTGAAATCTCCTACACAGCAGACTCAGGTAAAGCAAGTAACTCAATGACTTAAATGGGATTATCTGCAAACCATAAGGAAAAAGAAGTAAAGGAAATAAATATATTTCAGGTTTATGAACATCAAAGCATATACACATATATTTAATAACATCAAACATAAAGATATGGGTTCTGTAGTACTTGTGTGAATTTTTATGTCCATCAAAAAGACCAGCAAACTTCCACAATTTTCTTTATGTCTGTCTAATGACAGAGCTTCTGTAGGACTTCTTTCTTCTTTTTATGTCTATTTTAATAGAGAAATATTGAAAGATATACTTAGTTATTCAATGACAATAAGCAAAAGTGACTAACAACCTAAGAATTCGGCAGAACTGTCTCCCCTAATAAACAAAGAAAACTTTCAATCTGAATGTATATAGCTAACTTTTAATTTATTAGTTTTAAACATTTATCATTCTTCACTTTATAATAAATTTTTATATGTTTTAATCATCTTGCTGAAATTACTGTTACAGAATGATCTGAATGCACAAATTCATACTAATATTTTTAAGTTTAAAGTAGTTGACTTGAAAAATTTCTGTCAACTTAGTAAGAAAAACTACATCACTGAAAAAGTCTTCCTTTAATAATTTTATTACTTTTTTAAAGTGGTATCTTGTTTTTTAAATTTACAACCAATATATTTTCATTGCCATGCCAGCACAACAAAAAATTGGTAAAATGACTCAGCCATTATCTCAATGCAATACTTATATGGACAGTGATTATAAGAGCCTATTCAGCTGTAACCTAGAAGGCAGATTAATCAAAATTGTATATTCTCATTAATAAGAAATGTGATTATCTTTTCCTTCAGTTTTCATAATGGCAAGTCAAGAATCTTAAAAAACAATCCTTTCAGAACAAAAGCTGAACAATTCAGATGAATAAATATAATATAAAATAATAAATATAATATATATAATATATTCCATGTATAAATTTATATTATTATATGGATATGTATTATGAGAAAACTTGTAAATGATCAAATAATGACTGAAATAACTTCTTCTGAAGCCTTAGTTTCAAATTATTTAACAGAATACTGGATATGTTCTTTCAAAGATATATTGTCGGTCTTATGTCCCTGCTACATGGTGTTCCAATTTTCTTCTTTCAAAAGATACATATAAATGGTTTAGACTGGGTGATTTGTGATCTTGGTGGTTTTCTTTTTGTTTTTGTTTTGGTTTGGTTGGTTGGTTTTTGGTTTTTTTGGTGTTTTGTTTTGGTTTTTGTATGTTTTTTTTTTTCAGAACTGAAACTGAAGAAATTATATTAAAAAAGTTCAAATATCTGTGGATTTAAAGCAAAGCCAGTTTTTACCCAAACATAGAGAATAAATTTTGGAATTTTAAAGTATTATGTTCTCCATATATAATTATTCCTACAATTTATGTCTCTGTTTTAGTTTTAATTTACTTGACCTATTAAAAATTTTACCAGAAATGGCATGCTGCCATGAGAAGTTAAAGTTCTGATGGCTAAATCCAGCAAAAAGATGTTTCATCAGAAAGTCTTTTACCAGATATAGAGGTAAGGCCTTTGAATTTCAGGGTAATGTCAGCATGAAATCTGTGGCTAATTAACATAAAATATTTAGATGTGCCTGATACTGTGTGCCTATGAAGATCTGGCATGCTGTTTACATTTACTCTTCTGAAACAGATACCTTAATTATAGAGTCATAGAATCATAGAATGGTTTGGATTGGAAGGGAACCCAAAGATGTCTAGTCCCAACCCCCCTGCAATGGGCAGGGACACCTCCCACTAGACCAGGTGGCTCAAAGCCCCATCCAGCCTGACCTTGAACATCTCCAGGGATGGGCCATCTGCGACTTCCCTGGGCAACCTGTTCCAGTGTCTCACCACCCTCACAGGAAAGAATTTCTTTCTAGTATCTAATCTAAATCTCCCCTCTTCCA
>JAOXNG010000001.1:154073089-154098533 GCA_028566535.1 Scolopax minor | reverse complement strand
ACTTGGCTTCATTAAACTTTATGCAATTTTCACGAGCCCACCTCTCCAGCCTGTCCAGGTCCCTCTGGATGGCACCCCTTCCCTCCAGCGTTTTGACCTCACCACTGAGTTTGGTGTTATTGATAAACTTGCTGAGGGTGTACTCTATATAACTGTCCATGTCTCCAACAAAGATATTGAACAGCACTGGCCCCAGTATGGACTCCTGAGGAACACCACTCATCACTGGCCACCAACTGGACATGGAGCCCTTGACCACAGCCCTTTGAGTGTGGCCATCCAGCCAGCTCCTTATCCATGGAGTGGTCCATCCATCGAATCCATGACTTTCCAATTTTGAGACCAGGATATTGTGCGGGACAGTGTCGAACAATTTGCACAAGTCCAGGCAGATGACGTCAGTTGCTCTGCCCTTGTCCACCAAGTGTGTGGCAGTATCATAAATAGCCACCAAATTTGTCAGGCACGATTTGCCCTTGGTGAAGCCATGTTGGCTGTCTCCAATCACCTCCTTATTTATCATGTGCCTTAGCAAAGATTTCAGGAGGATCTACTCCGTGATCTTGCCAGGCACAGAGGTGAGACTGACTGGCCTATAGTGCCCTGGGTCTTCTTTTTTCCATTTTTTGAACATCAGGGTTATGTTCCCTTTCTTCCAGTCCGTGGGAACTTCATCAGACTGCAACGATTTCTCAACTATGATGGAAAGGGGCTTAGCAACTTCATCTGCCAGCTCCCTCAGGACCCATGGATGGATTTCATCAGGTCACATAGACTTACGCACCTTCAGGCTCCTCTCGAACCTGATCTTCTCATACTGTGGGCAGTTCTTCATTTGCAGATCCCCTGTTTTTGCCTTCCGTGACTTGGGCAGTGTGATTTGAGCCCTTGCTGGTGAAGACTGAGGCAAAGTTGTTCAGTAGTTATTCAGTTGTTCAGCCTTATTCATATCCTGGGTGGCCAGGTCTCCGGTTTCCTTCTGGAGAGGGCCCACAACTTCCCCAGTCTTGCTTTGTTCCTGACATATCTGTAGAAGTTTTTCTTATTGTCTTTGATGTTCTTGGCTAGATTTAGTTCTGCCTGGGCTTTTGCTTGCCTTATCTCATTCCTGACCACTAGTTTCTCTGTATTCTGCCCATTCTACCTGTCCCTGCTTCCATACTCTATAAACCTCTTTTTTGGTCCTGAGCTTGTCCAACAGTTAAGGGTACCTTCTTAGTTTTGTACTTTTAGGAATTATTATAGCTGGGCTTCAAGCAAATTAGATCTTAAATGAGTATTTCACAGCTGCCTAAATCAAGATATTTAAACACCTGAGGTTGCATATAGATATTAAATACAATTTCCACAACAGCATGTACAAATTACATTATATTACTTTCCTACCAGAACCGGTTAATAATTGTATCTGAAATGATTGGAACTCTGTAAATATCATGAAATACTTACAGAAATTAATGTATAGAAACAATATAGAGAACAATGTAGGAGGAACAATTCTGTATAAGCAGAGAATTTGTATTTGGTGTATAAATGAGTCTATAAGTTTGAGTGTGCGAGTCACTGAGCTAGTTCTTTCCAAACTACAGCTCTTTTTGTGTTATTATTAGATATTACTGACACTTATATTGTCTCTACAACTACCAATCAGAGTACTACTAAACAATTACTATAATTAAATATGTGTAGTCACCGGGGCGAGGATACATTTCCAGTTCACAACTATTTATGTATATTTATGACTATGTTATGGTCATTACCGCTACTTGGAAGAGGGATTTCTATCACTGTCTTTTAAGATGCTCTGTCATTTAATGTGGTTGTTCATATGTGGAAGATTGCTTGGATTGTTCACCGTAATAGAAATTACAATAGAAATAGACTTTTCATTGTAATAGAAATCAAAATGAGCTTTCATGAAAATAGTATTTAGCTTTATCCCATCAGATTGAGAATGACTAATAGAAAAATCCAACCTGATTCCTTATTTCTTTTTCTTTGGTTGATAAAGTAAGATATAACCTATCTTATTTTCAAATTCAAGAGTATCTGATAAAATGAACAGACTTTATGGTTGATGGCTTTTATCCTGATCAACAGATGAGCGACATCAAGGATATAAATAGAGAGCACATATTCATAATGTGGTTTATCATTCCGTGTTAAAAAGAGGCAGTACACATTTGAGCTATTGAAGGAACTCAGTGTTCCATCAGAGAAGGGCAAAAAATTATTCTTAGATGAATCTTAATACACATATATCTGAAGCACATTATGAATTTAGCAAGCAGCTTTCATTCCCTCTTCTCAACAAGTTATAATTGTAATTAATATGGCTCTGACTGAGAGATGATCTGAACTTTTCTTTTTCTCGTCTCCTTTTCTGTGGAAGATGTGGGAATAGAAAGCTTTGTTAGACTGAAATCAATAATGAATGCTCTCAGAGGAAGGAGTGGTAATTTGGGCCACTGTCAGTTCTGAAACTGTCAGTTTCGGTGAAGCTAATGAGCGGATAATTGTAATCTTCAACTTTCAAGTTTTCTTTGAACCTTGAAACAAAGTGAGCAAATTCTTATAATTTCCTCTTCTTCTTTTACAAGAGATCTAAGTTTCCCCCTTTATTCTTCTGGTGTAAAGGTACTGATAGGAAGATGAGTGGGATGAGCAGGACCTCCTGCTTGTTTTGCTAGCTGTTGGGTTTCTTTTACCTTAATGGAGCACCTAAAAATGATATAATGACGGATTCTGTTTTACATGCTTCTAATTTCTCTGACCTTGGGATTCTAGGCCTCTATTAGATGTTACCCAAAACAATTATCTTCATCTAGAACAAAAATTATTGGCTCATAAACTATTGAAGCAAAACAACATGCTGATCTACACATCAGCCTAGGCTGTGGTAGTACTGCCCTTTTAAGCTTACACTGTCAGATCTTATAAAATACTTCTTGCTTAGAAGTTACAGTCTGAACCTCAATATAGCAGGTAAAATGAAGAGCTTCCTTGCTTATTGGTGCACATTAATTGATAGCCAAATAACTGAACAAAGGCACCTCTAATAATAAGTGACATCAAGAATACTAGGCGATTCTTTCTTGGTATTCTGTTGGTGTAGGAGATAGGTATGTACAGAATAAGCCAGAATCCATTGTCACTCTCCAGAGAAGCTATGCTACAGCTACATCTGTACTGGTGGGCCAAATAAAAAAATGTCGGGGCAAGATCATCTGTGCCTGCTAGTTGCCAGTACAGTCCCTAGTAATACCTGATTTATAACAATATGAACACTTTCAGACAATGCCTAGGAATGATCTGGGTGTTGAGGACTTTTATTATATAAAATATTATTTTATATATCATAAATATATAAATATAATAAAATATTTATTCCAGTATATTATATACTGGAAAAAGGACTTTTTCCAGTATGTAATATGCACAAGGGCACTCTGGGTAGCTGATTGGAAATCAGCTGTATGAACATTATCCAAGCTGAGCCCTTTGTGCTCAGAACAATAAAATGATGTTTGGACTATTTTAATCACTGATTTTGATGTAGGCACTAGGACCATAGTGAATAGCTATAAAAGTTTATGTAAAATAAATGGGTACATAAATGCTTAATTTGTAGGTCTCTTTCCCCTCTAAAGGTTTTCTGTTACTGATAAAATAAACTTGTGATTTATAGGGGTTTTAAATACCCATTCCTGACACTTTTTATTCCTGACATTATATGTGCATCTAAAATGAGGGATATGCACTGTTGGTTATAGACACCTGGATTCGTTCCCCATATTTACAAAATTACTCAGCTCCAAAAGCTAACTAAAGCCTTAGGTGAATTTAGTCATCCTTTGTGTGTCCAACAATATTTGCATGCTTTTAGGAAGTTGTTGAGACAAGGAAGCCCTAAACATTTCTTTGCATTTAATTTGATTTGGAAACCAACTAGGAAGAGTGAAATATCTCTTTTAAGTCATAATAAAATTCAAGCATCATAGTTTAAAAGTGTACTTAACCACAAAGGGTATTAGCTTATGTAGGAACAAACAGGGAGATAAATATCTGTATTCTTAAATCAAAACTATTTCTGGAAACAGCAGTAGCACTTACAGGGTGTGACATTTCCTGGCACACTATTCAAAATATAGTGATCATTATTTATTTCAAAAATGCTATGAACTTCATCTGATTATCTGTCTTCAACCAATGGTCACACAGTAAAAGATGCTATACTGAGCTACCATTCTGAATTTTTTTTTTTATTTTGGGTTTGGTATTTTTTTTATTTAAGAATTGATTCTGAACAAACTCTTAAGATCCCAGTTTAAAGCTGGACATGCCAGAAGGCTATGCTGAAATTCAATTATCTGAAGAAATTCAAGATTCTGACTCCAGAAGGGGTCACAATCAAATACAGGGACACAATCAGAAAAGTTAAAAAATCTCTAACTCGACTTTTTGCACTCTTGCCCAATACAGTTTCTTCTTTATTTTTTCACTACATATATTCACATTGTTACTTACACTCGATAGTATTCCCTCATTAAATAATGTTTTAAAAATTTAAAAAAAGTTTTAAAAATTCTACTCAGGTCATAACAACTTAAAGCAGGTTCATAACCACTTAAAGTGAATCAGCATTAGAAAATAAATACATTTTTAAAAGACATTCATTATATGGAAAAGTTACAGGGAAAAAGTAACAGAGAAAAGTGGAGTTGACCTTTTCCAGTGCAGTTTAATACACAGACTCTTAAATGGAAAAAAATGTGTTAAACATTTTTCAATTGTACATTAAATAAAATAATAAAAAAATTAAAGTAACAAAGACCATTCTATTTTTTGTCTACCACCTTTCCTTTGAGAGAGCATATTTATAAGCTAAACTTCTATTATAATCGAAGCCTTTACTTTTTTTTTTTTTTTTTTTTTTTAAATGCACGCAAATTAAAAGGGAATGAAAACTTTAACTTAGGAAACGATAGATTCTTTTTAATAGCCAATATGCTAGAGATTTTCAGACTTCTACCTAACAAAACTATTATAGAGAATAAATTGATTTAATCATTGGTACAGAGGAAGAAAACAGATCATGTCAAGCAAGAAGAATGTAAAATAGAAATTAATTAACAGAAATGTTGGTTAGCTGTAGACATCAGTGACAATAAAATTAGTCGTGGACAGAAATGAGTAAGAAATGAGCTGGAGTATTGATCTACAAAGCACTGACAGAAGAATTAAAATTATTAAACAGATACTTAGGATAATTTGATGTATTAGTAGAGTAGTATTTTTTTGTTTTTCATTGACTTTTTAAGGTTAACATCTAGGAAAAAAATCTAACAAAAGCATGAAAGGAAGTTAAAGGCTACATGAAAAAAGCTACAATAATTTGGCAATAGTTGGGGGGTTGGCAGAAGGTTGTATAATACATTTTCCAGAGAATTATTAAAATATCCAATTCTTCATGCAAAAAAATGATTGAAGAATTGTATTGGTCAAAGAGGATACATGGCATTCCTATGATTTTTAAGGTTTTTAGGATTTTTTCAGAACTGAAAACAAAATTATTTTTCTGATTATATGATCAGTCCAGAAAGCTTAGAAGATCAGGTGATTAGCCTAGTTAGTTTCCATTGCTTGTGAAATGGTATTTATTTGGATTATTTTTATGGAGATTGGTTCTAATATCAAGTTTTAGATGTCAATCCTTTTTTACAGTATGACGTTTTCCTTAGTCATTCCCTATTGACATTAAAGTATCTGTTTCAATGACACGTATGTGAGTTGGGATTACCTTTGTTGCTGTCATTGAGCTTCTTCGGAGTGAAGATTTTCTTACATTACTCATTTAGCAGGACCACAGTTTATCTGTTTGTGTTTTCATGGTGGCACTGCCTAATATATAGCCAAGCTTTGTGTAAATAACTGTGTGTATTTTGTCTATAAATTTCAACTGATAGAACTTGTTAAAAATCCACAAATCCTGAAATAACAGAATATGCAGTAGTTTATTCTCTTTAACTGTATCAGGTATTGATGTCAAATGTGAAGTCAGAGCAGGAATTTTTCTCACTTATGAGCTCAAATCTATTAATCAAGATCTTTTTCTGCCACTTAATCCATTCCAACAGAGCTACCACTAATATTGAATCTGAAGCTGTTTAAGAACAATGGAAAAGCTGAAGCTTCATGAAGAACCTCACAAAAAAATCTTGCTTTGTTAGTGAAAACCTATTAAAATGGTTCTGTTCTAAAACCCTAAACTAGCTAAAAGTCTTTGATATCACTGAGGATGATATAATGAAATTTTTGAGCTGTCTTGCCATTTTTGGGGGTTACTGGTATATTTGAATTAATGATTAAAGGACATCTATACTTGTTTAGGTAGAAGTAAAATAAAATGAGAGAGTAACCCTGTTTCCTATAGCAATACTCTACATTTCAGACCTTGGTCACATGTAAATAGCTTCCAAAAGCAAAAAACCTTGTTATTGCAAATGCTTATTTTTGAAATATATATAAAAAAACAATGAAGACTATATTTGCAGATAGACACCTTTGAGGTTCTAATCACACTTTTTACAACCTCTCCTGCACTGGAGATTTTGGATATCATGATTGAAACATTGTAATTGATAGCGTGAGCACAATCTATAAACTCATATAAAAAAGTTCAGTTTAATCACTAAAGAAAGGTGATTTAAGTTAATTTTTTTATATATATAAGGGAAGTTTCCTTAATAAAGTAGTGTTCAGGATGCAGAAGTAGTAATTGAACAGATGGGGACAGTAAAGTTTTATAACACTCTGACCAGCTTGGCAAAAATATGTTTGTGTGTAGCTTGTATAAAGTTTATATTTTAATCTCAGCCTTATATGATAAAGGAGGAAAATTTAAGAATACAATGTTCTGCAGAATTTCTTTCTAGCTGACCAAAAGATATTTTAAAACTTATTGTTGTGAAGTCACATTTACATAATCACTATTCTTATATAGAAATATAGTGAAGTTTTATGAGGGCAAAGTTATGCAGAAAAATACACCAAAGTTTGTAAAATACAAGGATATATTTTCTAGCTCCAGAAGTCCACAGCCACAAATTCCTTGAGCCTATGAGTATGTTTTGAAGAAGTATTCCTATGAACTTTGGCTGTTCTTAGACTCCTCTGGGGATATTCACTGTTTACTATTGTAGAAAGGATATCGGGCTACATGTGCTTTATTTGCCCAAAGCTAGAGCAAGTTCTTGAAGGTTAGCCTTTCCTTAAGTTCTGACAAATTTCTCACTGTTAGTGGTTCATGTAACCATTATCACTTTACTGACAGAATAATCGCAGCCCTTTAAATAACTTGATGCAGACAAAATATAGATGATAATCTTCTGTGTAAATATAATCATAAAACACTACTACTTTCATTACCATTAATAACATTCTCTTCTGGATAGTACTAATATTTTTCTGCTACTTTAAACTGCAGTATGCATGTCTGAGCATGAGACTTGGGTAAAAATAAATCTAAATTTTTACTGCACTGTATGAGTCTGTAATTCCCTTTCTGGAGTTCAATTAGTTGATTAACTTGTCTTTTACACCTTCTTCTATTCTGTAATGAGCATAACGATAAGTTGCTTTTAGGGGAGGTTATATGAAACAGAAGATATTTCTCACAATATATATCTTATTTACAGAATTGTAGGTGTGTGACTTTTTCATGTATAAAACCTATTGTAAAAAGCAATATATTCAGGGACCATTGGAGCATGTCCTTAGAATAAAGAATACTACCTGGACTTTATTACAGTTCTAGTAGAGATTAGTTCTACTTCAGACCATTTATTAAATCAGCTCACACTCAGAAAAATCTCATCAGTACTCCACAAGTTGCTTAGGGGTGCAGCTGCCCAACTCCTGGTTCACTTGGCAGGAGTTCACATAAAGTACAACACTAATTCATAGAGATTTGACATGCTAAAAGAAGTGGTCATGTGTAAACTCTCAGACTTAGATAAATATTAGATAAATTGTTAAATGGAAGTTGAGAGAAATGTTGTTCATAAGAAAATGCTATGAAGTTTTTAGTATGCACTCAAAAATATTAGCTAGGGTCTCAGATTTATTTTCTGTAAACATTTGATTGTCTATCTGAAATTCCTTAGTCCTTCTTCCAGACAATTATGCATGTTGGAACATTCATGTCTCCTTAGGAAGAAAGCTTACTCAAGAAGATCCAAGAAGCAAGATTACTTCTACTGTCTAGAAACAATGCTTTTTCACCACAGCTTTTTAAAAAGTGGCAGTGTCTGCATAATGTGTGTTTAAATTTAGAAATGCGTGCATGGCTTACACTTTTTAATCTTTAAAACCTGGGTTTTCTCTTCTCTTGTGTGCTATTGCTCACAACATTTATCGTGCATTCATTCTGTTTCTTCTAACACAGAAGCAGCTCTAACATTAGAAAATTTGGCTGAAAACATTTTTTCTCTAACCATAAGATTTTTCAAAGCTTGGGTCCAGTGTTTGGCCCCTGGGAGTCTGAAATGACAGGACAATGTTCATGACCAGTTTATTTCCAGATCAAATGAAACCAATGTCTCCCTGCAGTCAGCTGGAAAAACTAAAAGTTACACACAGATGAAAATGCAAATCCTACCAAATACAGCATTGTTTGTAAGGACTATTGCATCTAGTTTCTGGATGATAAAAGTTTATTCATAACAATTTTATCTGAATTCCAAAACTTTTCATAAGTTTATGTTTACATAAAAGCAATGATATGGACTTTTTAAAAAGAGCTTTACAAAAGGCTTGTCAGCCATACTAATATATGCAATACTTCTGCTCTCCATCAAATACATTTGCCATTGCAAGGAGTCACACTGCACCACTTTGGCATCTCATCAGCTGGCAACATAAAAAATATTTTTCATTTATTATATATTTTAAAAGTATGTCTTATTTTCTGTTGTGTTACAAGCAATTAACATTCTTCACCAGCTTTAAGTAACAGTAATCTCTTTTTTATGAATATTCTTCTAAAATAAGCTTATTAGTCTTCTAAACTTTTTTTGGGGGAGGAATTTGTTTAGAACAAGTAATTATTAAATTTATGAACGCAAACAAATTCTTCCCAAGAGTCTTTTAGAGTGCCTTATAAATACTGGAGAGTTTGCAGGAATGTCTAAACCCACCAACAGGTGTTGAGAATCAGACAGGCCTCTCATCAGATGTCCCTCTCACCTCTGTCTTCTGAGGGTTATCAAGTGCCCACATTGATATTAATACAATCTCAAAACTATTTCCTCTGGAGTTCCTCACATATGCAACAGAGTTTAGCACTGAATTGTGTCTACACTGAAAGTCTTTTTTACTCAGAATAGCAAGAAGGGCTTCTGATCCCTGAAAAAAAAGGTCAGCCAAAAATAAAGCTTCATGACTAGGACCCACAGTTATGTTGTTATGAGAACCTTTATTGAGGATATTTATTTGTGTATAGAAATATTTCAATATTATGATCTTGATATGCATCTACTCAAGTCATGCAAAATAGCTTGCTTTAAGCTTTTCCTCAGATCAATTTGCCATGGCAAAAAAAAATCCGTGAAGTTTTTCTTTTTCCTAGATGAAATTTTCTACAATAATAACCAATAAGGTTAGATGCCTTCTAAGATAAAAGATAGCTCTTCATTGAGTCCATGTAAGTGCCCTCTGCTTTCCAGTTCAGATTCAGTTATATCATGAACTGATCAATACAGAAACATTGATATTTATGTACTTTGAAGAATTCAGTAATCATTTTTCTTTATTGGTTGAGTTATTTTCCTCACAGGAATGTTCTTACTAATACATCCTCTGGAATTATGAAGGCAGATATCTGAAGGCTCTCTAACTTAATTGATTATTTCACTATATAAAACAGTGAAAATCCTTCCTAACTGATTACAGAAAAACAGTTTGAAAGAGGAACCAGTACATACTATGCTGATTTTTTAATGAAAAAAGCATGGTTTTATAATAATTTGCTTAAAGAAATGTAAAAAACAGTTCCATTTTTCTGCTTATGAAATGCCCTCATCAGCTACTGCACTGGATAGCTTTGTATTATCTCACCAGTCTACTCTTTTCTTTGGTTAAAAGATAATGTTTCTGGTAAAACTAGTGGAACCCTCAATTTTTTTGATGTTATGAATGCTGTTAAAAAATTAAATAATTAAAAAATTCTTTAGAGCATCTATTGTTCAATTTAATGAGAATCCACTCTTTCTGTATGTGTGTAGATTCACATCCATCACACAAATTTCAAAAGACACTTGTTAATATTATAATAATGTAATTATTAGGAAATAAAGAATTATTTATTCTACTTATTAATCTATGTACTTCATTGATAATTTTGAAACAAAGCCAAGAATAAAAAACAGGAAGTGAATGTTTAAAGCTCTTTGTTAACTTTTATTTTTGAAATGTAGAATAGTTAAAGAAATCTAACTTCTGTAAATTAGAAAAAAATACCACACAGGTAAAAATAGAAGAACATAACACTGACATATATGCAGTTGCATCATTCATTTTATCTCTAAACTGAAGAAAATCCTTAGATCCTTTGTTGAAAAACAAACATCATAGAAGTGTTACATGGAAGTGGCCCTGATAATTATATATCTGCTTTAAACTGCTAGTTGTAATATTCCAAACAACAATAAAGAACAGTAATGGAACTGAATAACCATTTATGCAAAATAAACATGCTACAGCACAAGCAGAAAGTAGAATATAAAATTATTCTCCTATTAATTTTCATTTGACATTTTCTTAAGATGAAAAAAAAAAGCAAAAACGTAAAACGCTAAAGAAATATTTATGGATATCAAGTAGTGTCATGACACATTGTGCTAGATTGAATCTATACCAAATGGCTTATGTTAATAAACAAGACCAGTTTCCCCTTCAGAATTATCCATGTTCTCCACTGAAAGTTCATTAAGGCTCTATTCTGTAATATGCGTCAACAAACAACAGATCTCCAGGACATTGGAATCTCCAACTTTCCTTCAAAATTATTGGTAAAATCCTGTTGATTTCAGAATAAATAGGAATTTGACTCTAAAACATTTTATGATACACAATTCTAGTTGGAATACCTGTTATCAAACTAATCAATTTCATATTAAAGTATTTTTAATATATTGTACTGAAGTATTGTACTAAAGTAGAGTATTAAAGTATTTTTACTACTTGCTATGGACAGAACACAAAAAAGTCATGCTTGCCAACTTTGGATTTTTGATCAAACAAGTTAGATGGTACTGTTTCTGTTTCCTGGAGGACGAAATATATAATTATATCCCACATTTTTCTGCTTTAATCTTTGGATATGGCTTTGGATATGGCTTATGAAAATTTGTGCCAATAAAACTGTCATGTGATTCTTGATAGATAAGTAATCCAAAAGGGCAGCAGGTTCTGACAAAGCATAGATTAATGACTGTTTACAGTAATTTTGTACAGCTTGACTTGGTTTTGAGCATATCTTAAGTGTGCTCTATCCAAACAGAAGCACGGTTCAAGAATATTTCTGAATATAAAATGTTGCTGAACAGAGTATTATAACATACATATAAAGCAGGTTATTTGCTGTATTTTGACCTGTGAACCTCAGAATTTTTATTTCCTTTTTCCTACCGCCAGGGAAAACACTATATTCATGAAGAGAATAAAACCACAGGAAAATCTACAAGATGATCTTACAGACAATTTAACCGCTATATTATTATTTTTTATGCAAGAAAGTGCTTCTTGCCTTAAGCATAACATGACCTGGGTGGCCATTACTGTCATTGTGAGAACAGGAATAGTATGAAAAAAGACTTCATGGCTGGTTTCTCAAAATCATAAGATCTAGATTCATTTGAGCTAGGATGAGACATCTATGTAACACTCTCTAGGTGAAGAAAACGAAAGTGAAAAAGAAATTGGTTCAGCCCACTTAAGATATAAATGGATCTGAAGATAGATTGAATAGATTTGTGCCTAAGTACATAGGGATAAAAAAAATCCTTAAACCTAAATACAATTGTTATTACATGGAGTCCACTAACACTGATGTGACATAGTCCTGCTGGATCAAATCCTGAAATTTTATCCTATTTATAGTCAATTTTTCTTCAACTACATATCCTTTGAATTTATTGTGAAGTTGCTCAAGTAAAAATGAAAGTCAGAAGAGTAATATCTGCAGTACTTGAATCATTGATAACAGCAGCAGAAAATTTCTGAGAAGCAGAACTGTTCAACTTATTTGGTTTTAATTAAAATCAAATTGATTATGTGAAAAATATTACTCATTTGCTTTCACTGTTTCACTGACATTGATTAAGTGTCACTAGAAAAGGGAAGAACATTTCTTTCTCTTTTTCTCAGTTGTGCTCACTGTGCAACTGTCTTCAAGAACAGCAAATAAAACATGACACAGTACAATATTAATATTGTCATGAACAGAAGATGTTTATGGTACCCATTCAGTCAGGTTCCTTTACCTCCAAGAAAATAGTTTACAGAGTCAGAAAGTGAAGTCTGAATAACAAAGGATGATGGCTTCTTGAAAGACATTCACTGTTCCACATGGGATTCTTTTAGTAAATGAGGATTCTAAAATGTGCCAAAATTCTTTGTCAGTGAAAGGGAAATTTTCATTCTTTTCCAACGCTTACATGAAATGGTGGTAAGGAAAAATACAAACCCAGGAATGATGCAAAAATGAAAGTAGATTTCCTTCCTTGCAATAAACTTGGACACTGAAACCTGAATAAATATGAAACACTGTATAATTTTGAGAGACTGAAAGAATAACTTCAGAAGAAGCTCTGCCTCGATAATGTCTTCTCAGTTCTAAATTAATCAGATAGCACTGCCATTTTTTATAGCTAAACTAGGAACATAGCAAAACCCACAGTTGAATACAGGTAGACTTCCATAGTAGAATCTGTGCAGTAGGCCTAGGCCAAATATACCTACCATCACAGAAAGTGATGAACTTTTCTGAATTAATACAAAGATACTTTCATCCAGCTCAAAAATATTATTGAAGCAAGCAGTAAAGAGACATATCAGAGAAACTGAGAATCAACATTGCCATGCATACCCTTGCTTCCTAGAAGATTCAACTCTGACTTTTATGCTCCCATTACAACAAAGATAATAAATGTTCGATGTATGAAAATGAAATAAATCTGGAGACAAAAGGTTGTGCTAAAAGCAATAGTCAAGTGTTATTGTTCTGTAGGCCTTTCAGAAGAAGCTCTTTTGCAGAAATATCGTGCGCTCTTAAAATGTACACTAGAAAATATTTACATCAGTTATAGTACTCATATATGTTTCTATTAGATTACTGAACAAACGTACACCAATATGATATTGAAAGCTCATTTAATTTCTTAATTTTAAAAGTAGAATATTTCTCTATTCATGTTTCAGTACTGGAAGCCAGATAAGAAAAAAACATCTGGGAATGTCCAAAAATAAAATTCTTTATGCTGTGATTCTGCTTTTATAGCTTATCGGAGTGTGGTTCCAGTTTTTTACCATGTTATGTCTTACATTCAGTATGCACATGTGTGGATAATACTTTTGTATTAAATCAGAAAGCATTCTGCTATGCAACAGGACTTAGTTTTGCCATGATATGATAGTTAAAAATAATGATATTGTGTTTCCTATGGCTGAGACAAGGTAGAAGTTATATTCTTATTTTAGAGCATGAAATCTTTAGAGTTTTAGAAAAATAGAAAAATAGTGCAGTGCTGTGTCTTGAGGTTCTACTTGTCCAACTTGTTACAAAATTACTAAATATAAAATAAATTCTAAATCAGAACTATCAATATTCCATATATCTATTCAATTCAGGGTCCATTCTAAAACCAGTAAACAACACTCAACCATGATGAGTCTGAAGCAGGGAACCTCTTTTCCAGGAATTTTTGAGGTGTTTATGAGAAGAGTTCTAAGATAAGCTTATCTGTTGAATGGAAAATGGTACATCAATTGTCTTCAAAATAAAATTTAATTTTATTATCTAAAAGTTTCTTTTCTGAAAGCACAGATGGTGTCAACATGCTTCAGTAGCTGTCTTTTAATAGATGAGAATAGTATAAAATTGCAAAGTAATGGAATACGCGAGATATAGAGAGCAGAGCTGTATAGTTTTGATGAAAAAAATGGTGTTTTCAACATAAAAAAAAAGGTTCAGGTTCTTTTTTTTTTGGTGTTAATTTAGGAAGGTTTTAAAACAAAACTACTGTTACATGTTAAAAGGTCATTATGGTCTTACATTTTTCTGACTGATCTTGGGCAGTAATAATTGCTCAAAACTTAAGATTAAAAATAATTTTGCAACCGATGAAACTATGCTCAGCTTTCAGGTTGTTGTCTTCAGTCATGCACCATATTGAATACCTCCCTTCACTTGGATGGTTAAGTCCTTATTAATGAAACCTATAAGTTAGAGAGGAGCAGATACTGCAGCTGAATATAATCAGGCACAACTCTTACCTGAAGATAGTTTGGTTCAGCCTCAACAGAATTTTATAGATCTTGATAAAACCTTTCTTTGAGGTTATGTCTTAACCGTCACATTCAGTAGCAGCACAGTGCTATGGATGTCTAAGAAAACAAATTATACAAAACAAGAACTGTGTAGATTATTCTTTTCCATATTAATTGGGGTAAAATGTTTTATTGTTATAAGATCAGAAAAGAAAAAATGGACATTATCTTGAAAAGGACACTGTAATTTTATGCCATTTTTTCACAAAATTGCTACTCAGGGTTAATGACCATGCTTATTTTCACTTATCTCCTATATTGTCATGTCCAAACTGGTGCAAAAGTGAGCTGAAAAGCACAATTCTTGGCAGGAGGTCTTGGCCACCCACTCCATCTACAAGCCTCTATTTTCAAA
This sequence comes from Scolopax minor, assembly GCA_028566535.1. Classification (NCBI taxonomy): domain Eukaryota; kingdom Metazoa; phylum Chordata; class Aves; order Charadriiformes; family Scolopacidae; genus Scolopax; species Scolopax minor. Next base: position 154,083,571 of record JAOXNG010000001.1, on the reverse strand, counting down.
GTATGTAAAAATGTCCCACTGCAGTAACCCTCAGTGGTGTTTTCTCTGACCACTGAAGCTTACAGAGATGTGCATGTGAGGTGAGCTTCTTGTTAATATCCCCATCAGTTAAGAACTACTAGAGCCCCCACTGACCAACCTATTCCGCAAACCTCTCTGCATGACACCTAATATTGCACACCCACCCCTGTACCCCAAATCCACATATTAAGTTATGAACTCCTGTACTTTTTTCTTATTTGACTTATAAGACTTTTTTCTTATTTGAAACCTACAGGTGCATAAACTTTACTTGCATGACTCCCTTTGCAGAATTGTATTTACAGTCAACAACCTCCCTTAATACTTGAACAGGAATATATTGAAAAGCTCTCAGAAATAATAAAACCACACAACTGCTCAAGGTAAGGAAAATATATAAATGCTAGTTTTATGACCAACATTCACGGCTGGTCCTGAGATGTTTGTCCTTGTAGGAGTTTCAAAGACCTCCCTGGGAAGACTAACAGACTAACTTTTGAATAATAAGATCCTAATTAAGGTAAACCAGGACATAAAAGGACCTGTAAGAAGAAATATTCATGATCCTCAAGTCTTCCAATGTGAAAGGCTATAAAAGTCACCACAGAGAAAATAATTCTTAACAGTGCTTAAAAAGCATAAAAACATTAAGGAGAAATAAGTTAAATATTTTTCAGACACGAAATCAATAGAAAAGGAACAATACGTTGAAAACCCTCCACTGCTGACATTTCCCTCCTTTCTTCTGCCATTACCACCTACCACTTTCCTTTCACCTGCTCTGGCAGATTACATCCCTCACAGCACTACACTTAGGAGAAATGGCCTTTACCACTGCTGGAGGGTATTTTTTCCATCTGTTTGGTATAGAAATTTTGATGCTATCAGTCATGGTAATCACACCAGTGACAAGACTAAAGGATGAATGATAATGTCTCCATAAAGTTTGCAAGGGAAATATAACTTAAAAATACTCCTTATGGAGCATTTTTTTCTCTTTTGCTATTGGTGAGGTAGTTTTAAAAAGCTACAGACTACAGTGAGCAATATCTCAAGAAATACACTGATATATAGCTAGACAACAACATCAGAAAAATTAGGGATATTCAGGTCTTTTCATAAGGAAAAATTTATTTCCTTTCATAGAACTGGAGGCTGCAGTAACTTTACCATATGCAGTTATCACAACTTTTCTTCAAAAAAGTATCTGAATTAAATTCTTTTGCTTTTATGTTGCACCACTGAGTACCTTTTCAGAAACACAGAGCCCTTTAAACAGTATTAACAATTATATTATATTTATCCTCAATTTTTCTGATGGTAAAAGGAAGGAGATTGGGTTTTTTTAACCCAGAAGAACTAAAGAGTGCATGTGTATAAGGCAAGTGAAATGCCTGTAGAGGAAAAAGCTGTTGTTATTTTGGTTGGAATAGAACAGGAAACAATAGGCTTAAGTTGCAATATAAGACATTTTGTTTAGACTGTAAGGGAAAAACTCTGTAGATTTAGTTTGCTTACTTAGTTTTATGGTTTTTTCTGTCCTGATATTCCCAACATTGTTTTCTGCAAATACTAAGAAAGAAAGATGAGATTGTGTTCTTGCTATAGGGTAACAGAAAGAAAAGCTTGAAAATAGCAGTATGTGGGCTTCATACAGACCTAATTTTGTTCTCTGGGACTATTTTTATGGTTAATGTTAGATTAACATTAGGTAGTACAAAACACTTCAATTAGTACTGAAGTATTAAAACTTTAATATTATTGCATTAGTACTAACTAAAATAAGGAAAGTACCTGAACTGTTAAAAGTTAAAAATACTCATGTATTTATTGACTAAGTAGGATTGTTTAAATTTTGAGATAGTTAAATAGTCTTTATTTCTAATTTTTTTTTTTTCAGTAGTTGCATTGTTGTCTTTTTGACAAGGGAAATCAAGACCAAAAGACAAGGCAGTTGTTGTCAGAACCACTGCCTGTCTCCTCTGTGCCATCTCTTATGAACCTAGAATCAGTTTTTTCCAACAGCAGAAACAGATCCATATGGGATCTGTAGCTGGGATCTGACTGTTTCCATAGCACTATATGGAAACAGTATAGCACTATATTTCAGCATGTGTTGCTGGCCTCTAGTTTGCTAGGACAGTGCAGGTCCCTCCCCTGGTTAAAGGCAGGATGTGAAGATATTTCAGTGCTAAATATGTGCAGGGGGTCCCTTGTGTGTATTGCTGCCTAACCTCCCAAGTTATAAACATATCCTTAGAAAAAAAAAAAAAACAAACAAACCAACAAACCAACTCCAAAACTTTCAACATTGGAGTGTTCTAAAGTACATGTACAAATATGTATAATCAAACAAGCACATCAGTACAAGGTTTTCCATCACCCTTGCTTGTTGCTTAGTAAGATAAGAAAAACTTAGTAGGATAAGGACTGTAATAGAATAATTTCTGTATTCATCTTTCTGGCTCAATTTCCTGCCCCTCTGGGCAGTTGCCAGTTGTTTAAATGCATTTTGAAATCTGTGGTTTCCTTTCCGATTTGTGAAACCTTTCCATCACATCTAATTCTTCTCTGACTTCGGCTGTCTAGTTAGATCAGGCTATTTCTGACCTTGGCCTAAGCCGCCCGTGTTCTGAACAGTGTTTGCCTCATAAAGGTTCTTATTTGTTTTTCCTCCCTACCTGCCTTTTTTTGATGAGGCCTCCACCAGCATACAACACCCAGTGGATCACAGACTTCTCTGTTCTGCTTTGGGTAACTTTCCATTGTTTCAAAATAAACTCTTCCCCACAGATAGAGAAAGAACACTGACTCTCCTGGGTTTCTGCTAACCCATCATCCCAACTTGCTTTTAACTACCATCTCTGGTCTGGAGGGACACAGTGTGGTCCTTGCCAGCAATACTGCATGCTCTTTAATATGGAAGAATTAAAAAAAAACACCAGAAAGCAGCAGAGGAATTTTGTAATCACTCTACCTCATGAAACAGAATCTGTAAATTGTGTATGGGGAATTATTCAAATCATCACAGCAATGAACTTATCTGGACTTGATACATTTTTTTTTTCTCCCAGTGGAACTATTGAGTTCACTGGCAGGGGAAGTCCTCCTGGGTACAGAAAATTATATGAGATCCAGATAATATCTTTGCAAAAATCTCTAGGCACTTTCATCTCTAAGCTACAATGAACTAAAATGACTGTAGCACACCATGCTAACAAAACACTCATGGATTTTCATCCTCCACTTGTCTTCTGTCCCAGATAGCGGAAAGGAGAATGAGAATAATGCTGTTCATTTTCTTTCTTTATGGAAAGGGCTGTTCATAGTCAGTATTTGTAATTGACAATACTAGTGAGATTTAGCAGATCTGTATTTTGTTAGCATTTCTTGTCATTATTACAAAAGATTTATTGGTAAGAATCTGTATGGATGATTTTGCTTTTTGATTGTCATGCAATGAGAGAAAATATGTTTATATATATTTATATAGATGAATATCTATGCAACTGAAACATATAAAACCAGGAAATGGATGAAGCATGACTGGGTTTTCAATCTAATTTTAATAAAACAAGTTATAACTGGCTGAAGGTTAGCTTTCAAAACAGCCATTAATAGGATATTATATAGTCAAGTTAATCTATTGAGAACAAACATTGTTTGAATCATTAAGACTTAAAGTTTATATGCTATCATCCTGTTTTGCCCTTGAAACTCACCAGTCATGTATAGAATGCAGAATGAATTTCAGTTGGAAAATTTCACATCAGTGAACTAGAACCAAATGTCTAATTCCATTTTACAGAGAGGGTGAGTGACAGAGGAATCATAACTTTCACTCGTTCTTTGTGACTCTTTTTTCCTGGAACAGAAAACAAATACCTTGATCTAGCTTTCCAAAAAGTAAACAAGGTGATAATAACAACAGCCATTCCATTAAACTTTTCCTCATAAAGAAGAAACTTTGAGATCCTGTAGATTTCTGCCAAATAGTTTTGCTTCAGTGCAACATTAAGGCCAAATGAATGCACCATAGTTAGTCCCTGACTCAGCAGGAGGCAACACAGAGCGAGGACACTGACTGGCAAGTGATGACAAATCTTGCGACAGCCCCCAGCTGGCGACTCTGCCCTTCTGACAGAGGTCAACAGCAGAGTCAGCAGAGATAATGCGGTCCCGCTTGTCAGCTGCTTCAGCACAAAGTCCTTCACTGGCAGCATAAACTCAGACTTCCAGCTTTACAACTCTCAGGATGAGAGTTCATGATAAAGCTGAACCAATCTAATGGCTTGCTTCCCGTAAAGTCAACTGTCCCTTTCTCCCATGTCCTCCCATCCTAGATGTCTACTGCCACCTCCTCCCTGCTGCTGAGTTTGGTACTCGTCTGACCTCAAAATGAGACAGGTCAGCTTGCTTATCCAACCAAAGGCTAACAAAATTAAAACAGGAAAGGATGCCTAGTGGTGTAGGTGGCGCAAAGGAGGAAAGAAAATTGTGGCTGTAAGTGAGCAAAGGAAGAGTGTTTCCTTTGGTGCAAAGAGTTATTACATTGGCTCATTCAAACTGTAGACCTCATCCTGTGAAGCAGAAATGGAGAACTTGCTTCTGGAGAACTTGCTTCATACACCAACTGCAGTGGGTATTTACTGTCACCAAACAGAAAGAACAAATAGTCATAGATGGTCAGGCAGTCACAATATGATTGAATAGAATTAGCATGCTGCCTGGAGTTATCCAGTGTTCAGATTACTCTGGAGTTAGCCATTAAATCAGCAAATTGCCAGGGTGTCCACTGCTACAATCTAACTTGCTGCATCACTATTGTGCTACTATCAAAATCCATCAACACTTGAATTCCTACTGCTCCCACAACTAGGTAGAATGAAGCTAAAGCATCACTTAGGTTTGTGTATGCTGTAATTATGAAATGCAATCACAGCATGTGTGAGATACCTGAATTAACTTTATTCTGGCTACCACATCTGTTGACAGCAATGAAACTGAAGAAGTATGGCTTCTGCCTAGGACCCTGTATACCTATTTGATTGTGTTATGAATGTTTGCCGAATGCAGAACACATGAAAGCCCTTTTGTGCTTACAAAAGCTTAATATTAGCCTGAGAACACTGAAGTTAACACAGATACTGACTTCATTTGAACTTTTCCAAACTCAATTGCTGTTGCTCCTCATGAACTACTGAGAAATTCAACAGTCTCATTTTCAGGTTCTCAATGTTGAATCTGTCAAAGAAATCCTTGGAAGGCTGGCCTGCTTTCTACTGATATTCTTCAGCAAACTAAAAGCATTCTAAAGAAGCATGAAGATTTAAACTAGCCAACATCATTGGACAAACAATTTCTGACTACTTTCATGTCTGAGATTATTTCTATTGGTTAACTGTCATTTGGCCCTTGATTAAAAGAATAACTCAATTATCCTTTTAAATGCAATTCCTAAGAGGAGGAATTGCTTTGCAACATGCTTGTTCTGGATGATGCAGATGTAGTTCTGGAGCTCACAACACAACAGAGCTTGAGTCCGGAAAATATTGCCATGGAAAAACATAACAAGAAACAGGAAACATTACTAAAGACAAGTAGCTCTTACTTTCATTTGACTGGCAACAAACCCTATTATTTAACAAATTTACTGTACTTTGTTTTGCATCATAACCAGGCAGTTGAAGCAATATTTGCAGGAAGGGGAGAAAGAGACAAGGCAAGCAAGTCTGCTCTAAACATTCTGTTCAATTCCTTGATCTTAATAACATTTCTGTTCTGTTAATTTCACATCATTCAGACTCGCACTGTGAATGTCAAATACTGCCACAAACTGGAGCAGATCATCTTCCGTTCATACATCTCAGCCTAACCAATGAAGGACAAAATCCATGGTCAAAGCCTCATGTCAAGTTTGCTCCGTCCCTGTCAAGAAACTGTGCATTTCTCATTGAGTATCAATTCCTAATCCTGAGATTAATTAAGTATAATGTTGGCACACAGGGCCTAGGTGGAGCTGGAATCTGCTTCTGGAGGAAGGACCTAATTTAAAGTGACGAAAGTGCCCTTGTAATAGAAAACTTTAGAGGAAACAGCCTGGCCTAGGCTAACATGCAGCTGTTAGCTGTCTGAGTTTACATCTCAGTAAATTATGAACAAATAAAAGACCAACACAATATTAGCCCCTTCATTTTTCTACTAAATTACTCTACCTAAAGTACAAAGACTGCAGGCTTCCTAAACGCTTTTGTCTCGGGCATTTTCATACCTCTTTTATAGAAGGGCATGATTCATGTGTCCTTTCTACAATCTCTATTACATATGAAAACAAGAAACTGTGGCAGAAACATAGTTTATTTAAAGGCAAAATAAATTCTGATGATATGAAAAAAGTCCTCTAAAATTGGTTCCTTTCTTCAAGAAATCAGAGTGTTTAGAATTGTTTACAAAGGAATAAATTTTAATACAATGAAAAATGCAATTCTTCCTTTCTGTTACCTGTACAAGCCAAGTTTGCCTTATTTCTCCAAAGAGCAAGAGACAAACATCACATGGATACAGTACAAATGTTGCTTGTTAATTAAAATTTAAATGAACAGTCAAAAATAACCATAAGCATATCCTGGCTCTTGAGATGTCCTAACCAGTATTGTTGAGGAAGACTGTATGAAACAAAACATACGTTCTCTGTAGTTTAGTCCCTTTTTTCCTGCTGTATCATGGGAATAACAGTATTAGTTATTGAGCAGAAGTTTTTAATACTGTTTGCATAAATATTTGCATCCATCAGTTCTTGTGTTCTGCACATAAATATGCTTTGCCTCTTACTATATGCTACCTCTGTGAACATTTTTGTCAGTACATTTTTTTTTGTCAATACATTTATTTAAAGAGAATGTATCAGAAACTAGATACAACAGAAAAAAATAGCAAGTTTAAACAAATCTGTACTATGCATGAAATAGAATGTCATTGGCAATAATTTATATGACCCCATATGCCAGTAATGATGATCTTCTCACCAGGAAGTTTCAAAAACTCCAACCCTTTTCCCTTTGACTTGTATGACATAAATAGAAGGGATTATGAAATAGAATACAAAACCAGGAATGTTTGTTTTAGCAGCAGTAGATCTTCATTTAGGTCTTCATTAATGAAGCTTTTCTTTTTCTTGCTTTGTGGCTGCTGTTCATCTTTTTTACTTGAGAACTTTTTTGGTGATTACTTGCCTCCTGTATTCTTCCTTTAACCAGCCATCAAATGTTTCCAGAGAAACATCTAATTTTCTTATCTGTCATTGTACTTTTTCTTTTATACTTTATTATTTTCACATTTGCTTTATGTTTCTCATCTGCCACATTTTTACCTCCAGATCTCCATCAAAAATACATTTCCTTTAATAACTGACTCATCTAGAGGTGTAAAGACATAGTTTAATTATTTCATCTCAGTTTTTGTCAAGACAGTAAGAGCTAAAAGTGTTAATTCTAGGTTTTCAGAGCCCTTGCAAAATTAAATATTAACCATGAACAATAAAACAGGTCAAAGCGTAAAATGCATAAAAGCTCACAATCCACCTAATACTAACCTGCAACAGTCAAAATAACAATGGAAAAATGTTGTGCTAATGAGCATAATATTTTAACTGAGGGAATAATTCATCATTGGAACAATTTGGTGGTAGCATGTGGTAGATTCTGCACTGTTTGAAGTCTTTATTATTGAGCTACTAGTGTGTTTTAAAGGATATTTTAGTCAGAAACTTTTTAATAAGTGGTTTCGATTCATGACTCACAGGAAAATCTCAAATATTTTTAAAATCTATGCAAAAGAGAAGTTAGAAGAGAAAGTCTTGCAGGCAAAGTATTCACTTTTCTTAAGTTACTGTCTTTAAAACATCTTGGCTGCTTACAAAATCTGAGAAAATGATCTGGTGAATGTAGAAAAGAGTGAATGGGACTTAGCAGGATTCAGGGATTTTCCAGAACCCAGAAACAGGTAGGGAAGGTGTAATTGCAAAGGTCGTGCAGAGAAGTCTTCACAGCATAGAACAGCCTTCCTTCTTCTTATGGTTATTTGCAGGCCATAGAGAGAAAATACAAGTTGGTTCAAGCAGGGTACAGTGAACAGAACTTGGAGAAGGGGCTGATGGAAACAGGCAGACACTACAGTGGCAGCACAAGTGTTTCTTGGAATACCATTCTGTGCTTACCAACCTCCATAGTTTTAATAATGCTTTGTATTAAAGAAGTAGACTGACAGCAGCGTATATTACAGCTGTCTGTCTTTTTGCTGCAGAGCCTGTTGGTGAGTGATGCCACATTAAATCTGTGCTGGGAGCATATGTCTTTAAACAATATGCATATTACTAAGGAGAAAAAAAATAATCAAATAGCTTGTTAAAAGTGTTATGTAGTTGCCTTTCTATAACATAATATTCAGCACTTATACACAAAGATGCATTCATATAAAATTATGCAGCATATTCTTTTGAGGCTATTGTATTTCCATTGCTTTTATTAAAAAATTGGGATTATCTTTGAATCTTGGAACATTCATCTCTCCAAGGGTATAACAAGTACTTTCTTGCTCAGCAGCTCACCCACCACTATGGCATAATTGCTTATAAAGTTAAAGGAGAGTTTCTGTTAAATACTAATAAGTAATATGAATTTATCACCCATCAAAAGTTATAACAGCAGAGCCTTCACCTTATTCTGACCAGAATATATAGATATATATATAAACATATATTACTATATATAGTTATTATATATAAAGATAACAGATATGTCACCTAAAAAAGCTTGAAGAATGAGCTATTTAGCTGAAACCCTCATGAAAAAAGCTTACTAAGCTTTTTAAGAGCATTTAAGGACATGGAGATGCAAACAAGCCTTTAGGGAGGTTTATTTTCCATCAGATCAGTGGATGTCACATTCCTTATGGCAGGAGCCATGAGCTGGTGTGTTTTTAAGCAGCTCACTAGTAGCTTCCTCACAGCTCCCTTGGGTTGCTCCTCTGCTGAGGTTGTGACACAGTCAACAACAGAGCTGAGCTGGCACAGAGACTTTTGGGTTGTTTGAATATTTGGCTCTTTATCTCCCACTAATCAAACACTCCCACACTTCACAGCCTCCTCTGCTGATGTCTTCACACAGGGTTTTGATATGTGACATCTGGGTCAGGAAGACTGGTCACCTTTGCATTTAATGATTTTCAAAATTTAACTAAGATCCCAGTATATTCATGCTCCATTTTTCCTTGTTGGAAGCATCCTGTGCTTTATAAACAACTTCCTGAAAGCTTATTCCCTTGAAGCTATGTCAATTTAGCACTGAGCAGGGCAGGCTGCAGTACACACTTGCTGTCCCTCCCACTCCACATACTTAGAATATGTCTGCCTTTACTTAGGAAAAACTATGAAAAAAAATTAGGTTGGCTATATGTCAACTGGTTTCATAGTGGAAGCTGTACTGGAAATTAACTGGAGCATTTTTGTGGATAAATTGGTCTTTTACAGGAACAATTTTCTCTCAGAGGTGCTTGCAAAGTCATTCAGGGACCTGCTACACCTCCAGAAATGTTCCTCTGGATTAGCGACAACAGTGGTCCCATCTGTCCCACACAATATTTCAATCTAGTGAGTGCAATATGACTACAGACAGTACCTATATTGTTCTTACATATAATGTTGATTATAGGCACCTTCATATCTGAATGAAGTTGTAGTACACCCTATATTTACAAGGATATTTCACTTCTACAAAAATACAGGAAAACAACATTCTCTGGAATAAGATGCTTCATTATTGTGTTGAGGGCATGTTTGCCAGTACTCAAGTACATCTCAAGTGCAGTCTCCCAAAGGTCTTGATTTCCTGTGGAATCATCAGCTCTTGGCTCAGATGCCACTTCCCTGGGACAGCCTCAGAAATTTGGGTTGGAATCTTTTGAAAAGCCCATTTATTAAAGAGAAAGTATCAGGAAACACAATACTGCAGTCAGCAATGTGTTTATTCCTTATGTATTTGACTGTGTGTCTCTGAAACAGGGGAACTGTCCTTTCTCTCTATAAAATTCTAAAGGTAACAAATACCCACTGCAGAAGTATAGAAGCATCCCGTTACCATACAGACACAGAAAATAATTCTGTGGCTGTATGTAATTCTGTAATTTTTTCTTTTTAATTTTACATTATTAGAAATTTTCTTGAACACAAAAAACCCTCAAAATGCAGTCTGAAGTCCATATAGTTGTATTTAGCTGCTGTTTCACTTTAAATAAAAGTTTCTGAAAGAGTCCATCATCAGGTTTAAGACTGTGCTTTGCACACTTCAAGCATTCAATGGCTTCTGTAATGCAGAACGCTGCAGTTACTCTGGCTAAAGAAAAACCTTCTCTTAGAAAAATCATCTGCTTGTAGTAAGAACAGATGCTTCAAATTGACTTTCAGAC
>JAOXNG010000001.1:154038475-154051034 GCA_028566535.1 Scolopax minor | reverse complement strand
TTTCAAATTGTGTATATTTTTTTAATTATTCATAACTCTTCACCGTCAACAGTGTCTACAGACTTTCCTTCATCCAGCAAGCGGGTCACTTTGTCACAGAAGGAGATCAGTTTTGTCAAGCAGGACCTGCCCCTCATGAACCCAGGCTGGCTGGGCCTGATCACCTGGGCATCCTTTATGTGCTGCATAATGGCACTCAGGATGATCTGTTCCATGATTGGATGGATCTGTACCATGGTTGGATCTTTTTCATGACAGTATTTCCCTGGTGATGAGCACCTCACCTAAACCAAAGGGTTTTAGAAATTCTTACTAATAGGTTTTCATATTTTCTGGATTAACAATTTTCATTTTAGTAATAAGCATTAGCAACTGAAACGTGAATTTTCCTATCATGTACTGTTACTTACTTACTCAAAAAAGAAAAAAAGAAAAAGCACCATAAATGGTGGATTTGTTCCATCTGATATCTGATATTTGATGTTTAAAGAATAGGTTTTTTAACTGTGATAGTTATCTATTTAATTCATCGTTAAGAGAAACAATTGACACCCTTAGATGTAAATTCATCACCATCTAAGAAAGTTATCAGGTATGTGCTGCCTTTCTTCATTGATAACAGAGGGCGGTGAGAAGACAAGTTTAGGCTAAATGCACAAGTGTTGGGTAGATATTATAAAACAGATTAATTCAACGGTGATTCATATTTTTGGAAAATCATTAGAATAAAATTATTACTCCAGCAAACACTGTTTCTAATCATGATCTCTGGTTTTCTGTGCAAAAAGTATAATTTACTCTAACAGACAAGGTAAATACTTCACAGTTCTTAAATAAGTAAGATACTGGATTAAATTTCTACCACCACCAGCCCCCCCGCTGCCTCCAATTATCCCAATGGAAATTTTACATTTGCCAATGAATTCTTGGAATAAATGAGAATATTCATGACAGAAAATGTGAATCCTAGTGGATTGTAGGCAGAAAATAGTATCTAACTGTAATTAGGGAATTTATTGTAATGTTTCAGTAGTGATAAATATAAGTTTTATGAATACTTGAAAAAAAAAAAAAAAGATTAAAAATGTTACCAGAATTATTGTGTTCTTTTTGGATGAGCTAGAGCAATATACCAAAGAAAACAACTGATGAAATAATATATTTGAAAATGTATCTCTGGTCCTGTGACTTCCTGTGCACCATAGCTGGCCTTTGTTTTGCAAGTTCTAGTGACTCTACAGTGTGGCTTTGTGACAAACTAAAAAAGCTGTTGGTCGGCCTATGGCTGAACAAAGCAAACAATATTTTTCCAATACATGCTACTGAGCAGGGGCACTACGCACTTTCTGCAAATAAACATTTCAAATCATATTTTAAAAGACACAAATACTGGCTTTAATTAAGAACTAGCACAAATGTTGTGGTAAATTAAGGTCAGCTTATATATTCAATGATATGAAAACATGACAGGATTCCTATATATACTAATCTAGTGAGCTAATCAGTGGTTTTCCTTTTCCTTAACCTGCTGAGATTGATGTCAGCTGTTTCATTTGAACTCTTCTCTGACATATGCCTTTTGCTGGTTACCAGGCAACCAGCATCATCAAGAAAGCGAAACATGTGCACCAACTATTATTCACATCAATGCTTTATTTCAGAATACCTCAAAACATCTTTGCCAATTCACAATTTTGGTTTCCCAGCCTGCAGTCCCTGAGGAATGTCTTCACATGACCAAGTTCAGTAAGAAACGTGGATGCATTTTTTTTCTTTGAACAAATAAAATCCTCTTAAAATGTTACTGAAGGAATATGTAAACAGGTCTGTAATTCTGAAGTCTTGATTATTTTTTTCCTTACAAAACCCCAACAAAAAAACCCTTTAATTATTATTCATTTGGATCTTGTCAGGAAATCTTTAATGAATTAGTGAATTAGCACAACTGATGTGTATATAGTGTATATGCAGAAGTATATGTATAGACTTACACTCTTTATCACATGTGTAAGTAATTTTCTAATGGTCCTTAGAGGCTGTGAGAAGAAAACTGGTAACTCTGATGAGTAACATCAATATTGGGCTATTATGAAATAGAAAAATAGAGACAGTCTGAAGTAATGAATTGAATATATCATGGCACTCACAGAAAATTTTTCAGGTAAAAGAATGAAACCATAAATTAAAGCACTACAAAGTTTAATAACTCTAATATTCTTTTCTGTAAATCGCATATATCCAATGCATGGTTTTGGAATCTAATGGTTGGATTTGGAAAGGTTTGTGTACATGTGAAATGGCTTCTAGTAAATCCTAATAATTTAATTCACTGTTTATTTCTGCTAGGAAGTGGCTAATGTTATGATAATTAACACAAAAAATGACAGGATTCCATCTTGTAAAAATGCCAAAGCATACACGGATAGGAAAAGAAACACATAAAAAGAAATAAGAGTAATGTGTATGGCAACTTGCCAATACACATTTTTTACAATCCAATGGTTTAATAAAAATTAGAAACAGAGCTTTTGAAAAACCATAGTCCTTTGAAACAGAACTGCTGGCAAATATGTTAACACTTAATTTTGATATATATGCAGTACTTTCTGATCTGAAGCTACAAGGGTAAAATTACGACTTCAACCTCACTGTATAAGTGCAGTCTGTTAATCATTTTGTATTAGGAGAAAAGTAATTTCATGGAATATTTACACTAAGAACAAAAATCTTTCCTAACTGGATAGTGTTATTTCTACTATAACATTTATGTCTCAGTTACATTTTCTTGGGTTTTTTTTCTTCCTTTATTATTTTTATTTTATATATAGAGTCCATAAAAATATTCCTCTTTCTTTTGTTTGTCATATGGCAACACATGTTCAGGAAAATTATATAAAAGTGTCAATTGTCCTAATTAAGTAACATGAAGTGAAATGGAAATCAGAGCTCTTCTCTCCATTTATTTCTCAGATACTGTCAGAGAAAGTTAATCAGTAAAAACTATACAGACTAATAGTAGCTCTGCTCATATCATACTGGAATAAAATATGAATGGATTTGGAGGTTTATTCAGCAGTTGTTATCTATACAGTGAGGATTTCATTTTCATGTAATTCTGGGTCACACTAAAAGGTGATTTCAGTTTGTTTAACCTGAATCCTTTGATGAAGATGGGATTATTTATATCAGATTAATATTTCACTAGGAATAATTAGCTTTCTAAAACTTGGAAAAGAAAAATTTCTTTCAGGGTATGAATAAGAATATTCACTGGCAGAATCTGGGTCCAAATATTTTGGTTTTTATACGCACACACATATATAGACATATGTATTAACACAGGCATACACATGCAGTCCTAGATATGCATATAAACATAAGTTCTGTTCTCAATATAAAATTTCTGGATGAGAATGTTACTAACTAAATAATAGGCAGCATCTGGGAGAGTGTCCTTTAATTTTGGCCTTGGCTATTCATTTCCTGTGAACAGAAACTCACTATTTTTTTCAGAGAAGTTTAAAAGTTTAGAGATCACAGGAATACAAGATAAGTCGCAAAAGATGTGAATATATGTAAATCCTTCAGTTCAACTCTGTATGACCCTCAAAATCTTATTTTAAATGTCATATTTCATTAAAATTCTGTACCAATTAAAAGCAGTTGTATTTTGCAGAGGTTCCTGGAGCAGATTTGTGTAAAGATAAATTCTGGCACAGAATTGACATTGGAGGACATAAATGGGTCTTCCAAACATCTTTATTAATTTTGTGTATTTTTGTTTGATGTTGAAATGAAAACTTAATTCAGAATATGAAAAATATGCAGTGGTCACAGCATTAGCTCACAGTGAGGAAATATCTACAAGCTCATAACCAGGCTAGTAGGAGTTCTCAGTTTACCTAATCATTAAGAATAATTCATTAACAATCAAACTGTGTCTGTAGTAATTGTGGAGACAGTTCAAACTATTTTACGCTCACCTGAGTCACACAGTTTACAGCAGGCATATCCAAATATAATTTTATATTTGTAAACAAGTATTGATTTTTTTAAAATCACCTTACCTGAAAAAAATCAAATCTTTAATATCTCTGAAATTTATAAAGATGACTTCACAGTTAGTGCATGACAATATCCCTGATAGAAATTTTAAGGAATACTAGGAAGCAAACAGAAACAACAAACTAATTCTAGCAAGTAGGAAATTATAAATAATACGCTATCTTAGTCTAAGTGGAAAAAATATTTAAAAACAAATGAACAAATTAAAAGGCTTTTTAAATTAAAAATTAAATGTCTACTTTCTCTCTAATCTCCAAAACCTTTTTATTCAATCTTGTTTAAATCTTCCCTAACCAAAGTTGGCTTGCAGAAATATGTAGTACTTTTTGTTTCATCCTCTCTCTCTGTTTGCAAGAGTAAAAATAACCTTCATGTTTGCTCCACAGCTATTCACAAAGGAAGATTGCATGTTGCTATCTCCCATTAAAAAAACTAGCCAAAACAGTTCCTTTTCCAACTTGAAGAATTCCTAAAGACTGTTATAAATTAAACAGAGGAGGAAGAAAAAGAGAAAATCCATTCTATGCAAAGTCCAGAATTGTTAATGTCATCTGTATGATGTGCAGGTCTATGTGGTATAGCCTTGCTGTTAGCTTTGCTTCTATTTCCACATCATAAACAGGTAATCCAATAAGATTTGAAATTAAAAATTACAGTTTACTTCCCTTTCTTTCTTTCCCTTTTGAAGTAAAATTAGCTATATGGTGTCTTACAGATTTCAGTAAATTTTCTGCGGTTAACACAAATTACAGTTATTCTATTGAAAAGGAGGCTGCCATTCATGACTGTGGATCAGTTAGTCAAAGAATTATTCAATAATCTCAAAAAAACAACCAGCCCCAGCAAGAAGAACTACAATACATGGATATTTTTTCCGTGTCCACAACATTTTTAGAAGTTTCAAATAGAAACTACTTCAAAAAGAAAGAACTCTGAAATATAGACCTGCTTCTTACTGCCCTGCTAATCCTCTGAGTTTGGCAATTGTCTAATTAAAAAAAAACATAACAGACCTCCTGACTTCAAAATTCCATTAATAACTAACTAGATATCCACAAAAAGATTAACAAAATGGGAAAATGCATGTGCTATAACAACTTTTCCAAAAGTCCTGACAACTATTCCTGCCAGCAGAGCTGTCTTGGAATTGAAAGCTGAGCTGTCAATGCAGCATTCTCCAACTTAATCCATGGTGGTCACAGGGGGACTCTTGAACTCCAGGGCAGCCCTGTTAGTCTCTTTTATCTTGGGTGGATCCTCTGGATTCCAGGAGTCAATGATAATAGAGCTGGGGCAGAGGGTTTTTTCTTAAAACTCAATGACCTGGTGTCAAGGCCAACACTGTACTGATTTCCCTTTCCTTTGTAGGTGGTCCTGGCACCGCTGTGTGAAGGACAGCAAGGAGATTGAACTCCTTGTGAAGGTCTCACAATCTCATCTGACACTGAGGACCTGGACTTCTGTGAATCGCGTCATAGACAGGCAGGTATATATTGCAAACATGATTAAACAGTCTGAAGATAAAGCACAATATCCAAAGATTGATTTTTTCTAGGATAGTTCCCACAGCTCAGACTTGGGATCAAAAGTTCCTATTAACATAAAAATAAAACAAAACTGAAAACTTTATCAAACTAATAAACTACTACATATGACATCCTTCAAAAATCTATGTATACAACAGTTTTTCTGCAATTCAGTTATCCCCATATAAGTAGAGGTGTCCCTACTAAGTCTTTTACTTTGCCTGAACACGCTTTCTGTGATGTTTTAGATGAGACTGATAATGGGACATCTTATTTTTGTTATTATAGCTACTTTAAGTGCTATCAACACCTTCATCAGCCAAGATGAATATGTGAAAAGCAGTGTGCGAGTATGGACAAGCACTGGTATGAATAACACAGAGAAGTTTGGATATTGACATTGTATATGCGGGCAATTACTTGTCAAAACTGACCCTGAGACTATCCAAGACTGCCTTTTGCAGCTTATTCCCCCAAATTAGCAAAAATAGCCATTTAAGTTAATTTTTGTCAATGTTGCAATCCCTACCACAACTGCTATGGCTCCACTTGAAATTGCGACTCCTAATTTAATCATTATTTCCTTAAAAAAAAAGAAATGCTTCCAGTAAAAGCATGTTTTTCCAGAAGGTGCAGAGTGCCCCATTTAACATGAATTCTGAAATAAGTATTGTAAAGGAGTATCAGGTCATTGGTATAGGCAGTATTTTGCAATGTAAACTACATTGCCATATTTTTAATGAAAGAATAGAAATGATGGCCCAGCTGTTAAATAGTATAGCAACAGTTGTTAAGCCATGCCTCCAAACCATGGATATAGATTGCATAAGATTTAGAAGTTTTTCTAGCATCATAACAAGGTTCTGCGACAGCTAAAGAACACAAACATGAATATATTAATGCAGCCAAGATTTTAAAAACTATTGGATGTATAAGAATACCAGTACATTTATACTTGCTTTCTTCAAAATGCTTAGGAGCAGATACTAAGCTGACACACGATATCTGTCATGAATTCAGAAACCAAAGTTTTACTTTGTTTTTTTAATCCCTACTGATTGCTCTTCTGTATTTTCACACGAAAAGCCTCTGCTGAATATTTGTTCCATAGCAAAATTCAGACTAGCTTTGTGATGAGATCCTGGTGGATTTGGAGGCTGGGTGATGCCTGTGCCAGCCACCATCCTCCAGAACCCAGCACTACCCAGCAGTGAGTTAAGCCAGCCCTGGTAAGGAACCCCCTTCACAGAGCAGAGGGTTCGGAGCCCTTTGGAGACCACCACTACATACATTATCTGTCCTTATCAGGAAAGTTTGAGAAACAGAGAGGTCCAGCACATCTGCACTTTCTCATTTGTTTCTCTCAGGGTAACCAGCATATGCCAGGTCTGCACCGAGTAGCACAGGAGGAAATAAACGGAATTGGGGATTATTCTCTCAGCTAATTATTTTCAGACTATATAGGAAAGGAGGAATCTTCCTCTTCTTTCATTGAAAAATACACAATTTATAATATATTCCAGGGAAAAAACAGTATTTAAAAAGCAACTTTAATTGACCTTTCTGAGCCTGAAGGTGGTTTAACATGTGTTATTGATGCATTTTTAAGGATAATGATATTGGGAATTTTATATAGCAAATAAAAATTCATTGGTTTATCATCATAAAAAAAGTTTCAATATTTTAATAATAAAATAATATAAGAAGAGGACAATTTGACTGACCTTAAATTGCCCTTTGAGCCTGTATGGATCTTTTATATATTATGTTAATTTACTATTAGTGAACAGAAGGGGCTGGTTTAGAATGAAATGGAGTAGATATGTGCTGGGGCTTGTCATGGTTTCACTACAGCTGGCAACCAACACAACTATTCGTTTACCCCTCTCCAGTGGAATGGGGAAGAGAATCGAGTAAAAGTGAGAAAACTCATGGGTTGAGATAAAGACAGTTTAATAGTAATGCAAAAGTAACACATGCAACAAGGCAAAACAAGGAATTCAGTCACCACCTCCCATAGATAAGTAAGATACTGTTAAATAAAAGAATTTAATTTTTGTTAAAATGTTTAATGTTTACTCAGGAAAAAAAACCGCAAACCTTATTTGTCCAAATAGAACTAATAGTCTGATTAATTGGTTAATTGATTCAGTAATATTTGGCCTTGGGATTAGTAATGTAATATGGAAAAAGACTTAAGGAAAACATGCAAAACATGCCATACCAGGCCTACGCTTGTACAACTCAATTTTTGTACATGTAAATTAGGTTTAGTACTGAGAGTAGCTGCAAATACAGACATTTCCTTTAAAAATCATCCTTTGCATGACCTAATCAATTGGCAGTATAGTACTGTATTAGTAATATAACCTTTTATGCCTCAAAAAAGGAACTAACAGAAACTTCTAAAGTTCCTGTGACTTTCAAATGAGGGATGGAAGAGCCACAATAGGTGAAACATATAAAACCATAAAAAGATTCTCTTTACTCTGACTTTGGAAATATTACCTCAGATCAGTATTGTAAGCTAGCAATTTTTTAATAATTTGCAGAAATATGTTAGAAATACAAATTAATTCCAGGGTAACTAACTTTATTGAAGTGCTGTGTATTCAAAAATGATATTGAGTTTTGCTCAACTGTGAAGTAAATTATTCTCTGCTAAGCATTGCAAACCTAAACCTTTAGCTACTTTAGGTTAGTTTTAATATGAAAACTCACAATCTTTTAGAATTTCATAATAGATTTGAGAAAACAAATGTGTCCATGCCTTTCTGTCTCTTGAGGGAAATAAAGTTTAAAATAAACAGAAATTAGCTAACTAAATTTAAATAATATTACAAAGCTGGAAATAATATCCTTTTGGCAACTGAACATACTGTATTATTGAGTGTGAAAATGTTTTAGGAACAGTGATGACCCAACTTGCCAAGTTTTGCTTCACACTAATTATTGTAAAAGAATAAAAAAAATCTCCAATTCTGTAAGTTATGAAAGGGATGCCCATAGTACTTAGTAGTAAATAAAAAAAACAAATACAGCAATTAACTTTCCAGGACTAAGCCCATTATTTTAATTTAAAGAAAATAAATGAATACCTCCAAAAATATCTTAGTGACTAATTTAATAGTTTAGTAATTGGCATGGTAATTCAATGGCAGTAACAGAAACTTCATTTAACTAATCCAATCTATCTCAGCTGACACCAAACAGTCACTGGCTTAGTGAAAGAAATGGTTGAAGAACACACATTTTTACAGGGCCAAAGAAAATTAAGAGAGAATGTCGCAATGCTAATTTTCAAAGAAAGGGAGAGCTAAAGTCTGTCTTCACTAGAGTTTTTTATTTAATTTAACTTCCAATTCCCTGCTGTTAGTCTATACAGTAGTATTATGTTTGCTCCAATACTTTGTAGTTATGTCAGGAGGCAATCATGCTGTCCAGAACTTTTCACATGCAGATGAGAGCATTCAAATTCATGTTTACAGACCATTACTTAATCTCAATTAAACTCAACTATTTTCTTTAAGTTTCATCATAATCAAAGACCAGATCACCTCAGAGGGAAACGGTTAACGCATATCGCATCCCTGCACAATGGCAAACCATTATTCTAAGTGGTTAAATGCTTTTCAGATGAGGCAAACTACCACACAAATCACATCTGGTCAGAATTGTACATGTATTTGGATAATTAAAAAAAAGGAGTGTACCTGGTAAAATGGAGTTACCTATTAAAAAGGGAGTAACATGCAAAAAGGGATTTACCTGTTAAAATTAATTCTAAAACATCTTCCAGACCTACTCTTTGGTGGATTTCACAAACATTCAGAACATACAATGTATTTCTTTAGTTTTCCTAAATTAGAAAGTGACTTGACCAATAAAAATGTCCCCAAATCTGAGAAATGACAATGTCATATATCACGAAGTGTACAAATTGTGTGTATATAAGGATGGTCTCTCTAATTTATGGTATGTTTTTCAAAATACATCTCCATGCACGCAAATTATTAAAATTTTTGTATTCCTGTTTCAAAGAAGTAATGCTTAACTGCCTACGACTTTCTGACATTTAATGCTTTTCCAGGGAAAATACCTAATACAGCAATTTAAAAAGGCACTGACTACAGATTTCCTTTTCTTAAAAGACTTGCTTAGATCCTAGAGGATGCTAACAGTAGCAGTTGAAAACTGACTTAAAGATATTTTGAAAGGAATGCAACCAATGTCTTATTTCTTCCTGAATCCTCAGACTATTCAGACTGATCTTCAGACTTCAGTCATGATGAATGAATATTTCTTCTTCCTGCAACACAGCCATCTTCATAAGGTTCCTTTTTGTGGCCAGAAATATTTATCTTCACCAGATTATTTTGAATTAGACTTCTTACTGCACTGTATGAGTTACAAGTTCTCATTCTTGATATAAAGTTCTCATTCTTGATATAAAATGGGCTCTTCATGTCTTTTCTGTTGGCTAAGGGGAATTAAATAGGAGCAGAAAGAGAAAAGAGAGGGCAGAGATAATTCACAGCATTTTCAAACATGAAATGTGTGAATTTATAATTTGCACTAACATCCAAGTGAGAATGATTTGATATAATATTACTATCAGCATTAATTGCTCTCACACACACACACAAATCATCATTCTGTTTAGTAAACCATTGCCTTTGGGACAGTTAGATGTACCTTTAATGAAATTATTTGTATTTTTTGGGGAAAAAAAAAGTATAATTACTCTGGCCTGGTCCCTTCCAACCCCATATCATACTGTGATTTTGTGGTCTGCCTTTCTGGTAAAAATACAAAAAACATTTGTGAAACAATTTCTTGTTTATTACTGAAGGTTAAAAGTAAAGGTTCTTCAGTAACTTCCATAAGCGAGTCCAAAATATTTCTAGTGCAATAAGGAATCAAGAGCTGTGGGAAGGAAACACTGCAAAAAATGAAAAGATATGTAAATTTTCTATTATTGCATTTTTTGCCTTTAATGTAAAATTTAAACTGAAAATACTATTAGAACAGAAGTCAGTAGAGCATTGTAGATGAATGAAACATGTTGGAAGTCTCAAGTGGAACATCCGTGGTTATAGGTGCATCCTGTAAATGGAACAATAAGTTTTCACATGGCTGTTTTCTGAGTTTACAGAAATCCCTCTCCAGTGCAGAGAAGATATTTCTGTAAAACTGATCATCTGTTCTGTAGCTACATGTGTGTTCTACAATCCTGCTGAATTTAAGAGGCATCGGGACAATGCTGGAATTTGTATTCTTCTCTTTAATTTCTCCCATTTGTCATCATTCTGAGAATCTTTGAATATTGTGTCTTCCACATAGCATCAAAACAAGTCTGTCCCCAAGATACATTGGACTCAGCTTTCCCAGATTAGCTTAAAGAAATCCACAGTTTTAAGGTCAGACATCCATGCAATCTTGACAATGTTTTAAGAAAGGTCAAGTACTAAAATGAGATTTATAGCAAGGTGTGAGTGAACTCAACGATGAGTACTGGAAATGAGTATGACTAACACCCTCCCTGTCATGGAGAATTTAATAATGATTTGGAAGAAAATGTCTATCTCAATTCAAGGTTCACAACTACGGACTATATCCTTTGTGATCAGGCATGCAAATTGATAAACTCACCCCGAAATAAGGAAAAAAAAGGATGTCTGGGCTGCTTTCTACGCAGTAATTCATCATTCAGAGAACTCACAAGTTATGTTGGAAAAACCTGTTTCAAAGTTGCCATCCTTTGATATTTGTAGGTAGTTACATCTCGGTATTTAAACCCAGATCTCTGACTTGGCATATTCAAGGTTTAAGGAATTGGGTCTTTGTCTTAGTTATATTACAGTTATTTGAATGTTATTCAGAATAGGGACTGGGAGCAATGCCTTTATGCAAGGTATATGATGATTCCCCAGCTCAATATTGAATTTTTTTTTTTTTTTTTTTAAAAAAAGGTAGATTAAAGCATGTGTCCTGTAGACAAGCTCTGGATACAGCCAGCAGGTAGCCAAGAGGATCTCTGATTGAGGAAATGTGATGGGAGAGGGGTTTTTAATTGTTCAACATCATCAAACTGTGGCTGTTTGCATGCTTATCAATAAAACTTTAAGCACCTCAGAGAAGTTGACCGTTTCTAGAGCATCAAGAACTACTCTTGGACTTTTAAAGCAGAGTGTAAGTACCCAAATCTGTTTGTGGATCTTGCCCTTTGCTATTCATTCTGGCTTCCAGTGGCTGAATTCACAATGTAAGTATAGATTAATTTATGAAATCATTGAAAACCTATATTTTTACAAGTTTAGAAAAAAATAACCAAAACAGTAATAGATAGTTTTTTTCTTTGTTCTTTTATGACATAACATATTCATTTAGAAGAAAATAACTTACAGAAACTTTATAAGAAAAACACTTTTTCTAAACAGGTGTGAATATAGTAGTCATTCTCAGGTAAGCCTTTATACACATAAATTTTTGGCTGACACCCCTGAAGGCTATGCCAGCGAGACCTGGACAGGCTGGAGAGATGGGCCAAGAGAAACCTAATGAAATTTAACACAGGCAAGCATAGGGTGCTGTACCTAGGGAGAAATAACCCCCTGCACCAGTACACGTTGGGGTCTGACCTGCTGGAGAGCAGCTCTGAGGAAAAAAACCTGTGAGTTCTTGTGGACAACAGGATGACTGTGAGCCAGCAATGTGCCCTTGTGGCCAAGAAGGACAATGGCATCCTGGGGTGCATCAAGAAGAGCACGGCCAGCAGGTTGAGGGAGGTCATCCTGCCTATCTACTCTGCCCTGGTGAAGCCCCATCTGGAGTATTGTGTCCAGTTCTGGGCTCTCCAGTTGAAGGACAGGGAACTGCTGGAGAGGGTAAAACAAAGGGCCACAAAAATGATTAAGGGCCTGGAGCATCTCTCCTATGAGGAAAGGCTGAGGGACTTGGGTCTTTTT
>JAOXNG010000001.1:153992444-154004777 GCA_028566535.1 Scolopax minor | reverse complement strand
CAGAAATCAGGCTCTCCACCCTCTTATTAACTCTGTAAGAAGAAAGAATGTCGCAGCGGGAGTGCGAGACAATAAGAATGGTAGGATGCTAAGGAAATATACATGTCTGAGCTGTAGTGGTTAAAGGAACCAGTAAAAGACAGCAGGCCTTGACTTTCAATCCTCCACATAACATTATTATTTCTGCTTCAGATTCTAGTATTGAAGGATCACAATCTGAAGCAATTTGCTTTTCCCTTGCATCATACAGAAAAGCCATTTCTTAACTTAAGACTGAATTTCAGAGGAAGCAGGTTTAACAACATGTATCATCACTGTGGTTTCTCATCTGGGTCCTCGCTTGACTATCCCATGAGAACCTTGCAGTGTAGTAAGTTAGTTTTTTAGCCATGGAGCTGAGGGATGGATATATACTCAGCTCTAACCTGAACACAGGGCTGTGAGACACAGACATCTGGAACACCCCTGGAAGATGGAAATGCCTTTCATAATCTTGCAGCTATATTGACTGGAGGCAAATAGCTGAGAAATCACTTAAACCTCAAGTATCACTTGTTCCTGTCAGTAAAATGAAGGTAGTGATATTTCCCTTTCTTTGATCCTCTTTTGTCTGCTTATAATTCAAGACAAAAAAATATATATAATGGTAAACTATCACAAAGACTAGCCTAAAGATATAGATTTAACGTACAAAGTTTTGCTTCAAAACAATACAGCTTCTCATCAATATGCTTAGCTTTCCAACAACTGATTTAGAAAGCTGATGTGCTACCATATAACTGAGACTCATTCGAGATGCTTATCCTTCATTTCAGGTGTGTTCTATTGCCAGAAACTGAGACCATTGGGTTTTTTTGGTTGGGAGTTCTTGGGAGGGTTTTTTTTTCCTTCCTCACTTTTTTGTCAGGGAAGTATTTTTCTTATTTTCTCTTTTGCCTCTTCCTTTGTTGGTACCTTACACACTGGTTTAGCAGGTGTGTTTTCTCACATGATTTACTAGTGATTTCTATTCCCTAGCTGCATGCAGTAGTATTCCAAATAATTACTTTCTTGAAAGAATGTGTCTAAAACCTTGAAATAAAGTTGAGATCTACTATAACAAAAATCAATTTAGAAAAATATTTTTATTTTAAATCCTTAAATTCATAAGGCTTCAAAATCTGACCTCAGATTAGATTCTTTCCAATACATTTTACTCCTTGTAAAATGCTAGTGAATATGCAACATCAGTGATATGTACAGATTGTTTGAGTTTAGAGGCTCATTGAGAAATGCACAATATTAACCATTTATTTTACGTATCTCCTTTTAAAACAAAATAGAAAGAGTAGAAATTCATACATCACTGAAGGTAAAATATTAACCAGAAGATTAGAGAAAACCAAAGTAAATTATGACAAAAAGTTATATATAACTGATAGTAAATTATCAAAAATCTTCCTTCAAAATATAACTTGCAACTGCTTGAGCAGTATGTCAGAAAATCAGATTCAGGAATAATGTTAAACTTCTCTCTTTTCCATGTCCAGTTTTGTAATATTTTGTCAAAATGGAATCTCTTTGAAATTCAGTGCTACTGAACAGTCTTCCCTGAACAATTTTTTCACAAATATAGAAAACATGGAGATTGCAATAAGAAAAATATTCATAATGAAACTAGTGCTAAGGACATCAACATTCAGATAAGGAGGTTTAGGGAATTAAGAACTTGTCTGCTGAGAGTGGAAAAAAATTAATCAGTAGGACTATGCAAATACTACTTCTAGAGTTCAGAGTTTGAGAATGAATACACAAGAAAGAGGACCTTATGTAAGCTTAATTGCAAACAAAAATACAGTCAGTTGGCTTCAGGGATTTCAAAATCTGTTTTCTTGCTGTACTAGATGATCACATTTGTTTCATACTGTTCTTACAAGGCATCATTACAAGTATGAAGATATAATTATTTAGCAGTTAAATCACTTGCTATATATTTGAGGAACCTTCAAAGACTGGTAATCTAAAAGCTTCTTTGAACAAGATAGAAAAAGACACCACTTGAGGATAATAGGTGTCTGTGTCTAACTCATTTATAGTTGCATGTAATCAGCGCGAAGTAGCAATATAATTTAACGTTACTTGCTAGATTTTACTTGCTTGGAGATGTTTTTAAAAACAGTAAATTACTGACATAATTGATACACTAAACATTCCAGTGTAATTTTTTATAACAACAATTTTTTTGTACTTTATGATATTAATGGAAAAGCACTATACATGGAAATAATGTGCTGCTGTATAGTTATTATATAGCTATATATATATAAAATATGTATTACATATATTATATATATTATATAGCTATTATATAGGTACCAAGCAAACCAAAAACATATATATGACCTGTTTTCATACATATTTAATGCCATATGTAAAAGTGCATGATCACAAATTTCTAATCCGTATAGATTTTAACATAGGAAGTCTTAACCAAAATTAACAGATACTGAGCCAACATATTCACAAAAAAGAAAGATGGCTTTGGCTAGCTGAGAAAGAAAACCCCACAAACAACAACTACTAAATTTTCATTGAACCTTTATAAAAAGGAAAGAAATATGAACATAGTCGTATGCAACACTGGGTATACTACCTCCCATGATATATCATGTCTATAAATCATGAGACCTTGTTATGCAATTGGAATCGCTACATATCACCACAATTAAAAAATAATAATAATACAGATTATGGTTTATTACAATTCAACGGCTACTAATCAGTGTTTCTCACTCTTTGGTCATTACATGCAGACAAATAGAAACACACACAACATTGCAAGTGGAGTCGATGACTGAAGCAGATACCCATAGCAGAGCAAGACATTAAAAATCTCTTGAAATATAAGGCAGTTTTAAAATCTTGCTGTCTCTAGCATACAGTAGTTTGTAGGAGCAAAAACTTTCAATATAATTAAAAAAATATTGTCTTGAAGAATATACTGCACCACATATCACATCCAGTTCTGCCTTTGGGAATGTGTCAGTCATGTTGCTTACAAAATACACTACTGAAGGACTTTAAAATACTACGGTCATTATCAACATTATCATAATTCTGAATAAAATCTTTACATTCTTTTGTCCTGATTTTTTTTCCCAAGACACTATACCCAGTTTTTTAGGCTGTGGCAATTCAGCTACAGGCTGAATTGGGGAATGAAATTATCATGTTATAACCAATTTCCAGATGGAAGAAACACCACCAGCTGCTACATCTGGTTTTGGCCAGGGTGTGAATGCAACCCACTTTTAGTATTTTATGCACATTCAATGAGTAGTTCTTATCTCCTGATTAGAATGGTGACTGGCCCTTTTAAGAGATGTGAGCTGAAATATAAACTCCCCAAAACATTCTGACCCAGAATGGTTATTAGATTGAGTTACTGGTAACAAGTGACAGAATCAGACAACCCTCACAAATTCTTTCCTCTAATATTTGAATACCTATTAAAAAAAAATAAAATCAGTGTAGTTACAAACTTAGATAACAAGTAATTACAAATTTAATAACTACAGAAGAATGTGATATTGGCCTCATAGCTTCTACTGAAACTGCAGTGACAACTCGAACTGGGGATCAACTCTGGGAGCTTTGCAAAAGCTGTTCATTTGAAATCATTTCAGAACTCTATCTGTGCACACCTGTGATTACATCCATTTACCACTAATGGCAGGAACAAAATAATGCTAAAGTCAGTAAGAGACCTTCCTTCCATTAATGGTACAGTGGGATAAGACCCTCCTATGGCACACAGATTTCTCTGTCTTCCACAGATAATATAGTCTACTGTGATCAATTTACAGCTCCTCTATAGCAACCAGAAATGGAAAATAAAGCAAACATAGGCTCAAAATGCAATATAATAATGATAACTGTACTAACTAAGCACTACTAAATTCAATAGTATTAGGACTCCAAAAGATTACATCTAACTTTAGAGAGCAAATTAATGCCCAGGAATTAAGGTGACTAAACTAGGTTCTACTAATGCTCACTATTGTGAATAGTGAAGGAACGCCAAAGTTAAAGCTAGTCAAACCACCAGACCCTTGTCATGTTATAGGAAAGTCTAAATGCTGATATATTTTTTCTCCCTTCCTATTGTGAAATGGGAATGTGCCATGTACAAGAATGTGGGGGGAAAAGAAAGAAAAATGATGATAGCCTCCACAAAAATGACAGAGCGAGAGGTGGAAATTAGGATTACTGCTAGTAAATACTAGACATCAAACTAGAGCCTTAACAGTCTTGAGGAACAACTTGTTCTTAAAGATGTAATGGCATTTATCTTTGAGCAATGAGGTATTACAGCTTCTATCCTCTTCCAAAACAAACACTGGGTACACGCACACACACACACACAAACTTTATATATTTGTTAATTTTTTCTTCTTTCTCTACAAGAATTTTTAAATAAGTGAAATGCAAGATGGTACCAAGCAGAGTTTCACTCTGCAAAGGGAATGCTATTGTACAAAATCAGAGTGCATGCTGCTAAATTAGGCCTCATATAATGATGGGAGTTCATTTAAATAGCTTAATTTGGGGATACTTAAAATTAGAATTAATTATAGATCTGCACTGGAGAAAGTATTGGAAAATTGTTTCTGAATATGCTTCCAATTATATGTTATATTTTTCTTAAGTTATGAAGCTTCCTTCAGTTTTGGTCCAAACTATTATTTTGTCCAACTAGTACTCTACCAACATGTCTAGCTCAATGAATACAAGCAATTGCTGAAGTTTATACAGTTTACACATTCTGCTGGAATTAATAGGAGGTTTTGCCAAAGAGATATTTTAGTAAAATTGCTGTGCTATTTTGGGTGCCATGTTTACAAAGAGTTGGATAAATTACTTTTTAGTATTCAAAAGAATATATTATTGAGACTGAAGATTCATTATTGTTTTTATAAACTAATTTGACAGCTGTTGATTTGACCACTCAAAGCGATCTCTAAGCATTTATAGCCTAATATCGTCTCAAGTGGAACTTCTTCTGGAAGTTCCTTCATTACTAACCACAGAAATTATTTGATGATTTGTGAGAGCATGCCTGAAATCTGTTTTAAGTGTGGCAGAGGTTATTGGTAAGAAATTCCCAGCATTCATTAAAATGAATGTTTCTCTGCAAACTGGTATTGTTTTACACTGTAATCCACATTTCAATGTTCCTAAACTGCATTATTCAAATCAGAAACTAATTAGCATCTGTGTGCAAACCACCCCGTTGTCAATATCAATAACAATAAATAATAATAAATAATGATCAAAAGACCAGCTTAGAGTATTCATTATGGCTGTTTGGAAATCACTTAAAATTATATTAAGGTCCTGAGTTTCAGGGACTAAACTGAAGATGCACTGGAAAGATACTGATATTTGCTATAAATTCAAAAATTCCTTCCTAAAAGATGGCAATTTACATGTAGTAACTCGATATGGGAAATGTGACAAATTTTTTCACATTATTTAGTGTACTTGCTAAGTGTTGAGAATATGAAAAGTCTTTGATGCAGTAACTATTTCACAATCATCCACTATAACTTTTCCTCCTATTTAATATGAACATCTAACACTGACTAGCAGTGATGGTAGATTATGTAGTTCATTGATTCTACCTAATGCAGTTATTACTAATTAGTTATATATTAAAAATTTTTAAATAATTATATGATATTTTGAAATTAAATAATAAACATCTATAAACATAATGTGAACGATGATTACACTTAGTGGCTCAATAGCTCTATAATAACATAGTGACAGTTTTAATTCTGTGGTTTTACATGAAGTCTATCTTTTATCACAAAAATCTGATCTTTTAACCCATTAAAATAGATCTAGCTATTTTATTAAGATTGCTCAGAATATCAGGCAATCACAAATGAACATTTCAGTAACGTAAAGTACTTAAATATTTTAAGTGGTATGCTTTATATTATGCGTGCCACATGCTGAAAGCTGCAATAGCCAGACATCAATTTGTCATTAATAGACAGTATAATGCAATATGAAAATATCTTCATACATCTTGTGTTAAACATTTCATGACTATCAGTTAAAAGTCAGTTTGAGACTGCTTTAGCACAAGTTATAGCTAACATTACAGCAATGTCTCTAGTGGATTACATTTATGATTTATATGTGTTATATTTGAAAATAATTCGTTGCAAGACTATTAAAGGTTGTTTCATCAGATGATAAACAAGTCTAATATATAGGAATTGTGGCTATTTGTTTCAGTCTATTTGAGATAAAACAAAGTGTCATGAACTTATAGAAATCTTGGCTCTACCTTATTTACCTACCTTATCTACCTACTTTATTCAACAATGGCTTCTTTCTTTCTTTGGGTTTGGTGAATTGTTCTTTTTTGCCTATGTATCTGTAAACCAGCTTAATTGACAGGCCCACTCTTCTCCAGCTCTCTAAGGTAGACCGTATAATATTTTTGCCATCCTACTGCAAAGAAAAAATTGAAAAAAGCATTCTGCTCAAGTATAGTTTGCTCTACAGAAAAAATTGCAAATGTAACTAATGGCTCTATTTATCACATTTCTTAATACATATGGAAAACAATGTGTTTTTTTTTTTTCTTCTGCAAGCAAGGAAAATATTCTTGACTGAGAAACAGAAACATTACTGAAGCTGAGAATGCCAGACTGAGTGAAAGAATGAGACCTGGCACACATCAGTGAAGATTAATGCTCAAAGGCAGCTCCTTTTAAACCAGCTGTTAATAAAGTAGCCAATCACTGTTCAGAAAACACAGTCGCATTAAGTAACACAGTTGCATGAAGTAATAAATTACAAGACAGCATATATTAGAAAGCAGTCAATTCACCCAAATTCTAATTTTATTATGATCCAGTGATTAATTTCATTTGAAATGCAAATGCACTTTCTTATTAAATGTGGTAGTGAAAATGTCAAATACCATTAAAGGTATAATATTAAACCTTTATAAAATAATATTAAAATCAGTGTTGAAAACTGTTTATGAAAATCATATTATCTCTGATTTCCTCTTTAGCTGAAAATAACGCTGTTCTTTGCATGATGAGTATATTCAGCATTTGCTTAACTATGTTGTAGCATTGGAGAAAAAAACTTCTGTTAAGTATCTGAAGAGAAACTAAATAAACACCATAGAACACCTTATAAAGAGAGACTTCTTAAAAATTCCATCATCATAGAATAATCTTAACCACATTACTCTAGGTCTTCAGTTCACATACACTGCCATAAATTGTTGCTAGCAAAAGAGATTTCCCTTGGTGTAAGAAAAAAGTGGAGGAATAAAGGGCTCATACACTGATCATAAGGCATGAAAACACAAGGCAGCTTAGTCTACAGATGACAGGGAAATACCTATTGTTTAAAGCAGCAGCTGAAGCAGGCAAAAAAGAACATACTTCTGCAGTAGAGGAAAATAAAATCTAAAACCAGCACTAGTTGAAATCAGATTGGTCAACAAGAAGGATGAATGGTCAACTGCCAAAAACATACAATAAAATTGTACAAAACCAGATTAATGACAAACTCATTGAGAATTCAAAACTTTAGATAATTCTGCAGTAAACATAGCTGATTATTACTAGAGATAGAATATCTGGATGGGTATGTTTAATTTGTTTGCAAATATGTTTACTATATTTGCCCAGGATAATCTTTGAAGTTCTGCTTACATAAAATTAAATTTAAATATTCAGTTGCCATAACAACATAATACATTAGTTCTCTAGTTTTATTTTTGATCATTCAACTCCAGGATTGTTTGCTAGGATTTTTGTGACTTAAATCCTCAATGTTTCTCAGTGTTACCTAAATGAAGACCCTGCATATTTATTTAATCTCAAGGATATTTCAAAATTTCTTTTCTGTAAAGAATAAGACAGGCTCAAAGAATCTGATACTTAAATAATAACTAAATAAAAAATATTGCACTTGTATTGGCAAGATCTTAGAAAGACTCAGAAAATAAAACTAGATTAATATATTTCATCCTTTTATGTTTTTACTGGTAGTGTTAGATCACAACATCACATTTCTCCCTTTCCACGCTCGCATTCTTGATCGCATATGCGGGGATGTCCTGAAACCACTTCTGTGATTGGGTATGCTGGGACAAATGGATGTCTCTTCACTTTTCCTCCTGTATATGTGTGTGTATATCTGCATGTTTCTGTGTGCCTGGGTGCTGCGTCCTTGGGTATTATCTTGGTGGCCTCTCCCACCACGTGTATTTTGTCTGATGCACATGTGGCCCCTCATGTCTAAATGTGATCGCGTGTTATTTGCATGCCTGAAGAAGGGATTGGGGAAGTGATGGAGAAGGAAGACTGTATCCAGGCTCTGAGCGGACAGATCTTCATGGGAATGGTCTCATCTCAGTATCAGGCCCGTCTTGACATTGTCCGCCTCATTGATGGATTGGTCAATGCCTGCATTCGCTTTGTCTACTTCTCCCTGGAAGATGAGCTCAAAAGCAAGGTAAGCTGTCTTTCCTGAACCCCCTGAACTTGCATGTCCCCCGGTTGTCTGACCGGAGAGTTTAGCTCCAGTGCAATCTAAGGTTAATCTGATTCAGCCAGCTCATGGGTCCAGAAGGTACCTACACTCCAATATGGCATTGGTCTGCAATGCTCTGCCCTGGACAGCTGTACTAAACTCTTTTGTCTGCTCACCCGCAGGTGTTTGCTGAGAAGATGGGTCTTGAGACCGGCTGGAACTGCCACATATCTTTAACGCCTAATGGTGATGTGCCTGGCTCAGAGATCCCTCCCTCTAGCCCCAGCCATGCTGGCTCCCTGCACGATGACCTACATCAGGGTGAGAGAACTGCATCTAAGTCACTTTGAATGCCACACGTTTCCTGGATGGTTCTTTTAAACCCCTTCATAGGTTCCTGTGTCCTCAGCAGATACCTGATCCTTCAGAGCTTTGAGCACAAAACTGGATGGGCTTGAGGTGTGTGTGTGAGCAAGAGAGCCTTATGTTTATAGCCTTTCTACCCAATCAGTACAGCAATTTTTGGAAACAAACATCCTTCTGTGCCCCAGCTGCCATGATTTTACAACTGCTCATTACTGCTTTTGGTTCATGCTGGGACCCTGCTCAAGCCACTGAGGATCTTACCTGTGCAACACTTTACTCTTTTTTCTTTCTTCAAGTGGGATCTCTTTGCTTTCTTCCCCTAGAAGAAGAAAGTGTGCAGAACAGATAAACTATTGTGTCTCAACAGAGCACATATCTACCTCTGAGCGGATTAGTCATCTAAAAATACTGCATTTTAGATGACCGAGTGGGATCTAAGTGTTGCTAACCTAGAAAATCAGGCCTCGCATTTCCTGGCTTCTGCAGCACCACATGAATATGCCACGTGGGTGGCAGAGGCAGGTTTGTGCTTATTGTTTTTGCTGCTTCTCTCTGCTCCAGTTTCTCGAGATGATGTAGAGGGGCTTCTACTGATGGAAGAGGAAGGGCATTCGGATCTCATCAGCTTTCAGCCAACAGACAGTGACATCCCCAGCTTCCTGGAGGACTGTAACAGGGTAAGGCTGCCTTTCTCCACACACCTTGTGCTGTTGCCATGGTCAGCACTATCACTTCATTAGCAGAGAAAATTCCTCTTCAAAGCAGATTGACTGGTTTGCATTGGGAATCCTGATTTCCTCCATCCTTTTCCCGCATAGTTTTTAGAGCCTGGGAAGTCTGGGATTCTTTCAGTTCACTATTGCTGAACAGCTCTTTTCTTTAGAATTTAGGAATGGAGGTGACCACATATGGGATAACCTTGAGAGTTGCATTTCAGTCCATCTGGGTCCCTTTCCCATGTGCTGGACAGGAAGTGGGAACATCCCACAGTCTGTCCAGACAGAAGAAACTTTCTCTCTTCCAGCTGGAGCCATAGCTGGTGCTGCCCAGTAGTCAGAGGGTGGGACAAGCTCTTCCTGCCTCATAAAGAACACGAATATGCTCAGCAGAGGTTACAGGAATATCAAGAGATATATGCAGATTAAAAAAAAAGTGAAAATAAAAATCTATAAGGCCTTGTTTTAGAAAGCAAGAACCCTTCCCTTGCTGTAGTGATATGGCTGCAATTGAAATAGATCCAGTTGCAGTAGAGACAGCCCAGTCTCTAGACTCTAGAGATTCTCCACATAGGTAAAAAGTCCTTAGAATCCTTGAGCAGAGGTTTATCACACTGATCTTACAAATGTTGAGGGCAAGCACAGACAGCTTGATGTGTCAGTGTAGAACTTTAGCAGAAGACTTTTAACAGTGGCATGGGAAAGCCAGCTTCTGTCTGCAGGGACATCAATTTGTATCTGATCTTGAAGTTGCATAATTCAGGGAATCGTAATTCTCAGGTCACAGCTCCCTCTGAAATGTCTTTCAGGGGAGCACTCTCATTCCTGTGCTTAGTCTCTTCTTTCTCTTTTTCAGGCCAAACTCCCACGGGGGATCCACCAGGTGAGACCTCACCTGCAGAACATAGACAACGTGCCTTTGCTGGTGCCCCTCTTCACAGACTGCACCCCAGAGAGTAAGTGGCACAGAGTGTGAGTCTGTCCTGCTGCTGCCCACAAACACCTTCCCCCTCCATTTGCTCTGGCTTATCTGGGTGTGGGCAGGGGTGAAGGGACAGGGACACAGCACAGAAATCTAGAAAGGCATCTTGATATTAATGACCCTCTGTTGCTACCTGTGGGAAGCCAGGTGTTAACTCCACTTTAATGCAGCTCTTCCCTAGCTACAGAATTGGGCTAAGAACCACTCCTTCCAATTTGCATTTGTAAGAGATGCAAAAGCAAACATCCAAAATGCTACTGCCTTTTATTAAATAAGCATTACCAGTGCACTAGAAGACTTTGATCTCTGCTCACAACCCTCAATGCCTTATATAACTCAGAAATCACTTCCCAGAAAAATTTTCCTCTGGCAGTTGCTATTAACACCTTCTGCTGCTTTGCAGTGTTTTTGATTGCAGAGACTAAAAAGGACAAAATTCCTTTCTCTCTCCAAGAGATACTCTTTTATCTAAGAAAAGGGCTAAGAGCTCAGCTGGCTAATACCTGTCCAGTCTACAGTGAGAGTGCTAAGCATCGTTATGATTTGGCATTTTAGGTACCTCTGGACACAGTTTACAGAGTGTCAGTGAGACCCAGTTACAGCCCAGTCTGTCTAAACAGTAGATTTCCTCTTTTTGCATAAGTGACAGTTCCCCACTTCATCTAACCCCTCACTGTGCTGCAGATCTGGGTTCACCAGTCCTTTAGATAATTTGTTTACACCAGAATCTGCAGAGGGTGGGTTTGTAGTTCTATTTTTTTGCCTGGAGCATTTCTAGAAAATTCATATACACTCAGAGCATTATGCACAGAGCTACAGAAGAAAAATGGGATCAAACAGCAGCTTTGATTTAGAGGCCCTGGGAGGGTGTTGATAAAAAGATTGATGAAGGCTAGAGGTGGTGGTGGGAGCACATGAACAGGGGCTGGCTCCGAGTATGGCTACGCATGGCACTGCTTTTGGAACAGTTTGTTATATTCCCTTTGTTCCTTTAGACTTGGAACAGTCCTGCTGTGCTGCTGAGCAGAATTTAAAATTGTGTATTTATTTTAGATTTGAATTATTTAGGCTTATTTAATTTCTGCTGTTTTCCAACAAGGCCATTTGATGCTGAAGCTATCTGTATTGTACACCCCAGCTGTACCTACAGCTCTGCTCCGAAAGAGATGTGCTAGAGATGCAAATCTCTGGGTCGCAGTTCTGTGAATCACAGCTTGGTTCCTGCAGGAGGCAGGTATATAGGGCACTTGGACCGCAATTAATTAGCTATCTAATTGTGTACTTTGACTTTCAATCTCACTATACATGGCCGATGGGGTAATTTTAAAATAGCTGACTGTTTGTTACCCAGACTTGAAAGGGTGTGTGAAACACTGTGTCTTTCTGTGCATAATGAGGTAACCTGTTGTGTTTCTCCTTCTGTCCCTTTGCAGCCATGTGTGAGATGATCAAGATCATGCAGGAGTACGGGGAGGTCACTTGCTGCCTGGGGAGCTCTGCCAACCTGCGGAACAGCTGCCTCTTCCTGCAAAGCGATATCAGGTGGGGCAGGATCCAGCCTCCTCCAGCTGCCTTTGCCTTGAGCCCAGCCATGGGTCACACCAGACCTGTGGTTGTGCAGGGGGATGCTCACAATTGCTCTGTCCATTAATAGCCACGTTTGTCTCCATAAGGGCAATTTGGGTGGCATTGGATGGGATGAATACCTAGACC
>JAOXNG010000001.1:153962092-153976437 GCA_028566535.1 Scolopax minor | reverse complement strand
CCCAGCTCCTTGAGCCTTTCCTCATAAGGGAGGTGCTCCAATCCCTTAATCATCTTCGTTGCCCTACGCTGGACTCTTTCTAGTAGTTCCCTGTCCCTCTTGAACTGAGGGGCCCAGAACTGAATGCATTATTCCAGTTGTGGCCTCACCAATGCAGAGTAGAGAGGGAGAATGACCTCCCTCGGCCTACTGGCATGTAAACATTAAATATACTATTCATTAAACTCCAGAGTCCTAATGCCCAAGAACATTTTGCTGTTGGACTTGATGTATGTGCCAAGTGCTTACAAAAGGATACTAAAAACATTTTTTGCTCATTTCAGAGAAAATATACAGAGTGAAATCCTCCCCTGCTGAAGTTAATAGAATATTTTTTATTTAGTTTAATTTTTATCAAACTTCCATTGCAATATAACAATACCAGGCAAAAAAAAAAAAATTAGACAGAATTTGAGGAAAATATGTTCTGTCTTATTAGGGGAGAAGAAAACTGTCTTGCTCAAGGGGCATATTTAGATGCTTAACTAAGAAAAGAAATGTGAATAACAGATATGGTGCTGTCATAGTATGTAACAGACAGCACTTGGATCACATGACCACAGTGATATTCATGGAGAAAAATATCCTCTTAGGCAGAGCTTGAAGTACAGTTTTGTTAATAGTTAAAAGCAACACAGAAGTAGTTTTCTGGTGGAAGAGGTCTTCACTTTCCAGTCATCTCCTTTGTGCTGGCATTAGCTGTGGCATTGACAGCTTTGTGGCAACTTTGTGGTGAGACAGATCAGAGAACACATCTCATCAAGAGCACCTGGCTTGAAGAATGGAAGAAAACTGTCCTCTTTGTTGAGAGCTTACAGTCACATAGAAATTAAGTTTTTCCATATAACATATACACAGGCTTTTGACCAAGTTCAGTAACTATGGTTACTATGTTATGCTGTGTGGACTAGCTTGTGTCAATCTATCTGGAGCTGGTTCAGCATTAGTATTACATCTTGTTGCACAATGCAGATGTGTGCAGTGAGAATTTTCAGGCAATGGGACAAAAATGTTCTTTTTTTTTTTTACAGCTGGTGGTTTACAGTATAATTGCAATATCTACTCCATGAAACTATTATACTATGAATAATTATTAGTATTAAAAATTTATATCAGTGTGGATCTCTGTCAAGTTCAGGATTCCATTATGCTGGTTTTCTTTTCTATGTAAAATAGTATGCTGATTTCTATATGAAAAGTGTCTCTATGGAATAGAAACAAACAAATAACATAGCAGATGGTTACTTCATTACTAAAATCAGAAATAAAAATAATTCTACATTTTCTACAGGGGTTGTCTGTAAGACAAAACAGACAATCAATATTACCAAAGCAGCTGTAGCACATTAGTTACAACTTTATGTTTTATGGTAGTTATTACAATTAAGTCAACACAGTTAATCATGGGTTAATAATTCCATTTCATGATTATTTCAAAGTTTTCAGAACTTTTTTTTTTTTAATAGTGGAATATTGCCTACTGAAAGACAATATTTAAATATGAATCTGGGGATTGAAAAATCAAGCTCTGTAACACAGGAGGGAGGGTACATATTTTTTTGATTGGACGTAATCTTAGTCCTCCTGAATTGTCCATTTGCCTTAATTCATAATTCTAAATGGAGACATATATTTAAAGGAAGCAGTCTGCCTCTGCACACCTGTGTGTAGGACACTGGCTAGCTGCAGATGTGAAAGACCTAAAACCATGTATTTCTGAAGTGTGCAAAAGCACTGAAGGGTTTTTAGTTGGTTCTACCTTAAGACAAAAGAGAAAAAACAAGTCAGAATGCATATGGTCAACAGTGTAACACTGGATGACGACACAAATATTATTTCTTGATCGAAGCACTGTTCTATTTATCCCCTAAAGCATGAGATTATGAAGATGAATAAAATGGTCTTTATTGTCATTTGTCAACACAATATGCCACCTGTACTATCTGACATGCACAAATCAACAACATTTTACATTTTAGAAAGTATATCAAGACCTCACTGCTCTTCTCTTCAAAAATATGAGTTTAAATATCTTTGTGGCTTTTCTGTATATGAAAGAAAAGACAGTATTTTCTGATTATGAGCTTAGATAGTTCATAGCTACTTAAATAAGAGGTATTTCTACTGCATACTTTAAAATATTTTTTCTAGCTATAATGATTTTATTTACAGAGGCTGGCTTCGCACTTAAGTGATCTTGACTTGAACACAGAAATAGAATCTGTAACCAAGACTAAGTTCTTCAGGGCATTAAATCTTTGCACATTTAAAGCACTAGGAAGCATAATCTTACTGTGACCTTGATGCAAAACAGCATTACTAGGTATATTAACTAGTGAAAAAATAAATACATCAAATTTAATTCCAAACTAAGAAAATATTTAATTTTCAGCACAAAACTGCAGGATTTATCATTACACCTGAAGAAATATCTTGCCCTGAAAAATAGTGTAAAATGAATAATAATTTTGTGCCAAATTTGTAAATATCTTTGGCTGAAAAAAAACTCAATTATTTCATCCAAGCAAATTTTTCATGTGGAAATAAAGAAAAAATTAATTAAAAAGAAAAACATTTAGAAAACGTCAAAAGCCAAAACCAGTTTAGTTAAATGCCATTTTAATCCAACAACCTAACCCTATTCTGCCTGAATGACAAATTCATGTATATTTTTCAAAGCTGTTCTTACAACTGGTGTAACAAGAAGCTATATACTCATTTGTTTTGGGTTTTTGTGTATATAATTTATCTACAATTAGGAGAAGTGGTAACATGTTATTAAAGCAGTGTTATCCCAAAGCAGTCCCAAATTGTTCTAATTATTTGGTTTTCCCAGACTTATTTTATTGTTTGCTTTTTAGATTTGACAAGTAAAATAAAAAGAAAGACAATAACTGCGATTGTCTCCAGAGATTTTGTGCATCATAAAGTATAAGTAAGTGTTTGGTTCTTACAGCTCCTTTTAAAAATGGAGTTTAAAAATTCCAAAAATGTCGAGTGCACATAATTATATTCATGCAGTCATACAGGGAAAATCTTAAAGATCCATCTCATAGATAAGTAAAATTTAGCTTTTTTTTTTAGCTGTGGTAATTCCAGTATCTCCCACTTTCGGCTAACTTTGTTCCCAGGTGCTTATTGAAAGTTATGTGTTGCACACAGGGATGGCTCAGTGGTTCACAAACCAATTTACAGTCCTACTTCCTAAAGTAAACAAGCCCTCAGTTTCAGCTCTCTTTAATTCACCAGAATGTAATTTGCAACAGTTCAGGAGCTGTGATGCAAGCATCTGAGCTGTGTTAGTAGTAGAGTTTTGGAAACAGAAAAGCAGTGCTGCAAGGGGCAACTCTTCCCAGCTAAGCCATTCCCAGAACAAATCAGAGCCTTCAGAAAGTAATTCAGAGCACACAGAGAAGGCAAACCTCACTTAAATCATTAGTGATGATCCAAACACAAATACAGATGCAATTATTAATTGCATCTTGTTCTTATTCTAATTATTAATATATAATCATTAATTATTTAATATTAATATCTTAATTATCACTGAGGAAAATTATTTTTTATTGAATCTCACAGAAGCTGGTAAAGTTTATTTTTTTCTCTTTGAGCTATTAAAATGGTATCTTTTTTGGCAATATGTACACCTTTCCTTAAACCTAAATTGTTCTGAAGAATGTATCTTCATCCACATCAAAAGTTACCATTATAAAATGAATTATTAATTCCTGAAAATGCTTTCCTTTTCTGTAAGCACCACACTGTAAACTCATCATAAAATTCCAAGTGGAGATCAGTGATGAATGGTGTTCCTCGGGGATCAGTACTAGGACTCTTTATCAGGAGTGTAGTCATAGGATGAGGGATAATGGTTTTATACTCTAAGAGGTAGATTTAGATTACATTTAGAATTAGATATTAGGAAGAAATTCATTACTCTGAGGATGGTGATGTACTGGAACAGATTGCCCAGAGAAATTCTGGATGTCCCATCCCTGGAAGTGTTCAAGACCAGGCTGGATGGGAGTTGAAACAACCTGGTCTAGTGGGAGGTGTTCTTGCCCATAGCAAGGGGTTGAAACTAGATGATCTTTAAGGTCCCTTGCAACCCAAACCACAATTCTAAGATATTCATTGATTTGCTTGTGAATCTGCGTGTATTATTAAGGTGCGTCAATGTTATGCCCAACAGGGAAGCCCAGAAGGGCAGGAATTTTCCCTAGGGAAACTGAGCTGACATTAAAGAAGAAAATCCATATTCATAAATTTTCCTTAGAAAAAATTCCTAACTACAGAAAATAAGATATTACTATTAAGTTCTTGCCTTAATTTAAACATTACCAAGCAACAGCTAAACCAATGTATTATCAACATTATTCTCATACTAAACCAAAAACATAGTAGTAACTAGGAAGAACATTTGCTCTATCCCAGCTGAAACCAGGACATCTTTCTACCTATTAAAGTTATTTCTCAGGATAATGACACAAAATGAAAAATTAAATGCATAGTTATTAGTCTCCGTACTCCCTCAAAGTCTTGAAAAATATCACATTTCTTTTCTGTTTTCTTTTGAAGAACACTGTTACACTGACCATGATAAATGAACTTTAGGACATAAAAATTTTACGACATAAAATGAAAATATTCCATTATTGAAAATATGTGCATTATAATCATAACAACCTAAAACACAGCAAGTACATGAAAGCATGCTTTAAATTCATTTGTGAAAATTTTCCATAAGGAGAACCATGGATAGGAAGAGGACTGTTACTGTAGCTCTGGATTTTTTGTGGGTTTTGGGGGCGTTTTGTTTTGTTGTTGTTTTTGCTCCTCATAGCTCAGGAGTTTCCTGGGGAAACAGAAACATTTTGTTAAATATTCAAATTGTTAGTGACCTAAAATTCAGTTAAACATTAATTAATCCAAATAAAACAATCCTCTTCCAAATGAAAGCTTATGTAATCAACATACTTTACTTTCCTAATAGAGAAAAAATTAAAATGTGTCCCTGTGCTCCTATTACAGCAGGTATTTTAAGAAAACACTTTATGTACTGAAGTACTATGTGGCTTTGAGATATCTAGTATATGTCTGGAAACCTAAACCGAAGTGATACATGCCTGAGAGAGTAGAGTCCTCAGGCTATATCTGTACATGTCAATTTAACAATGTCAGTGCATGGGCTGAGGTCTGGACACTGCTCCACAGACAGCAGAAGTGGTAGCATGGTCACGTGTGTGGAGCTTTGTCCCACACATGCTTTCCCAAATAACTCCTTAGCACAGGCCAGTAACCAGTCCAAAGAGGCATACAAAGATGGCCACCTCTTGAATGACTGATTTTAGCCAGGTGGATGGGAGTGTTGTGATATCCCATCACCACTTCTTTCTGGTTACACTTTGTTTACTGCTGTGTCTACTGCTGTGTAATGGCTTGAAGCCTCTCATAGTTAAGTTAGAACCTTTATGTGTAATAGTATGACAAGAAAATTAAACACTGGGATCTGAGGGAGAAGATGGGTGGAAGTGATGTTGCTATAGTAAGTTACTCCTTTCTCCCTCTCAACAGTTTAACAATAGTTACATAAATTTGGACTTACAAAAGTATAATTACAGGATGGTTACTGTCATGTAGATACAACTGGATTAGTCTCAAACTGACCAGTTAATGTAGCACAGACATGTTCCCACCGTTTTGTAGTGGCATAAAACATGCATGGAAGTCAAGAGGAGGGGTAGGAAAGTATCAAATAAAAGAAGGTTATTTAGACTGCTATAGTAAAGTAGCCCTAGTCAATCACCTTTATAATCAAGTAATTAGGAATAATGTAAAAGATATTTAATGATACATATAATTTTGTTCTAAATAGTGAGATGAACAACAAGTTTAACATTTACCATACTTCATTTAGTTTTGTAGCCAACTGGTATTAAGTATATGTATACATATATATAAATACCAATTTTGCTGAAAAAAATGGCTTGCAGTTAAGTGAAACTAAACACATCTGAGGGAATATTTTCAGCAAGTTCTTTTTCTATTACTTCAGATTCTCCACACTATCTAGAACCTGATTTATGAAAATGTATGTTCTCAATATTAATATTTTTTTAATCTACAAAAGTTTATCCCAGCTTTTATTTTCTCTGAGAGACAAAAGTGAAAATAATTTTAAATGACCTTTCAATCATACATTAGATTAAACTCCCTTCCCACACACATACAAATTTCTGTATCTCTCATAGGGAAATAGAATATCGTCAGCCTTCAGAGCAAATGTTTTCCAATAAAATGATGAATAAGTAAAAAAAAGTCAAAAGCAT
Organism: Scolopax minor; assembly: GCA_028566535.1. Taxonomy (NCBI): domain Eukaryota; kingdom Metazoa; phylum Chordata; class Aves; order Charadriiformes; family Scolopacidae; genus Scolopax; species Scolopax minor. Next base: position 153,970,069 of record JAOXNG010000001.1, on the reverse strand, counting down.
ACTCAGTTTTCTGACTGAAACTAGACAACAGATTTGAATTTGGGACACTCTGATCTCTTTCAAAGCCTAGAAAGGCAAGAAAGAACTCTAAATAACAAAATCAATAGAGGTTAGATCCTTCAAAATGTGAGAAAATCAATTCCAAAGTAATCCATTCCTAGGATATCATTACTGCATTATCACTTCAGATTTATAAAAGAACAGAGCCACCGCTTTATTTCATGACTAACAAGGGCAGCACCACTAGGCAATAGGTTTTTTTCCTGAGAGATATAAATTCAGCCTCCAGCTGTTCCAGCTTGGGACTCCTGACAAAGTGGGAAACACACCGCTAGCCAGGGATTCAACTCAGCAGCCTGGGAATTAAACTCAGACGTCAGTCCCAGTTAAACTATCTTAGAAAGAAAAATTGCCTGAGACCTTGGAGTTTCCATAGGCAGGCAAGGAAAGTACATAAGAGAAGTGAAATTTACATGCGGCTTGTTAGTTATTTCTGCCTGGAATATTCCACAGAAATAGAAATACAATGCATTTTTACAGAGCTTGCATGGATGTGAGAAGAAAGAATGTAAATACAAAGGCTTTTCATCCTAGATGAATTTCTCAGAAGAATCATGAGTTAAAAAAAAGGTAGTTTATGCTTTAGTTCATATATTACCTGAGGTCAGAATATTGTCTCTTTAAGTAGCTGTTAACCTAACATCATGTTTTCTGCAAGCATTAACAAAATGTTCAACTATAATATTAATAGCTTTATTAAATATGGTTTCATAGATAATTGTTATCTATATGAAATTAAAACTTCATCAATTGTGTTGTGCCTGGTTGCCTTCCTAGAAGCATTGAAAATAGTCCATTTCAGCACTCCTAGTGACTGTAAACTAGTAAAAAGTAATTAGACATTTTAATAGCACTTTGGCTAGGGCATTAGCAAGACCTCTAATTCCATTTTATTAGCTCATGTTCTGCACTGTGGTACACACCCACACAAACAAACACCCACACAAAGCAAAACCTGGCCAAAACCTCAGAAGACACAGCCATAGATTATGGGTTTTTTCAACTGTAGAGCTTTTATTCATTTTTGTAGAATAAAGAAACAATCATTGATGTAGCCCTTGACAAGTTTAACAACTACCAGATCTTAGTTTACTTATTTTGTAAAGTTTCTTATCAATATGATCATACTTCAGATATGATCTGAAAATACATGTGAACTGTGGTGAGCTATGTCTTGGTGAGCTTAGTACTGCAATTTTTTAATAAGGATAGCACTTTTTACAGGAGAAACTTCTTCTCCAGAGAAGTGTGCACACCACATTTTCCTCATCTTGTGATTAAAATCATTGTTTTAGCTGCCTGTGCAGAAATTAATGCTGTTGTCAAATAAGCAGTTCCTTTGATTAGTAAGTATCTAGAGAATTACGTCCCAATCACTGACAGACAAAGAAGACAACTAAAACATTCATTTAGAAAAGTTGTGGGCTATAGATGTCAAATAAAGCACCAACTGAAAAAGAAAAATTAAAAAATAAATACATCTAAAGATATGCTTGACAGGTCACCTCTAAAAAAAGCCCTGCTAGAAAAATAGGTTACAGTTTCTTTTCTTATATAAATCTCATCTCTGTTAAGTACTCAGATCAAAAGTCATTACTAAACTACAAAAGCTATGGCCTTTTTTGCATACTGTTTGTCAAAAACAAACTCTTTAGTAATGCCCTTCTTTATAAGTAAACTTTCAGAATCCAGAAGCAAGGGTGAATGTATATTTGCTCTTAAGCAGTCCTGACTGTAGACAGATCCAAAAGTGTAAGATGTATGTAGATTTCCCTCTGTCAGAATGTGCTTATGATATTAATGTTATTAAATATTAAGATATTATTAAATATTAATATTAGATTAATTTAATTATTAAGATCTAAATATTAAGATAAAAAGATTAAAAAAAAAATCTCAAATATACATAATGTATCAGCTAGTCATATGCATAGTCTCCTATGTTAAACTCCATGACTGATACCATCAATCATATAATGATATATAATATGAGAATTTTCTATCATGTTAATATTATCTAATAAAGTTATCATTCAAAATTATTTGAGACAGATGTGAAATTTCCCAAAAGAAGCTTCCCACTAATTTTGGACCAAGTACCCTGTGGGTTCAGGTAGTACTGTTAATAATAGGGCCATCAAAATAAGAACGAGAAATAAGAACCTTAGTAAGATATACAGAAGCAAGCTTTCTGCCAAATAAAATATCTTCCTTCATTAATTCACAGGTAATCTTCTGAATGAACTGATTTCCACTGCTTCTGCTATTACAAGTTTTACCCCATTTTCCTTTCATTTCTGATTTCAATTGTCTACTACACATAAAAGTTCAGCACCATGATTTCTGGGTTCAACATGTATGCAAATTATTATATACAGAATATGACATTGCAACAGCAATAACATTGCAAATCATGTCCTCAGAAGCTTTTTAATTCCAGATTTTTTCATGAATGTCCCATTAGTTGAAAAGGGTGGGAAATATATAGTCTAGATAAAGTCTAAAAAAAGGCCTCAAGGATTTAAATGAGAATTGAAAATTCATATATGGTTACAGTCTATTCCTATAAACACTTCAATTTTCCAATATTCCAATTGCCAGAAATTCAGTCCATTGGTTCTAAAAATACCTGATAAAGAGCATCATCATGGGAAGTAATGCATCAGTTGACCAGTCAAGCATAGCTATTGGCTACCACAGAAGTATTTTATCCTCTTTCTTTGATTCCTGCAAATCAAGTAATTAAACTAATACTTTTCAGGATGGGTAGGTGGTGAATGGCCTCAAACTCAGCTCTCCTTTTCTAGATTATTAAATTATTCTAGGACAGGAATATATTTGATGCCCCTCTGTTCTCCAGGTGGCAAGTATAATTCATTAAGACATTCCAGGTAGGCACCTGAAATAAAATTCCAAGTTTATCTAGTGCTAACAAAAAAGTGACAGATCTAGTATGCAAATCTCTGTTCCAAAGATGAAGTAATGTCATAACCTTGTGACCCAGGTTTGGATCTCAGATCTGCCCAGAAATAGCCTGATGATCACCAACCTTGAATTTTTCCTGGATTTCACAGTAGAGAGCAGCACAGCTTCAAAGGAAGCTGTAGAAAGCTTCCTTCATGCTGGTACAGTCCCTATGACCAAGATGTTCTCCAGAGAAGTGAGAAATTGGTTGGAATTACTTCAGGATAAAGGTGGGTATCTAATTTAGTTTCCAAGGTCCCAATTAGTTATTTTATAAAAAGAACACCACCTTTTCCTCTAGTTTTTGTGCATGGACATTCACATTCAGATGGAAGTTAAGAGGCTCTAAACCCCAGGTATTCTCTTACGGGGCCCAGTCTTGAGTAGGCGGTATCATACCATAACTTTCCAGATTGAACCAGCTGGGTGAGGGCAACGAAACATATTGCTTAATACAGGCCTAATGAAGAAAACAGGATTAGCTGCCACTGCTTAAAGATGTCAGCCTTTTTCCACAGGCTGTTTTGATTTGCCTGATTCATCAGGTATTATTAATTGAGAAAGGGAAGTAGATAAGTTATTGTAGCATCACAGTGGGTCTTTGCAGTTGATGAGAATTGGGGTTGCTTAATTCCAAACCTGATAAAGACTTTAAAAGTTAACATGCAGCTTGTACTGAATAATAACAGGAAAATATTATAATGAATAGTTAATCATCACTTAATTAAATTTTCAAGATACAAGGGCTACTAAGCAATTAAGCAAATATTGTGTACTTAAGGGCATAATTAAAGGGCCTTCCTGCTTCCTGCATATAACATCATTTAAAAAACTTTACATTTCTCATAATTGTTTCTACTAGGAAATACCTGTGAGGCAGAAGGCAGATTATGCAACAACATTTCATTGTTTCCTCAAAGCTATCACAATTAACAAAATATGTTTTAAAAAATTTACAAAGTAATCAGTCAGAAAAGCAATTGTTCATTAAGTCTAGCATATTAAGGGTCAATACCATATAACTATGTTCCTGAAATAATAGAATGTGCTCATTTCAACAATTTGATACCTGTGATTGATTCATCACACCCTTCCATCTGTTGTTAATAAAGACCAACTGGTACTCTGCCTTTGAACCTTAGCTGGAGAGTTTATATGATGGGACATTATGAGACTAGATGCTGCCTCAGGACAACAAACATTCACAAACATTGTAATAGTTTAGCAAAAAAGTCAATAGTTACAAATTAAAGTTTACAAAGTCTAGCAGTCTCTGGAAATACACATAAGCACTCTTGAGATTTGGGCCGTTAGTTAATTCTAATGTTTTATTCATTTTCACTGGTATGAGTAAAATTAGCAGAAAAAGACATTTCAAATTATTTCAAATTATTTCAGTACAAATATATTTGATTCAGACTCACCCTTTCCTTCTTTCTCAGTTGATCCTTGTCACCATGGTACCATAGACTGCTTAAAATTACTAGAGACTTTTACAAGACTTCCAGTAAAATAAGCATTCCTCACTGGTTCTGTAGGATTGGCTATGTAGCTCTGTTGATAGTAGCCTTATTAAACCAGTTCAATAGGATGCAATAATAGTGGTGTTGATTACTCTGGTTTATGTTATAGACTCCTTTATATTCCGTTGGTCTCTTTAACAATATTGTTTGCTCCATTTCTTATGACACAAATTATTAATAGAAGAAAGACCAGTCTAGTTACCTTGCCATTCTATCAACCTTCAGTGCATTTCCTGAAGTATGTCCATATAATTTTTCTAAATTCTACAGGGCTGTGAACAATTGCTAATCTAATGTGGTTATGCTCCTTTTTAATGCCCTATTTTTAAAAAAAATGATAAATTGTATGATGATATGAAACAATGGTCAAACTGAGAAAATACAGGAATAAAGGCACCTTTGCAGATTTTGACAGTTGCTTTGTTCTATTTGTGGCTAACATTTTGACACATACTTTCTTGGGTTTCTTTCTGGAAGGCATGTAGGCCATGATTATTCTAATTTTAGCCCATAAAATGCAAACCAAAAAGACACACAAAGAAAGAAGTTCTTCACTATTCCTTCTCAGCAAACTTATGAACCGAGTGATTCATCAGATTTCTTTCCTATTTATCCTACTAGAACAGGATATATGGGTGTCAGGAAAATCATAACCTAGTCCCAGTCTCCCAGTCTACACTGTCCTAAATATCAGTGGTTGCACATTTTTCACTTCCTACTCACAGTCTACTGCAGACAAAAAAAAAACCAACACCAAAACCACCCTCAAAAAAAACCAAAAAACCAAACCAACCAAAAAAACCAAGGCAAATCCCCTCTATAATAGCAAATCTGCTAGTGCTTTCCTCTGTCTCTCACTTTCTCTCTGGTTAAATACTAATGTCATCGCCAGCATACACCATCTCATCTCCCCATGACGACAACTGCCAAGATCCAAGCTGGTGAGACAGCAATGACTTTGTATAATAAACTAGTCAAAATAAAACAAAAAGAAGTTATATTTTGTCAGTTATGATCTTCAAGTTCAAACCAGTGTAAAGTTCACATGCAGTAGTATTTGGCCTCAAGAAGATGACTCAGCAGAAAATAGATGCTATACTTTATCAACATAAATGAATTTCATAAATGAAAATTCTAAGAATCCTTCTTAGAACTTTCTACAGTCCACATTAGCATTTAGCAGTCTACCACTGTTTTTATGAACAGAATGCTAATTTGACAGCACACCTACTTTCACTCCTTCACATCTCTCTACACAAGAATCCTTAAAATGCAGAATAAATTTTATAGTAATACAGAATTTGAAAATCACTGAGGAGTTCTATTTTCAATTTACAACATATAAAATAAATACTTTGGTTACTGAGAAAAAGCACAAGCATATTGATTTCATTGAGATAATTTTCATTAGTCAGGTGTAGGTCTGTCTGTTAGGACACAAAAATATTTCAACAGGACATCTTCTGCAGAATTTTTGTTTCTTCAGAAAATATCCATTTGGTGCTATCGAAATGATCTATGGAAAAGAGATTACTGTATTTTAAAAACTTACCCAAAAAATTGAGAGATCAGTAGACTGAAGACACTATGATCTGGGATGTATTTTCATAAAATATTCCTTGAATCTCACCTTGTTAGTATCTCTGTCAAGTCATTAATTTACCAGTAGCCCACTTAGCCTTCTAGATATGTTTTTCTTGAGCCTGTAAACCCTGCAAATGTCCAGCTTTCATGTGCTTTGAGAATCTTGTTTTCTATTTTAAGAATAAAGAAGTAATTCTTGTCACATCGCCTGAAGTCCAGAGTGGAAGGTGCCATTTGGTCAAGGCTTGCAGAAAGCCACAAACATGATCTATTGGACTCCAGCATCAACTAGGGCCTTCAGAAAATTGATTTCTAGCTAGTATAACTCCATTCCATATTTACTGAACTAAAAGCAGAAAAAAGGAGGAATATTTATATCACTTATCTGTGGGTATCTAATGTGGTGTGTTAAACTTCATCAGGCACTTTTGCAATACTTTGTGGAAAAAAGAAAGGTGATAGGAGTGGAGTACTACAAACTGTCCTTTGGTTACTCCTTTATCTCCACCATTCGGTTTTCCCTGACTACAGAGACTCTGTGGAAAATAGTAGGGCAAATAAAATGGGTGATGTGTCAACATTCCTCCAAAAAGATTCAATCTAGTGGATTTCTATTTTGGCAGAACATTTTGGTATCCAAATATCTCATTTTTATATCTGAATAAAAACAAATTCTGAAGTCTTTACATTCTTCGTGAATCCTTCAGTTGTTTACTCAGACTGATTTATACACTTAGGCATCAAAATCATCCTGACTTTGTGCAATATTGGACATTACTGATGTACAGTATTGAAGGATTGTAAAATCAATAGCACATGTAAGTCTTAAAATCAATGAAGAGAAAGCAAATCAACACTGGAACAAGACTGCACAATGTACATTAAGTTCTCCATTGCCTGAAGTCTATATACTAAAGAAGGAGTAATTTCTAAAGCCCTTTCCAACTACAATTATGAACAGAATTCATCATATTTGAAGCAAGCACTCTTCATGAACAAAAATGGAATGAAGTGTGAGTTAATAGCAGTCAGTGTGAAGGAGAAGGCAACAGTGTAGGAATGCCAAAACATTCCTTCCTCCTCCAGAGAATATCCCAGAAGGCTAACTGTAATTGCTGTCATTGTTTCAACTAACAGAAGAAATGTCTCAGTGTTAAGTAACTGAATAATAAAAATGAGGAGGAAGAAAGAATAAACTTTGTTTTTTTTTTCTTTATTTTCCCTTGCTTTTGGGTATCAGCCTGTTATAAAACTGTCCTTTTCATTCCATGGTTTTCTTGTCCAGAAAGTCTGAACTTTTAAGAGTTGTAACCGTACCATGGGATTCCTGTTCTCAGAATTTCATTTGTCTTTGTAGTCTGCAGCCTTCAATCTCAGAAATACAGTGCAGAGAGTCTGAAATATGAACATAAGGAGGAGCAACAACAGCATACTCAAACCACAGATTTCTTGGGGGACTAATGTAAAAGGTAGCAAAATTGTTAAACGAAATATTATTACTAGTTCTCATATGACATGAGTTCCCTTCTCATTATCTGTTATTCTGTAAGAAAAACTGACATACATTCAAAGTATATTTGTATTATTCCTCCAAATAATTTCTTCTCCAGTTATAGGATTCTGTTACTGAACTTCCACTTCTTCATCTACTGTTCACTCCTGAATTTCCTTGCAAGATCCTTGCTAAATACTGTTAATGCCCTTTTGGATTAAATTAAGAATGAAATTTATAAAATTCTTGCCCAGTCTTGTCTTCTAGCTTCCTGGAATAAATGTTGAAGGAATTTAATGTTTATTTAATGCTAGATTTAGTTCTGGCATACAGAATATTGGAACTGTGTTGTTA
>JAOXNG010000001.1:153939516-153951725 GCA_028566535.1 Scolopax minor | reverse complement strand
TCCCATAAAAGATTTACAACTGATTAAATAGGATGGCTTGTCCTAAAACACTTACATGATTGCCATAGCAAGTCAATTCGCTGTCTAGCATCAAGTGCATTTAATACAATGTCCTCTAGACAGAATTGACAAATAAAAATTGCTGTTAATAGTCAGAATCCAGGATTCCTTGTGGTCAGAAATATTAACCTTGCCGTGTGAGATTGATTCACATTAATCTTACAATTATATTCCCAGATATTTTATGAGGGGATACATTCAGCATTTTTTTTAAAAAACAGACCATATATGAACAACTAGCAATAAAATACTCATGGCACATGTTCAAGACAGAAGAGAAATAAATTAAACCCCTTGCCTTTCTAATTCAGGTTCTTTAGTTTCACAGGTAAAAACCCTAGCTTGACATCTGTAAGAAGTGAGTAACGTATGGTGCCTTGTCAGAAGGGTAGGATTTTATGTCCCTTTTGACTCACTTTATCTTGACACACAAATGCCTTGCACATATGTGCAAGATTCAGAGTAGTGGGGAGCCCACAGACTTTCAGCTTGGATGGACAGAGCAGCTTTAATAGAAAGCTGTCTGTAAAGGTATCTCACGAGATCACTTGAAAATTTATTTCCTTGTTTGTTATGTAACGCCACTTGGTCTTTTAAGTAGCTGTCACATCCCTGTGTGGGCTGAAAAGATTTGCACACTGGACATGTTTACAACGCACTTCAAAAGGAGAGGAGCAGCAGTAGCAAGCAGCACAAATACACAGAGCATCCTTGGAGCCAAAACCTGACTTGGTGTCAGGCAGGTGGCACACTGTCCGCTGAGCTGTCCTATCTGTTACAGCGTGGAAACACATTCAATAGGTGTTGATAACTTGGACTTGTTCTGCTAGTTCATTAGTTCACATTCAGTAATAGAAAATCTATTGCCCATGGCAAAGAAAAAAAAACAACTTACATTATAGAGGATCTATAGCTGTGTAACTGGCTTGATTTTATGAACTCTTACTGCCCTGAAGCAGGTGACATGGACTCAGCACACTGCACTGCATTATTTGAAGTAAGATCTTCCCCTGTTTGTTGCACAGATTCCTTGTCATTTCTTTGAGTCTCTGCTTTCCTGTCAATTTGCACCTTCTGTACTCTACATCTAATATGCATTTTAGGTAATAAACTGAGGATTTGTTAGGGAAAGACATAGCAAGCAAAAACATTATAGTGTTGTTTTCAACCAAGGGAAAGGTAAAGCTAGTCATTTACTGCTCAGTCTTTATGTGTAGCCCTTGTTACTGTGAGTAAGCCTTTACCTGTGTCTATACCAACCTGCCTCATTATTTGCTGAACTAATACTGACCTTTTTATCTCTTATCTCCTCTACAAAATTTAACTTCGTATACTCATTTTGCCTCTTCTGCTAGAGTAACACCCATACTTACTGAAGTATATGAACTCTTTAAACATTTCTGCAACACCTTTATTTTCCAGTGGTATAACAAAGGCATACTTTCATAGATAGACAAAATTTGACTTTAATTTTGAAAGGGTAATGGCTGAATAAAGGAGGAGTTATACCTAAAACAGAGACTAGTCATGTTCAAATTGGCTGAAGTGTAAACAGCATGGTGGAGAGGGGAAGCCTATGAACCTCATGGTCATCTCTTTTTTTTCAGTCTCCACTGTGTTCTTTTGCTACTTATTTTTAATTTTTACTCTTTATTTTGAAAATCAAGTCACTCTTCTGTATTCCTGAGAGCAAATGGTTTCTCTCACCTGTTCTAACCAGCTTGTAGTGATATACAGGGAAGACATCCATTGATAGAAAAAGTTTTAAGAGTAAGGTTACTTGTACCATTTTACACCACAGGAAGGAAAATGCAACTGACTCTAATAGGAAGCCCGAGAAAAAACACCATGTGGTCTGTATTATGGACTGCTTAGCTCACTTTATTTTTTCCAGTGACACCTCCTATGTTTTTTTTGTGATGTGGAAAGATAAATAACGCCACAGCCTTTTAGAAAACAAAAATCTGACATAAATTTTCCCTAGTGAAGAGATGATCAAATACCTAGTATTTTTCTTGGAACAGATATATATTGACAGCCTGTGATTTTTTTTTGTTGATGTACCTTTATTTTTGTGTGTGTGTGCTTGCAGTTCAATTATTAAAAATGTATAAATATGTTGTATCACAGGCTATATTACACAGTTGGTGGACAGAACTGATCAGCTGCAGTCTAGTAAATTCCAATGAAAAAGATACTTTTACTGTCTGAGACAATGTTTAACACTCTATTGACCCAAGTACATTAAAAAAAAAAGAAGATTGATAAAGCTTTGGCTCTGCTGCAGATATTGTATCTAAAAAGCAATATTAAATTCTAAGAGAAATGTATGTAATGTAGATGCCCACAGGACACAGATACACATTGTGTTCCTAAAGACCAGCTGCTTAAAACTGGAAGTGACTACCTTAATTTTTGACATTTTCCACAAACTCTCCCATCTTACATATCTTCATCTTTCCACAAATTCTGAGACATCTCTCTTTTATGTGAGCTCTTTCAGGGTGGTACACCAAATAACATATCAAAGTGAAGCTCTTCAGAAGCTTTAATAAAAACTGCAAAACAATATCAACAATAAAAATCTACTGTGGAGAATAGCAGGGATAACTATCTGTACTTCATCTTCATAATATATTAGTATACTATTTGACCTATAACATTTTCTTAAGGCAGCTCCAGGGTATCCCACATCTCTTATAAATATAGAGTATTTTTTTCTGAAATACAGACAGCCTTTTTCCTAATGATTAATCATTAAAATAGTCCATAGAGAATGAAATATCAGATTTGTACCATACTTGCATTTTCCAATGCAAGAATCCCCACCTAAAGAGTCAGGGAAAGCACTTTTTATACATAAAATTTTTATCAGTCCAGAATTTTATCTATAATTTGCTTATAAGAAATATATAAATAAATTTGCTTATAAGAAATATATAAATTTTATCTATAATTTGCTTATAAGAAATATATAAACTTTCTTGAAAGAAAATCTTGCCACTGCATGAATTAGCTTTTCTGGAAAACTATGAAAATATTTACATTTTGCCATCGAATAGATTTAGAACTATATTAGAACTATTTAGAACTATAACCTGTTTCATCATCAGAACACTAATTTATTTTTTCTTTCCTTTTCCCATAGATGACTCAGTAAACCCTGTCATTAACCTGGCCTACTCATCAGCCTGAAGGATCACTGATAGTTTTTTAATGGGTTAGATGTTGATCCCGAGGAAAACTGATCAATTTGTACACTTTAAATCAAATCATGATCAAAACAAATTATTGATTTACTAATGGCATGTAATTAACCACACACAATATGCTCAGGATCAATACCAGAAACACAAGAAAATACAGTAATAGACACTAGAAAAATCTTAATACATGCTTTGAAATTTCTAAATACCATTTATATCTCATCCCGAGAAGTTCTACACCACACCACCCTAGTGAGGGTCTCCCCAGCTGTAGGAGTCAGAAGCTCATCTCCCATTCCCCATCCCAACTATGGGTCTCCTTTGTCCACACCCCTTCTGTGTGACAAGTGGGTGCCCTGATCTCCTGTGGCAAGAAAAGCCCCCTACCCTGGTGGGATGGCTGACCTTACTTCTCTAAAAAGGTAACTGCTAGTGTGTCAGAAATCTCTTCATAATTCTCTTCTTGTTGTTTAATTTTGCTGACGTTTGCCTTCTACTTTAGTGTGATCACTGTGGGTCAAAGGCACTTTTGGACAGTTTTCACTGTCTCCTACCTCTCCCATAAACACACGGGGATCAATTCCACTATCCCATTGTATCTACAGTTATAGAGGCCATTTTGCCAAGGGCCAACATTTGTGATCACCCTCATGTTTTGGAGTCAAAGTCTTAAAGACACAACATGTCTGTCTACAGTTGGGAAAACAGAGGCAGATTGAATACAAAAGGCCCAACAAGCATTCAGTGAAAATATTACTGGTTTAAGAGCATGCTTTTTGTATCTTTATACTGAAACCTCACAGGGAATCTGAAAACTGGTTTTATGACAGAAGAAGACTACTTGTAGGGATCTTAACACAAAACCATGCAACATATTTGCAAGTCCCTGCTATCCTACAATGGGGCCAAGGAAAAATTTAGAGGACGTAAAGGAAAGAAAAGGTAGTATAAAGTGTTATAATGGTAAATTTTTATGGCTATCCACCACCTAAAGTGAATCTCAAGCTCTCAGATAGTTAGGTGTTTGGGAGCTATCTCCAAAGGCCCATGGAGAGAATCAGGCTACTCTAACATGAGACTGTTACTAATGCAGACCATAGCACAACTCTGACACTATCGCATTTCAGAATAGGAGCTGAAGTAACATCTAAACTGAGCCAGAGGGTCCAGCTAACAAGAAAACTCTTGGATAAAAGGTGAATGGGAAGGCAGTAGAAGGAATAATCACGGCCAACATGCAGTAAAATCTCTAAAAGGGTTTAAATTACTGAAGGTAATAAAGGAGGAGATTATTTGGTGTTGAAGAGTCTGACTTGATCAAGAGTAGGTCAAGATGAGGATAGAGGAGCTCTTGAATAATACTTATGCATTAGGTAGGTAATGCTTTCCAAGACAAATGTAGAATTAATTAGACCCTTCAAGGACTCCCTTACTCCATTTCTCATTCCCTCCCTCTCTTCCTTCCTTCCTATCTTTTCAGCACTGTACCTGTGGCATTGACTTAAAATCTAAAGAATTTTAATTTTGGACAATTAGACAATTGTCCATCTGTCATTGGACAATTATAGTATTGTAATACACACAGAGTTTACCTCAAAACAAATGTATGCTAAAACAATGTCTAATTGAAAAATGAGGCCAAAACAAATAAGCTAAGCGTATTTTTTCATTCCTTGCATGTGAACGAAATGTGTCTGTTAGCTGGCTGAGCAAGAAATAGATAAAAGCAAGAACACTCTCTTTTAAATATGGTGTGACAGATGTGAAGTGCACTCACCTACACTTTGGCACTAACTTATGCAGTACTTACAAGTTCATCTAAATTGAATTAAAGGATATAATTTCTTTACAGTTGTTAGTAATTTGAGCAAATTACCTTAGAAAATCAGATTCTCAGTTTATACCAATCTTGCCATATAAATCTTCACTAGAATTTTAGTTTTCTAGTTTGGAAAATATGTTTATTTTTGAGAAATAAAAATGCTGGGAGTCCATTAAGAAAACTCTATAAAATACTGAATTAAAAAAAAGGCTTCTATACCTCAGAAAATACTTCTTAAGAAATTACTTCCAATAGGTACATAGAGCAGCTTGGTAGATAGTTGTTTCCTGGATGAAATGGGAACAAATGTTGCCTAACCTACTTTAAGACCAGAACTTATCCCAAGTTTCAGGTCCTTAGAGACTAACAAGAGCCCAGAAATAGGACAGAAACTTACCTGATTTTTTCTCTAAAATTCTCCTGTTAATTCACATTACTTAACAACTTTAAATTTCAGTAATAAGATCAACAATACAAACATTATCAACATTAAAGTTAAATTTTATTTTATACATTCTTTATATATGATTATACACATATATTTTACAAATTGCTTCACTTCTGTAGAGTCTAGTACAGTACAAATTCAATTAGGAAGCTTATTTTTCTGGTCTTCCAAATGACCGTTTCAGAGCTTTACTGCTCTATCAACATGTGAGTAGGGGAGAGAGAGGGAAGAGGTTGGGGAGGGGATGGGAAGGACTGCTTTGCAAGCATTCCCATTGGACTACACTGTAAACCAGAAACTAAATGGATTAAACACTTTCAGTATTAATTGAGCTAAATAGTCCTTTCTTATGTGGGCACTGTATTGGACTTTCATGGAGCATTATTCTTTAATTGGAAGTACTCATGAAGTAAAATACTAGATGTGAGGGAGCTGGAGAAAATATAAGGAATAAAATTGCATGATCTGGATCTGGAGAGTTATTTACACTGATGCTTTTTCACAGAATCAGAAAATAGAAACATGAATCATTTAGGTTGGAAAGACCTTTAAAATCATCAAGTCTAACTGGTAACCTAACACTGCCAAGTCCACCATTAAACCATGTCCCTGAGTGCCACATTTACACATCTTTTAATACCTCCAGGGATGGCAACTCAACCACTTCCATACGCAACTTGTTCCAATTCTTGACAACCCTTTCAGTGAATTCTTTTTTTTCCTAATATCCAATCTAAACCTCCCCTGGAGCAACTTGAGGCCATTTCCTCTTGTCCTATCACCTGTTACTTGGAACAAGAGACAAACACCCAACTCATTACAATCTCTATCACATGTGGCTCAGGCTTAATAAAATGAATGCAAGTTTCAATAATAGCGAAAAAGCAGCACTGAGAGCTGGTGTCACAAGCTGGTGTCACATCTGACCATTGTCTGAATGGCCAGTACTGCAACTTGTATTGAAAGTAGATTATGTGTGTCTAATCGCCTCGTATTTGTAACTGTGGTTCTGTTTTTCATCCTAGTTCTTTGAAAAAGAGCTGGGAATGATGACATTTAGAAAACTATAAATGCATATGATAGGTTTCATTGCAAAACCAAGGGTCTTTCTGGGCATTGAAACTTTCACTCCTAATACATAGTGATAAGATCAAAGTTCAGATAAGCTACCAGCTATAGGTAACAAAACAGACATGCTGCAGCCATTCTTACCTGTGGTTTTCTTGTGTGCCAGTGTTAACCTGTGCCTGACACATCTGTGATATTCACAAGAACATTCTTTCCTCCTACGTCTTCAGTGTATTTCATGTAGGGCTTTTCCCACATTTAGGGACACAGTTTCAACAAGCAGTCTTTAAAGTAACATAAAGTTTCACCATAAGGACATTTCAAGTTATTTTCCACAGCTAGAAATGAGAACAATTTTGTCTAGTATCAAAACCCCTTGACTATGAGGTTCCTCAAATATAACAATTGAGGTTCCACAAATATTCTTAGGAGAATCTGTAATAAGTGAATTTGTAGGAGTGTGAGAGGCACATGTGTGACTGGGAAAAAAAATAATACAGGAAAGCACAGTATTTTGATGTGGGGATACAGACTGAATAATTTGTCCCTGCAATTCTATGCAAGTAAATGCACAAATGTTTACACAAAATAGGCATGATCTAGACAGTTCAGAATTAAACTGGGGAAAAAAATAATTGTATATGTTCTGACAGTTCAGAAAAAAAATAATCACTGAATAAAATTATGGAAATGTGGCAGTCATCCATATGTATTGACATGCGTAGGTAGTTGGAACACTTCTGTATCTGAATCCACTTTCTGACCATTTTGAATGAAAGCTGAAATCCCAGCTTCAGAAAAGTGTAGTAATTTTGCATTTAACACTGCAGGTGTAGAGGAAGCTAGACAAAACTTTTTTTTTCTCAAAAAAAGAACACATAGTGGAAGTGGAAAATTCAATAACACAGACTAACAATTGCAATGAAAGTCGAGCTGTTGCCGGAAAAAACATTAGATTACAGTATCTGCAGAAGACAACTAAAGAAACCAACAGAAGAGGTGCCAGAAAAATAGCAAGATATGCATTGTTTTTTAGTTTTTCTAGAGTAGAGGGCTACACCAGAAGTCCTAAATCATAGTTAATCTTCTTCATCACAGGAGGTAAGTACACATATTTTGGTGTTAAATGTCTTCATATTCTCAGCACAGTCATGTGCCCTCAAGTTTCAGACATTCATGAACTGAAGTACTAGAATATCATATTGGTACATATAATTCAAAAACAGAAAAAGAAAGATATGTTTTGAGGAGAGAACAAGTACTTAGAGTTTTCATTTTAAGTCATGTACAGAAATCTTTAAAATCATGCTTGAATAAAATTGGCTTAATCCCTTTCAGATTATATAAATAGGAAGAAAACATACTTCTACTAAAAAAACAGGTTGTGACCTATTTTTGGATACTCAGAATTGGTTCAACCCATAAACTTGGTATATACACAGATTTCCATGAAGAAATCAGCTCATTACATGAGTTTTCTTGCTTCATATATGAAATAAAAAGCGAGTCAGTAGGTGCACAAAACATGCAAAAAACTACAGTAAAAACTGTCCACTGTGCCAAAGTGCAGTATATAATGTAGCTTTAGTGAGAGAGATAAAAAGAATTGATTCTGTAGGGACATGTGAGCAAAAATCCTGTTGCTCCTCTCATCCCTTTCTTTCAACTCCCAAATAGAGGCAAAAAAATTAATCTCATTCTTTTCTGAACCAAGTTAGAATTACTGCCTCTGAGAAATGGTGTGGGACAGGTGATGTAAAGCCTACTCCGTATACACAGAATCAAAGGTATGCCCACCTTGCAAAAGAAAGAGGACATCTTCACTGAGGGAATGACAGGAAGTGCACCTCCAATATTAAGACACATTTTTGCACCTCCATGGTGCAAAATTCCTTGCTGGGCTCCTTTCAAGATGGTGTCCATTCCATGGTCCTTATGTCAGATTTAGATAAGAAACCACCATCATCTGCCCATGTGAAATACCAGCTAGACAGGACTTTAGAATACTATTCAGTTATTTGTTTCCAACTATAGGCTTAGGCATCCTGTCTAAAGATACTTATTTTTGCAATTTTCGGTAAAGGATAAAGGAACTTAAACGTCAAGCTTGCAATGTTAATAAATTGTGCATGTACTAACAATAAAGCCTTTATCCCAATGTGCTGTAATAGGTAATTCTTTAATACTTGTCTTATTTTAGAATTATCACTCTGAATTTCTTGTTGTTCCAAAAAGTTTTTGGGAAAACACCTAATAAGAGTTCTCCATTTCCAGAATTGTTGTCGTGATTGAATAAATCTTGTGATGCTCTAAAAGTGGCTATCACAAACCATCATCTTGCTTTTAATGATAATAGGAAGATTAACAAAATGTATGGCTTTCCAAATTTAGCAGAACATAGATCAGCCAAGAAATTTGTACTTGAGGTATAAAATTACTGTGAAAACATTAACTGGTGTACACAGTGGAAAAGTCTGATAAGGACGCCCATGAAAATCTGTAGCATTCACTTTTACAAAACAATTCCAAGTTTTACTCAGTTAAATTAACATTATAGACTTCTAAAAGTTTTCTTAATTTGATGTTGTTATTAACAAGAAAATTAAATTGATCACATGCAGACTCAGCATTCTCTTTCAATCAACAAATTGAAAAGTAGGATTTATGCCCTGTTGTTCAAAAGCTTTCTCAAACACACTGCAATTAATAATTCACCTGTGAAAGATAGAGAGAGATCTGCATGCCCATGGAGGGAGTCTCCTATCTGTGACTTCAAAGGGAAAATTCTGTCTTCTTGTGTTGCTTCTATTATTCTCTGTTCTGCAGAGGCTACTGCAGTTCTGGTGCTGCATAATCATATTTCTTTCCTCTTAACGGTGCTCTTTCACTTCTTCTTCTCAGCATCCTGGCAAGACTGTCTCCCCACTCTTCTCTCCCTCACTGTGCTGCCTCTTTTCTTGAGGAGTTCCTTCATAGCTCCCAAAATATCCTTTTCATTAAGGATGCTTTCAGGGAGGAAAGGCACAGCCCTGATCAAATCAAAGGCTCTGGAACAATCAGGCAGCCCAGGTGGTTGTAGAAACAAAGTAAAGCACTTCTCCTGTGCTTGCAGAAGTAAAGCCACAAAGACCTCACTATAAACTATATGGATATGGTATTAATAACTGTTCTTAAGGTATACCATCCTTAGCTTCTTTAAAAAATACATTTACATATGCAGGAGAAGCACACTATGCACTAGAATGCGTAGACAAAAAAACTACACACATGACAACCTCTGCTTAACAAGGCTGTGCTTGACATGTCAAAACCACAGTAGATATTCCTGAAGTGGCTAGGCACCAGCAGAGGGCTCTAGACACCTCAAGAAAATGGACAAACACACAGAAATAAAGAAAAAATTTGGAAGCATATAGATCAAAATATTCTCAGACAAATATTTTTCTGTGCATATAAGAAAAATATGAGGAAAATGGTAGTGCTCCATGGAAGCAACAATTTAGAACCTTGAACATGAAAATAAAGGGCTGAACTTGATTTTGATAAGGTGAGTTAGAGATTACTCCTATGTAAATCTTTACTCAGAATCTCAGAACAGTCAGAAATATTTCCACCATTCTTAGATATTCTTCTTCAAATTGCCCATCATGATGGTGGTGCCAGCACCTTTCTGAAGTCTAGCAGGGCTTTGCTGACATTTCAGAAGAGATGCAGTGTTAAGCCACCACTTCTTGTTTTATCCCCACTGTTTCCTCTGTCTGAAAATAATCTTTTAACTTGACATATTTATGTTGAAGTAGGTAGGCTACATAGATTAAAATAATCTTTTAACTTGACATATTTATGTTGAAGTAGGTAGGCTACATAGATTAAAGAAACATATCTAACAGGAGAAGGACTATAATTGTATCCTTTCCGTATGTCAGTTATGCTAAAAACAGAATTTTGTACATTATAGATTATAAAGTCATTGTACACACAACAATCAGCGTTTCACTCTATCTCTTCTAACCATGACTGTTCTTTGCTGTAGTAAAAGCAAAGATCAGATTTCAGTTGCTGCCAAGGAAAAATGCTACATATTTTGACAGTGACCACTGTTGTTCCACTAATTCCTTGTAAACAGGTAGCCATGATCATTATGGCACCCAGAATTATACCAGAGAATGTGTTTTGCAAAATGATACATAATCAGAAAAGAGGCCATCCAAATAATTCTAGAGCATTATGGAATACATAATTAAGGAGCTTTTCAATATGATAAAAGCTCATCATTCTGGCATTCAGCAGTTGGAATCATTGCTAGAGTGTAACTTAAACAGTATTTTAGAACAGAATTTCATAGTAATAAGTACTTCCTTCTTCCTGAGTCCTCTTTTTGATTTGAAAGAGGAATATTCAAAGCATGAATAGTAGAATATAATAAAAAATGATTCCCTAGTTTTAAGAGGTCAATTTGCTTTGCTATCTATTGGAAATGATTAATAGAAAGAATAATACAATAACAATGTGGCATTAAACTAGGCCATTTGTCCAAACAAGGCCATTCCACTGATTATTAGATGCCTAACTACTTTGTACAAATTTCCCTAGCAGATGTTAAAAGCCAGTATTAAGAAATGGATGAGAAAGAATGAAATGGAAACAATATTACAGCATTTTTTTCTGGTTTTAGATTCTGTCATTACCTGTGTTTTCATGCAACAAAAGGAAGACACTTACAACCACTATTTGATTAACGATATTTTGGCTGCTGGATGCTTTTTCAGGCTTTTACAGGAATGCTCATATGCTCCCTTCTGCTTCTGTGGTCCTGCTCTGTGAAAAAATTACATCTTACAAAGGTCCCAGATTTGCAGCCTTGGACACATACTTTGAGATAATCCCCAAGATATGGGGTTTTGATTAGGGCTGCTTCTAGATCAAGAAGTCTTGAAGAAAGACTCTGGGGTCTTCAAGAAAAATTAGAGGTCATTTATAACAATTATTCCCAGGGCTGCACACAAGGTTTACTTCTTGGTGAACAGGTTGCATACCCACAGGGAAAAAAGCTCAATAGAACAGCGGTGTAGACTGTGGTCTGGTCATAGTGTTACATCACCTGGTTCTAGGTGACAACTTATGAGTGCCCCATATATCTATTGGTAGAAGGATGAAATAATTACAACCTTACATACCGGAGGTAGGATACTGTCTGCCACAAGAGAGTTTTTTTCTGTAAGAAACCCTATTTCATTCTTCTGCAAGAGCTAAATAAATCTGTCCTGACTTGTCTCAGAAATGCATTAAGCTCTCTAGCACACGTCTCTTATGAGGAAAGGCTCAAGGAGCTGGGACTCTATAGCCTGGACAAGTTAAGACCTTATTTATGTTTATAAGTATCTATAGGGTTGGTTGAAGGATGTTGGAGCCGGACTCTTTTCAGTGGTTTCCAATGATAGGACAAGGGGCAATGAGCTCAAGCTGGAACATAGGAAGTTCCATTCAAATATGAGGAAAAACTTCTTTACAGTGAGGGTGACCAAGCCCTGGAACAGGCTGCCCAGGGAGGTTGTGGAGTTCCCTTCTCTGGAGATCTTCAAGACCCTCCTGGATGCAGCCCTGA
>JAOXNG010000001.1:153920447-153931155 GCA_028566535.1 Scolopax minor | reverse complement strand
AAAGAGGACTCCACAACCTCCCTGGGCAGATTGTTCCAGGGATCCATCACCTTCCCCGTGAAGAAGTTTTTCCTCATATTTGACTGGAACCTCCTATGCTCCAACTTATGCCTGTTACCCCTTGTCCTCTCACTGGCAACCACTGAAAAGTCTGGCTCCCTCCTCCTTCAACCAACCCTTTAGATATTTATAAATATTAATAAGGTCTCCCCTCAGCCTTTTCTTCTCCAGCCTAAAGAGCCCCAGCTCTTTGAGCCTTTCCTCATAAGGGAGGTGCTCTAATCCCTTAATCATCTTGTTTGCCCTACCTTGGACTCTCTTCAGTAGTTCCTTGTCCCTCTTGAGCTGGGGGGCTCAGAACTGGATGCAGTATTCCAGTTGTGGCCTCACCAGTGCAGAGTAGAGGGGGAGAATGACTTCCCCCAACCTACTAGCCACACTCTTCCCTATGCATCCCAGGATTCTGTTGGCCTTCCTGGCCACTAGAACACACTTCTTGCACATTGTCATTTTGCTGTATTTTGCATGGATATATTTTTAAAATATTCCTTTACAGATGATATAGCTGAATGCCTGGAGCATTGGGCAGATTTTTGGCTGTTAGCTTATCTGGTGTATGGATGTGATAAAGTTGGAAGAAAACTATACTTACAAACTCCAAATTAACGAAAATACTCCTTTCCTAAAACATGCCACCAACATCACAAAACTGTGTATACCTTTGACTGAAATCATCATGCAGTTTCATCTGGGGAAAAGCAAATGCTCAGACACAGGTTCAGAGAGAAGGAGTGACACCTCCACTTGGCACATCAGGGATTAAAGCCATTCACCACAGCCTTGAGAGGCTATTTTAACTTTTTATCTCTTGCATTTCAATCCATACCTTCTAAGAAATATTCCTAAGAGCAGACTTCTGAGTCTCTTTTAATAGCAATGGATTCTACTATTAAAATTAGAATTAGTAGAATTGGATTTAAGGTGGGTTTTGTTTTTTTTTTTTCCAAATGAAACCATTGGTAGAGTGAAAACCTTGATATTTTTATATTAATTGCTCATACAGTACAGTAAGCAAAAAATCTATTGTCTGGTTGTTAATATTTTATTTAACAGAATTAAAAACTTGTGTAGTGGGGACTGGCTACAGGATAGGAAATCAGATTCTTTGTCTCAGACATTATTTTATTAAAAACCTGTTTTATATGAAATAAACATTTCTGAATAGAAGTATCATCAATTCTATCAAGTCTCCAAAGAAGATAAGAGAAAAAAGAAACATCCTTTCCTGTGTTTTTGATGAACTTTGTTATTATCAGATACCCAAATTAATGGGAACTGCACTTATCTTCATAAATTCAATTAAAATGGTTGAATTTAGTGTGCCTTATTATAAACTAAAATATGGGATTGTCCCACAATTTTTTAATAAACAGAAACTTTTCCATACAACAAACAACTACAAGAAATAAGTTAACCTTATTGTATGGGTATCCAATTAAGAGATATATGTGTTTTTCTCTAAAACTAGACAGTCAGTGTCTAGTTTTCAGTGTTCATTTTATGCTTCTTGAATTTTATATTAAGCTGCTTTTTTTCCCCACATTAAATTTTAATAGTAAGCATGTGAACTTGTGATCTGATCAAAAAATAAAGGGTCAAACTGCTAAGGATAGTACCTGATCTCTATTTAAAAATGTATTAAGATATAAGGAGATTTGTCAGAGAAGTGTATTTTAAGTGAATCTAGTGTAATTTATATGTTTGGGGATCATTAAAGAAAAGCTGTTATTCTTTACAAGCAGAAGTTACGCAACAAGGGATGCTGCAGGGTACAATTCTGTTGTATAAAATCTGCCTTGTGGTACACTTTTCTCTAATCTTTTTCATGCTTACTCATTACAACACAAGAAGGTTTTTTGTGTGTTAGCCAATACAAAACTATTGTGGGCTGAGCTGTTCCCTGCTTCACCTTTTTTCTTATTGATGGAGATTTTTTTAAAATATAAAAGGCACTCTGCTGCAGTCAGGTGGTGGGGCTACAGAGATAAAAGCTCTGCCCTAAAGTCACAACCCCACACACCCCTAAAAAAAAAAATAAGAAAAAGAAATATGTGAGGTCATTTAGAAATAAATATCCACTTACATTATTACTACACTCACAACTGCTGTGCCATCCCATCCATCCACCTAACGCACTGACTTGCTCTTGATTGCCCTTTATTAAGCCACCTTCTCTCTACAACAGAACCAAAAGCCAGTAACTCTAATGAGAACGATTAGAATGACCCTACCTACTTATTAATACAGCAAATTGAAAGCACTGGATTTGATTTTGAGGCGTGTCTCTCTTTAGTACCAATGTGTCAGAATATGAAAAAGTGTATGTGCATCAATAAGCACAGAAGGCACTTTGATAAAATTTGTTGTACAGAGAGCAGACAGGAAAAGCTGGCACTGTGACTAGAAGACAGCATTTTTTTCCTTTGGGAGTTTTTGTTTGTTTATGAGTGAAGTTAGAGTGCAGCCTGGTAAAGCATAACAGAACAGAAAGGCTACAGACACGGATAAGAAAAGGAAGCAGGAATTATTGTGCTCAATACCAAAACAAAAAAGTAAAAAATAACAAGTAATAAGTTATACTAGAAGAATTAATACAAGTGGTGGAAATTGTGGTGCATTATAAAATCTTAATAGAGCAACAGCAGGTTTTACTTCAGTAAGAAAAGGGAAAATATCAGGGAAAGAATTATTGCACAAATAGGCATGAGAAATGGAAATTTTTTAATGGAATTTTTTTCTTTGGTGACACACAGGAGCTTCTCCAGTCTTCTGGACTAGATGATCTCTACGGCACTTTCCAACTGTAAAAAATTCAGTGAAAAAAAATATTTCAGTGAATAGTTTCCTTCTCTCTACTCCAACATAATGCTTTATTAAGTCTGGTGGAAATAGTACCTCAAAACCACCTGGATTTTGACTCAAACAATTAGGCTTTTTACATTTTAGCTGTGATCCTAAAGCCTTGTTTCTGACAGAAGGTGTCCAAGCATATGACATCGCCCCAACCATATATGTGTGTGTGTCTTGACCTTTCAGTTTTCTTGAGAGCAAGCTAACAAGATAGCCATAGCCACTGGATGATTATTAAAACAAAGGGAAGAAAGGCTTTGCAGCACTCTGGCATTTTCAGAAAAAAATCCAACTAATGGAAAGTGCTTGACAATGCTTGCTTTTGTCTTTTCCCTTGCATGTTCAGCTGTACCTAATCTTTTGTTTGCAGTTAGACAAAAGCCAGGACAAATTACATGTTTGTCTATTCCTATTCAAAGAAAATGAACAAAGGTTTCAGAATCAGCTACAGAAAATTGAGTTATTTTTCTTACTCTTTACAAATATTTAAACTATAAGTATTTGAGCTGCAGAAATAGCAGGTGTAGCTGAAACTGCCATTTCCCAAGAAACCTGAAAAGACCTTTTTAAAAAAAAATAAAAAAATGTATTTTCTTTAGATTTTTCTGGTGAAAGAATGTAAGAAGTGGACAAATCTGCAAAAATATTTGTTTTATTTGGAAAACACTTGTTTATTAACAATTCTGAGGTACTCTTGGTCCTAAGAAATATCATACTTGACAAATTTATATAATCCTAAATTTAATACAAGCTGTAATTTTATAAGATAATTTTTACCCTTAGTTCAGCTGCATGTTTCTGTATTTATCCCTGATTTTTTTCTGTACAACCATGTTGTTTCTTGCAGCATGTCTTATGTGGTCTGTGATGTACTAAGCCCAAAAGACACTCACTGTGCTGTACAACATGGAACAGTGGGGCTGAATAAATGTCTTATGGGAAATTTTAGTCTTTCAAAAATGCTTAAATTTATTTTGCACTGTGTAACAGTGACGGCTTGTGGCAGGTAGTGGTAGCCAACTGTATCATGATATGAACCCTGCTACCTGTGTAGGCTTAAGTTTTAAAATGGAGTTGATCTAAAGTGATCTTTGGTAGTTACAACATATTCATAGTTGTCCACCACTGTGGTTCTCTTCTGGCTATATGGCATGTTAAGGGATAATGAAAAATATTGTCATTTGTGAAGTGAAAAAAAGGTCCTCATTCCTTTTCAATGCAAAATCAGGCAGCTGCAGATAAGAATTCAATTTACCCAGCTTTGTGTGGAATACCTGAGCAGGAATGGAGCTACAGTGTTAAGACAGAAGGAAAGGCAAATATCTGTCTTTGAGCACCAGAGACACCAAATTATGATATGTAGATATGGATAATAAGAAGAAAACCCTGAACTGCTACTAGCATAGGATACATGCTAGGAACAGGACTTTGTTTTAGTAATAGAGGTACACAGAGCTTGAGAATGGGCTGAAAAGAATCACTTTATTTTAAAAGATGATTGCTATGCTATAATTATCTCATTTGGCAGCAACTAGACAAATAATTTGATCATTTTGCAAATTGCATAATTACTTAATGATTAGCCCCTAAGTACCCCCATACAGTGCTAGAGCAGCAGAACAACTTCGGTTCTGTAAAGAGCCAATCCATTTATCACAACCTAGTATGGATTTTCTTCTGGAAAAATGTCTCAATATAAACATATGAGATCTTGGTCTAGAGAATGTCATGAATATCTGAAAGTACAAATGTAATTTTGTACATATGCATGTGTCTGAGATGAGTCAAATCATCCTCATATTTCTGTAGATATTTCCACAGCATATGGATATGTGTGTATATAGGCAAGACTGTTTAGCTTTAGAATTCCTTAGATTTTTCTACCCCTATTCTACTAGTTGATGCCAAAAGTTATGCCATGCAGTTTATGATATGTAATATGAAAGTATACAATATAATTCCCTGCTTTTATAAAATGTATTTCTGATCTGGGACTAGCTCTTCCCTTCAAAAACTCAATAGAAAAGTGTTTTTTACTGACTGACCAGAATCGCAGAAGAGCAAATAGGTCTTTAACCTTTGTTCTAATGTGCTTGCATGTTCAATACTCAATAAAAATCATCTTTGCACATAGTCTGAAATTATCAAGTCACTTTTTCAAACCAATTGGGAATTTAACTGGTTTCTTTAAATCTTAGTTTTGTAACATAAGCTGGAGTTGTCATAGCAATTGCAGGCAAATTTTATGCTCTTGTGTATGTCTCAGTAGATGCTCATCTATCGCATTTTCAGATGAAAAATCTAAATGATTAGAAGAGGCTTATTCAACCTAAAGAATACTTGTTTCTCTGTCATGCATAAGCTCCAAAAGTTCATGATTACTTCCTATGTGCTCTTTACCAACGTTGACACAAGGTCAAGCTGTCATAAAAATCCCTGCTCTCTACTGTTAGGTAAAAAAGATGTTCAAGTCCAGAGATACTTAGTTACCTTGTCCTAGCAGCTATCTGTAGTCCTGACCTGCTCTTCTACTCTCTTCTAGAATAAAGAACCTATACTTTCCATAATTCTCTTGGTCATTTATAGTTAAATCTGTCCAAAATTTTGAAGTCAGAAAAGTTCAATTTGGGAAGATGCTATTTCATTGACACCCTGTTCGCTGTTTTAAAAAATCTGTTTAGGATCATTGTATTGTTTGGGTTTTTGTTTTTTCTTTTTTTTTTTTTTTCATAACATGACATGCCCTATTCCCAGAATTTTTTGTTTACCATGAGCATTTCAGTTAAAGTGAGTCCTGGTTAGATTCAAAGCTATTTTCCACACTTCTCTATATGCAATGAGCCCTTCCTCCTTATGTGTGGTCATGATAAAACATGATGTTAATGGCATGAAAACAACAACCTACTAACACACTCTACCTGTAAAAGCTAGTTTACATATTTGTGAAAAAAAATCCAACAATCCACAAATCCATTTAGAATGAAGGAGGGGAAAAATATAAGCTTTCTCCATAACTATAATACTTTTTTACTAGAGGAGTTTCTGCAATGCTGATCATTGTCAAGTGCTTTAGCTTTATCTGGAATTCTAGGGACACTTTGAAATTTTGGACCACTGTTTTTCATCATATAAATCTAAAAACTTCCACTAAACACCCTCTAGCTATAATATACTTGTTTGCATTGCTCAAAGAGCATAGCAAAAGAGATTCCTGAAGATATGGAAGAGGTAGGAATCAATTTTGTGAATGCTAATAGTATCACACATGAATTTAGCTTCCAGCAATTATTTCAGTAATTATTTATCTTGTTTATAATATCGTGAGTATATTTAAAAAAAACCTAACAAAACCAATATAACATTTTCTAAAAAATTTCATTTAGAATATGTGTATTGGAACCTCCTTTTATAAACTTATACACCCTAAATTAATCAAATGTAATCTCTAATAGCTAAAAAAGCAGAATACCAATGGATTTCTTTTAATTCTAAAGTGCAGCATATTTCATTTTCCTCATTAGAGATGTCTGTAAGCACTGCATTACAATTTCTCAAGTATCTCCCAGAAACTGTAGCACAAACCTATCACCTTCTTCTGAATTAAAGCTAAGAAAGTCAATGGCTTCAGCAGATGTCAGGATATAGTCCCACCTGATGTTTGCTAGCTATTATTTAATAAACCATCTCTAAGGGCAAGGGTGGACCTGTGCTTCTAAAATTTGCATTCTTCTCTCTCTCTTTTTTTTTTTTTTTTTTCTTTTAATGAAGTCCTGATGCCCAACTGGCTGGAACTCCCACATCAGTGGTCCCCATGGATGTCTTTGTGTCTCAGAGAGTTAAGTACACAAATGAGAAGGGCAAAACACAGCATGAATATTAAAGTCCTGGCCATACGTCTTTGAGGTGGCAGGGCTCTTTTACCTGGGAAGCTGCCAGATGTGATCATTTGGAATATGAAACTACTTTAGGAGAGAGGCATGAAATAAATCAAGAATCCACTGGAAAACACAAAGCTATTATTTGTTTTTTACAAAACTTTTTTTTTTTTTTTTTTTTTTTTTTTTTGACTACAGTTTACTAGAATATCTGCTAGAAACTTAAAATAAAAGTAGGTATTGCCTGAAGTGGAATAAAATGTTGCAAGCCAAAATTGAAGAACTAAAGATAGGTCAAGATGCACAGAATCTTGCTAGTGCCTTTGTCTCCACTCTCTGAGACATTAAATAAATAGTAACAACTTACTAAGGTAATGGACTCTTGAGTGTTAATATGTTACTGATTTTTTTTTTCTTCTTCTTTCTTTCCCTTTCTAGCATGTTTTTTGTGAGTAAAGAGACAACAAGGCTCTCTGTAGACTGGCAGTGGCTAACCCCAGCTGTTCCCTGTATATCTCCTAAACTGAGTGCCTCACATTACCATTTGCTGTGACACATGTAATGTCATTAATCAGGGAATAAACAACTTCAAAACCATCTACAGTACTCAACATCTAATTAGTCAAACAAGCAGGCTGGGAAATCAGACACATCAAAGCCAACTCTATCTTGCAATGTGTTGTGAGAAAGACTTATGCCAATTTCATCTATGTTCCAGGGCAGTACTGAAATGATTTCAGGTACAAATAATCAAATATCAAAAAATATCATTTTGTAATTCTTGAGGGGAAAAAAAATGGACTTTTATATGTTATGGCTGGGTAGTATAAAGAAGGGGAAGAAAAAAGAATAACTTCTTCAGTGGTGAGTGAACTTATATCACCTGAAAAGACAGTAGGCAGAGGATGCTAGGGCAATTTGGGAGGGAAGTGTAAAATTTTCTTCTTGTCAAATTAATTTAGGATCATTGTAAAATATCCAGTAGAAATCCAGTTCTGACTGTGTTGGGGCTGGGAAAGAAATGTACCTTTCCCACTGGCAGGGAGACCTTCAGATAGATTAATACTGTGTCTTACTCTAAGGAGCTTTTAAACTTCCCTACATGCATGCACAATTTGTGACTTTTTAAAGCAGTGCCATCCGCTACAGAAAGCAGGGTAACAGAAAAGACAGAACAAGGCTCTTCTCTGAAAATGGGCTGCAGCAAAGCAAGTTCTGACTGGAGAAAAAAGAAAAAAAAATAATCCAGGTACAAGCTGTATTAACCAGAGAGGCTCCTGGAGATTTTCAAAACTGAACTGGAAGTCTTGAGCAGCCTGATCTACTTTGAAGTTGGCTCTGCTTTGAGCAGGTGACTAGGCTCGATCAATACCAGAGATCTCTGACAACCTGAATAATCTTGTGATTCTGTCATAACCTACCATGTTTCAGGGATGGGGTCCTTGAACTTTTAGTCAGGACTATGTGTCCAGACTGGAATTTATATTTTGAGGGAAGTTGATTTAACACAAGGAATGAGATTGTTATTCTTTAAAAATTAAGCACGTCTTTATTTAATTTCAATTTTATTTAATTTCGAATCTATTATTTTCTGTCCTCTCTCATTGTAACTAAAACCCTCTGCAGCATTTCAGGCCGCTTTCTCCACCTGGACACCTTTCCTTAATTTTTTTTTTAATTACGTGCACCAATGACTTGAACAGAAGCAATGTCTTCTATTGTTTCTGTTCCTTAGGTGACTGTAGGACTCTTTGGACTTATTATTTACATAGCTTCTATGTTATATACTTTCTCCTGACATCTCTGAATGGTGAATATGCCATCTGTAACTCTTCCTTGTATTTCAATAGCCACTTAAAACAAACAAATTAAAAAAGGAAGGAGAGGGGAGAGAGGAGGGTGAGAGGAAGGTTCCCAGGTAATAAAACAGATGTAGTAATAATTACTGGCTCATGGCTGAACTACAAGGAATTAAAATTTCTTTCTTGTAAAGAACATGGAATTTTTTGTCTTAACAGATGTGCTGCAATCCAGTAGGGGGGATTTTTTATTTTTTTTTTTTTTTTTAATGCAAGACTCGAGGGCAAAAAGGATCTGGCAGAGGAGATT
Organism: Scolopax minor; assembly: GCA_028566535.1. Taxonomy (NCBI): domain Eukaryota; kingdom Metazoa; phylum Chordata; class Aves; order Charadriiformes; family Scolopacidae; genus Scolopax; species Scolopax minor. The sequence continues at coordinate 153,922,261 of JAOXNG010000001.1, read as the reverse complement.
TTATTCTTTGCCTTGATCTCTAATTTAAGTCAGCCCTTGTACTCTTGAATAAAGCTACCCCTGGTAGTCTAGGTCTTGCTACCATAAATAAAATCAGATATAAATTCCTTCCTCTCTGTTTAATTCTGTTCATTCTAGGCTGAAAATACAGATAAAGGGAAACAAGTTACTCCGTCTTAGAATAAATACAGACTAACTGTTTCCTCTTCCAGACTGTAAGTGTGCACATATATTACTTCTCAGAAGGTAATATGTTACTCAATTCTTGTGAGAAATGCTGGTAGCGCCTAAGAAAACATTGAAAATGGTGATAGGTTTCTGACTTTTCACTAGAAGTTGACCAATAGACTTGATTGACTTTTAGTTTATTTTTAAAGGAAAACCACATGATCAAATTTGGTTTTGCAAAAATGTTACCGTACCTTTCATCCAGCTTTAATGGGAGGGGTCCTAGAAACAGAAAATTCCTCTGGTAGCTATGGCTAGAATGGATTCAAAGTGATTGAGATAAGTTCTTAAATGTTTGCCTTAGGTACATTTTGCCTGACAATCAACAAGTTCCACATACATGTTATTAATAGCAACATGTTTAAAGCAAAAATAAGGGAATTATAAAGGATTTCTCCAACAAAAGTCAGACCTGTCCATGAACTGAAAAACTACTACCTGGTCAAAGAGTAATACATTCTCTTTTATACCTGATAAATATCAAGTCTTAGGGTCAAATAGGTCTTTTTTTTTTTTTTTTAAATGAATTCCACTCATCTGTAACTTACAAATGTTTTGCACAGTACTTCCTTTAGCAATTTAATTTCTAGAATTTGTTGTACATAAAAGTAAAATATCTTTTACAAGGGCAAAATCTTTCTTTTCCCTTCTTCATTCCATCAATGTTTGCTGGCACATAAGTCTCTAAATATCTGCATTAATACTCTCCTGCCTGTATCACATTATCATTGCAGCATTGCTCAGTACTCACAATGTTTGTTTCTTCAGAAAATATCATACTTTGTTTTTTTTTTTTTTTTTCTATTTGGCTATGACTTATTTCCAGTTTTGTTCATAACTTAACTGATCCAAGGAAACCAACTTACCTTCACTTTCCAGCAATTTCCAGCAATTTCCAGCAATTGTAACTATGTAACTACATAGCTACATTACAATCCATATATAAAATGTAACTCTGACAAAATCATCTTATTTCTAGTTTGAAGATAGAATTTTCAGGCTTTCAGAAGCATTGATGCTATATAAACTAAATGTTTATTTCATCAGGGCCCAAATGATCACTTCTTTTTCTACTGATCAAAAATAAAACAAACAAACAAACAAAAAACCCTGTACATAATAACACTATCATATTGTACAAAGAAGACAGTTCCAGGTCATAATGAAAGAACACAGACTGTCTTACTACTTCCATATTTACATATGTCCCCTTTATCTGCTTTTTTTCATTATTCTTCACTATACAACCTGTTGAAGACAATACTGCTAAATAACTCTTATTGCTACAAGAGAAAGAGAGAGAAAACTATCACACTGATCACTAGTGATAGCAGCTGTTATGTAATTTTGTTAGGAAGCTATTTCCTGCTGCTTGAGGGCTTGAAATAACATTTACTCATATAATTATAATTCTATTTATTTTGTTCGTCATGTCCTAAATAAAAAGCATAATTTATCCATAGTTAATATTTCACAGAGATAACCTCTTTAGAAAAAAATGAATTAAATGTTTTTACTAATATTTGACATGGTGGTGGAAGTCATATCTCAAAACTAACTTCAAATATCAGTGTGTCCTCCTCATA
>JAOXNG010000001.1:153908891-153920334 GCA_028566535.1 Scolopax minor | reverse complement strand
CATAGTACCTACTTTAGCCATCTGAAAGTTTGAAATCTGCATAAAATCAGTCACCCAAATTATCACCACAGTGAACAAAGAGAAATAGTCTCTAGAAGCCAAAAAGCAAATCCTGGAAGAGATGTCTCAAGATAGGTGTGCTCTTGCAATTATTTTTCTCCTCAGATACAACTAACTTAAACTATCTGTGCAGCATTCCTAATTGTAGTATTAAGTATAATGAATCCTACCTGAAACATGGAAGTAATTTCTGTTAAACTATCCAATTAAAGGCTAATCCTAACTAAAACAAAGACTTGGGGAAAATCAGGGGGACATTGAAAGGTAGAGGGTCCCTCATAACCTGCAAAGAGAGCACACAGAAATGGTTAATCTCTAAGACCACCCAATAAGACCAATTGGATTATTGTTCCTGGTGTGAAGTTCAACAAAAAGAGCCACAGAAAGGATCTTTCTCCCTCAAATGGCATGCAAGTATAGGGTCTTGATATCTCAATGAACATGGAACTTACTTGCAGTAGAGGTTTGGGAGATTGCATAAAACTTATCAAAAAAAGGTTTTCTGGGATTGCAGGATGTGAGAAAATTATTATTGATGAGAAGAGTCAAATGTGGGGAAAAGATGGGATCAAGGTGGATCTGAGAAAATAAGTGTGAGGAAAAAGTTGACAATATGGGCTGGCCAAGTGCAACAAGAATGAGAGACCACAAGCTGGAGGGGTCCTGAGTGCCTAGTCAAGGGGCTTGCTGTGAAGTGGATTGAATGTGTAAAGATAGCTATACAAGAGACTTGTGTATTGCATATGTGTGTGTGTATACTCCACCAATGGACTTCAAACCTCATAATCTGGAGAAGAGGAACAGTCTTTGCCAATCTTGTTTGGATGAAAGTGCTGAGAATGTGCTGAGAAAGACAGATTTCTGTTATTGTTGGCCTGTGCACTCAGGCCTGTTAGTACTGTGCATGTGTCTCTGCTGGGTATACGTGCTCAGCCTTGCAGTGGGCTGGACCTGGGATAGGAGGATCCCCCCAGGTCCTGTATGCCCCCAGATTCAGCTGCCTCTGGTGAGGTGCAGCCTCACTCTGCCACCTGAACTACAGAACCACAAAAATGATAGCAGGGCAAGCTTGCTCACCAGTTGCGTACAAGGTCAGAACAGCATTGCTTAACAGGTCATTCCTTCCCCTGTTCTCTCTTTATCTGGGCAACAACTGGAAGGGAGATCATGCCAGATCTTCATCTGTGCTCATATTTCTCTTCATTATTACCTGTCTGTAATTCCCCTGTAGGAGAACCTTTTAAACTTTAAAGTGATGGATCTATATGTCCTTCTAAAGAGTTACTTAAATCCCATGTAACCACTGGAATGGGGTTCATTATATGTATTCAATTAATTTTTAAAAACAGTTAATAAAACACCACTACCAAAAAATAGTAACCAATACTCAGGAAAACAAAAGTAGAAAAATCGGTATTAAATAATCTGAATCTTAACTTACATGAGCAAATCAATAATGTGTACATTTCAGGTGGAGAATGATTTCTCTACCAGATTTCAAATGGTTGACTCAGCAAAAAAAATAATGAATTAGAGATCTCTTTAATTCTGTACTGGTTTCTAGGTCTTTCTTCTGCTTTCCACATAGCACTAGGTTCACATTCTTCATTTGGTTATCTGTACTATTAGTAAATCAGAGGAATAAAAAGAAAAAAGAAAAGAAGAGGTGCTATTCAGATGCAATTATACATAAATTAAGACTCAAAAAGCTCTTATCTCTGCTATTGACTACAGAGCTTCATCTTGATCTCAGTGCATTTCTTGCTTTAAGTACCATCTTGAGTGACAACAATAGAAACTTGAAACTTGAATCACACTTTTATCTGTGATTGCATCTGAATTTATTTAATCCATCTCTCTGAATATTTATTTTTAATCATTCTGTAGCATGATCTACCAGAACACAGTGAAACAAGACATGAGAAGACAAAATAAACTAAAGGGTTCCTGAACAAAAGTCATGCTGCTGCCTCTTATTTCTTAATTTTTCTCATTCTGTACTTATACCATAGCTAGTAGTCCAAGTATTGTACTAGATTTTTTACCCAAGAATGAGGTGTTTGTGCTCCATTAGAGCATAAATATTAGATAATAAAAGAATTCTGGAGTGTAGGGTTGTAGCCTACAACCAATTGAATATAACGTAAAACCTATTGGGATCATAACTTTTAACCAACATTTTGCTACTGACCTAGATTTAGAACACTTCTAAAATCCATCTTTTAGAAGCTGAATTGTTAGTAGCAGACAAGCAATCAGTTAATGATGGGAAATGGAAGAAAAGTACAGAGAAGATAGTAGATTAAGGAAGCATAAGAATTAGGAAAAGACAAGAGAAAAATAAAAAAAAAAAAAAGAAAAAAAAAGAAGGAAACGGTGTCTGAGAAAAAGGTAGTGGCAGAGAAACAGATGACAAAAATACAAGAAAGAGAAAGCTGTGAAATAATACTGAACAAAAAGTCTTAGAAAATTAAGGAGTAAAGAAAAGAAGAGTCAAGAAATCAAAGGAAAAGGATTAAGAGGGGGAAGGATTTTTGAATACTTTTTTCTGTGCATTTGTAAATACAGGGGAAGAGGGTAGATGGAATAGGCCAAGAAGAACTCTAAAAAAAAATAAAGGGAAGTATGCAGAGATGCTACCAAAAAAAACAAAAATAAGGCAAAGAGCAAAGAAATAGAATATGATACAGATTTGCTTCAAATATCAATATGCATATTTCATATGCAAATATCAAATATCAATATTTTAAATATATCAATATCTTACAAAACATTTTACTTTGTCTTCATTTCCATTCATTATATTCTATACTCTTTTTAGAAATCTAGTCTTGAGCTATATCCTGGAAATTGTTAGATTATGAAGTTCCACCTGGAATCTTAAATAAACTTCTAAATGTAGAACATTGATGCTAAATATTTCCCATAAAACAGTAGATGCTTTATTTTAGTTTCAAGTCAATAGGTGGCATTAGTTTATTACAATAGCATTATTTTATATTTTGTATTTCACAATGGTATTCAGATAGATTTGAAATATCTCTGCAGAATTCTCTGCAGAGATATTCTGATATTCTGCAGAATATCTCAATATAGCATGAAAATCTTAAATATATATTTTCAATGTGCATCATTAAGATTACAATTCACTGCTGTTTAAAATAGCTGGAAATGATAAACCCTTTAAATAAAAAAAAAATTACCATTCAGATTTTATTTTCATGAAGATTTTTACTTGTTCAAATGACAAAGATATATTTTGTTGATGATTTCTTTATACACTTAAAACTAAAGAGGTCCTTTGCATCAATAAAAATATCTTTACATCATATGTAAGGCTATATAAAGGAATAAAGACATCTCAGCAGCTCATGTGAAAAAGACCAATCATTAATAGGTAAAAACAGGCTGAATTTCCTCATTTCCACTAAAGTAAGGAACAGAAAAAGTAAACTTCATGGCTTGTCAAACTTTCCTTCCTTTGTACGTATTTGGCCAGCATGGCTGGAATGATGATGGTCTCTAGCATAAAGGCACAGACTCAGACAAGTCTTTTATAGATCAGTTTTGCCCCAGCTGGGGTAAGAACAACCCAGTCCTGTGTCCTGTTTACAGTACTACCAGATTTTAATCAGTATAACTGAAAGGAAAGCAGATAATAATAGCAGAACATTTTAAATCATATATGCCACTTTAGTAAGATCCAGGTTTTATAGGAAGATTCTCTAGGCGTCTCGCATATATGTCTAAATCATGATCTATGAACCTAGAAGAAAACATCTACTCTGCCTCCTTGAATAAAATTCTGATGGAATTATGCCATTTTAGACCTGGTCTAAAAAAGCTTTTAATTTCAAATGAAAATATTTTTTCCTTTACTATATTTCTCTTAATAAAGTTTGAAAAATTGCATACAAGGCTTGCATGAAAACGAGGTTTCAATTGCCAAAACAGACAGGTGATCATATTTTTTCTCCCCCCTTTTCTCTCATCAAATCACAATTTAGCCCTGCAAAACTGCCAAAGTGCAAATTATAATTTTTGTGAACAAACCTCACAGTTGAAAGAAAAAAGATAGTTAATTCAGATGCAATATTGACTTTGTTGAAAAGTAGTTCAGATGTTTCACTCCAAGTATGGAATACTTAGATTCATAATTATATATCATCAGTGTGTTTATAACCTCTTAAACACTACTAAACTCTCCCTGCAAGGGTTACTGCACAGCACATTTCCTGGGATGTCATGCCGGGAAGGTAAAGGATTACAATATCTTTTACTCTCTAATATCTCCTGCTCTCTAGATATTACTATTCAGTGCCTAAAGCTCTCTTTTCACCTTAGCTCTGTTTTATTTGTATATAGAAATTGCCCAGAACAGTCACAGACATACCTCATATCTTGGCATCTATGTTTAAAATGCTTAGATTTCTGGAAGCTAAAAACACTCATTGCTATTCTGTTCCACAAGCTAAAACATTAGCAGGACAACCAACACCAACAAAATTAAGTTGTTTTCCTCTGAAAAATAGTTTGAAATCTCAAAATGAAAAGGTAGCAACAATGCACTCATGAGACACAGGATCAAAATCTGTCAGTTTTAAATGATACCCAAGTTGATAGATATAAAGGTCCATTAAAATAATGTATTTGTAATCTTGTACATTGCATAGGCAGAAGCTGTACCGAGATACTCGATATGCCCAAATTCCTTAATGCCTCAAGACATAAACTCAGAGCTTTAAGGTACTGCATCAGTCACCAGATCCAGTCTCCTGCAACGGTGGGAAACAGTGCAGTAGGGACTAAAATAAAAAACATTCTCCAGAACATCTACCCTATTATCTTCTGTTACAATAAAGCCATGAAACACCTCTAAAAAATGGCATGTTTAAGACTACTATACAAAGGACCACATGCCTCAAGGTATCAGAAAAAGAGCAGGAGATAGGAAGGTTGCCAGTAATACCTTTAATTGCTGAAGTGCAGAGAATTTGATATCCAGAAGTGAATGCAGTCACTTCCCTAATGATCTCCACCCATCTGCCTGGAGGAAAATTGTTTCTTATTTCCTGACATGAAAAATCCAGTAATTACATTAAATTTGCTTGTAAATATGGGAGAAAACAACACTAACCAGCAACTTAGCAATTTTGAAAACAGCTCCTTGTATGGAGAAACCAAAATATCATATTCATCCTTATTTCTGAGTGCTAAGTGCTTGGGATTTGATGTAGTCACTGTTAGAATAAGACAATTTCTGGGAGCAGGATTTATTGCTTATGTATTACACATTAAATAGATATTTAACTTCAAACAGTTGACTGTGATGTGAAGAGCAAAACTCAGATGAAGGGTTGAGAGAGGAGAAGGAGTCACAAATAGCATTGAAATCCTTTACTGTTGAATTATTAACACAGCGGTCCAGTGACAGCTATTAGAACAGCCCCTTCAAAAACTCAAGCATGGGTATTTGTAGTCAGCTTCTCAGCTATAGAAAAAACCCTTCATTGATCATTTCTATGAGCTGGTTCCTAGGATATTGTTTAAATATTGGCTTGTAAAATGACCCTATTAAACTCAGACACATATTTAGAATATTATTCTTTAGCAACCAGAATTTCACTTCACTTTCACTGAAGGAATGCTACCAGTGCCAACAGATAAACAAGACATGTGCAAGGAATATGTTAGAACTTATGTTGAGATCAGTGTTAAGTCTGAGTATGCAAAAGCTATCTTCCACCATACTTCCACCATACTTCCACACTTTCCTATAAAAAATCAAATAAACAGATATAACCTGCTTTAGTGGTTATAAATAGTACTTCAGTGAATATATAAAAAACAAACAAGTAATCTTCAAAGTGTTCATGGATGTGGCACAAATCACCTAAGGGACCATTCCACTCTAATGATCATGACTTTCTTTGACATCTATAGAGGAACCACAGCTAAAGCAATGTACACATCTGCACAACTTCATTTTTGACCCATTCACAAATCTTTTCTAAATCCACGTAACTCTCAGGGTAAAGCATGGCATCAGGGTTTTTAAAGCAAAGCCACAAGATTATGCTTCCTTTAACCAACACTTAATTCTTACATATATAATTTGAGTTAAATAATAACTCTGCTGATTGGAAAAGAGAGACTTTTTTTCTATCTCATAATCATAATATTGTTTAACAGTACACATGAATAGTAAGATTTATTCATAGTAATGTTGCGTCTACAATCAGTTTTATGGTACAATCATCCATTTGTGATCAGAGAGGGCTACAGTCAGGTATCAAGCTGAAATGTTTTCCAAAAGCAAGAGCCTGCCAAATACTATATTTGCCTCTATGGTTTCAGTCTAGTCAGAAATTGTATGAAATTGTTAGGAAAATTCAGTTTGACAAAATCCAAACAGTATTTCAAGCAAAATTCTGCTATACATTTTTGAGAACTGTCTAAGCCTGGGGAATCAACGCTTTTAGCTTTACTTTGTCCAAGGTGTTGATCCAGTATTTCTGTTTGCAGTACTCAAGTCTTGGAATTCCTCATCAGGGAGTGTCCCTTAGATCCAGTTTGAGCTATAGGTACTGGACTGAGGACTGTATGGTGACCTTGTCCTCAATCCATGAATGAGAGTTGAATGAGAGGTCTGAATGATCTGCAACCCTCTATTCAATAGACCTTTAGAATAAAATAAAATTTAAAATTTCCTGAAACTTTCTAACTCCATTCTGGAAAATTCTTCTCCTGGTATACTTCCAGAGCAAATTAGTTATTTCCTTTGAAATACAAATTTAATGTATAAATAAAATAATTAAAAATTGCAGACAGAACAAAATATAATAACATTTCATCACAATCTGCTTGCAAGAGGGGAGGTAAAGATGAATATTTTTGTCTTGAGTGATGAGATGATAGAAGGGAAAATGTCTGGTTCAGTTTCTTCAACTTCATTGAATGCACGTGCAACATACTTCCAGAGACTTCTGGAGAGATTTGATCCTTTGTATACATGGGCAACCTTAAACCTACATTTGCAACTCAGTGCATCACAATTTAATTTTGTTTGCTAGGAAACATGCAGTATGTTCACTTTCTAAGCCTGTAGGTTGTACCAGGCAAACCAGTGAACTGTGTGGCATGACACTTCTTAATACATGATGACGGCGGTTCTCATTATTACTGATTGTGATATGCTCACCTAATAAATGGATTTGTGAATGGTTGTTTCTAACACAGAGATGAATTACCTAGTACAGGCGTAATCACCATTAGTTAAAAACATAAAAGCTACATAATTAATGTAACTAACAAGAAAAACTAAAACCTATTTATTTCAGAATAAACTTAGTGTATAACTGGATATAAACAAGGGAGCAGAAGTGACTGTAATCTCATTACTCAAATCCATGCTTCCTTGCCAAAACTAATGCAAACAAAAATCAGTTACTCTGCTCATTCCTTTTATTCCTCTTTTTTTCATATGTTTTGTGTAGGGCTGACAGCCCCAGCCTACCCTCAACTTTTCTAGCTGATTACTTCACTGATTACCTCAGTTCTAAATTACTCTGTACATGTTGACTGCTAGCTTAAACTAGATGTGAAAAAAATACAGAAAAATCAAAACAGAAAAGTGTCAATCATTTTCTCTTTAAAATGCTAGCTTGAAATAGCAAGAAGAGCTTTATGGCAGATATTTTTTTTTTTTAATGTCAGATAGGATCAAACTGTCTAAAATACCAGGGGATTTTAACTACCCTATCCATCCTCATCTACATGATAAAAGGCTTAAGCTGGCCTTATTGCTTAAATGTGATATACATCCAGTAACATTTTTCTTTCCCTGTACTGTAGGAAGAAGAGAAATGATAAAGCAAACATCTACTCATAACTGAAAGCTACCCAAGCAGCAGGATCCTTTTGTGAACCTATGCAATGACAGTGTTGACCAGACTAGAATAGTTTAAAGTAAGAGCAAACAGCAAACAACAAAACCCCCATACCCTTCAGGGTAACAAAGTTTGCTTTGCTGTAAATATCCTACCTTGCTCTGACAAACTGTTATTGACACTTCATACTAAGAAATCTGCTTTATAAGCCAGGTAACAATTACAACAATTAGAACAGTAGCATACCTTCAAAGGTGAAAAGGCAAAAAAAGATCCTACCAGCTGCCATAGACTAGTGGTGCCACTGTAGTAGTGACATAAATCTGAACAATCAATGTTGCCTGAATTGTCCTGTTACAATGGAAGCATTCATCTTTTGAGAACCAAAGTTTAATCTTGTGTCCACCATAATATTTGCTGGCTAACAAAGACAACCCTTAAATTTAAGCTTTTGAAAGTTTTTATTTCACCATAGACATAGGCAGAGGCACGTTATTCTGAACTTTTTGTTTGGAGACAGCTAGTGGAATAAACAGCTGGAAAAGGCAGATCTCTGTACTCAAAAAATACTGGTAGTAAGTCCAAAAATCCCACACAAATAATAAATATTAATTGCATTTCATTTTTGTGGTGATACTTCTACATTATTTTTAATGACATAAATATTCTTTTTTTTTTTTACCTTGATACACAGGTATGTGAAATTGGAACAATTGAGATCTTTACTTAATTTATTATGTAGTTATAGTTACCTGGGACTCAGGAAAAAAAAAATTCTGAAGACTTTTGCTACTTTTTTTTTTTGTTTAAGTTTTTCCTGACTGCTGCTTTGACATGTCAAAGTTTGTTTTTCTAGGTATACCTGCTTTGGAATTCCTCAAGTATGATTTGTATTTCAAGACATTGGCAATAAACAAATTTAATTTAGTAAATTAAGCTATACAATTCATACCTATATTCCAGCTCTGCAATTTTAAATGGCAATGAGCTCTGATTTAATGAACTAAACTAAACTTAGTCAACACTGCAGAAATTTTCAATATCAGCATTTCAGTATCAACAGGATGGAGATGCAGAACACACTGAAAAATGGCAACTGTGAAACACAGTTAATTCTTATCAGAAAAGATGCAGAAATATAATGAAATATGTAAATACCTAAGTACTTACTAGTTCTTGAAGTAGTTTACATTTACATGTAGATTACATGAGTTTTTACTTGATTCCTAATTCAAACTGAAGTTTCTCCTATTTTCTCTTTACATAAAAAAAATATTTTAAACATAAAGGTATTTTATTTTTTTAATAAAATCTTACACTACTCTTGCATGAGTAGGTCATTTAAGAGGAACAAAGATTATTTGTCTAATCAAGATATGACTGGAAGACAATAATCCTAATGACATTCCATACTTTTGAGAGAAATAATACAAAGCATAACAAACACTCCCAAAATGTCAGAAGATTGTTCAAATGATATTTTATCCCAGTCTCTGTTCACTTTCCCAAAGCTTTCTAGACTGCTCTTCCACTGTGGGAAAGGAGCCATCATTTATCAGGGCCTGCTCCTTGCTTGCAGGGCTCTATTAACCTCCCATGACCCTGCCATCTCTTCTTGGGTAACCATGAAGGACAACTTTCCTAACATCAAAAGATGACAAAAGAACATCACCTCTATTATTCTCCTTTTTCCTATTTTTTCCTTACCAAAAATAGGGAAAGCTGCAGAACTGTTTCATGCCCATAGTTAATTCAGTCCTGTCCTTTGAAAAGTTGTCAAGTAGTAGGAAACTGCTAACATGAATTTGTTTCTTATCTCTTCGATATGTCGTATGTGTCATTAAAAATCTGAGGTGAGTATTTGAAGGAGGAAAAGGAAAATCTAAAGCTTAAATTTACCCTGTAGGAACCTATTCTGTTCAGAAAGACATAAAGATCTCTGATGGGTGATTTTCTTCTGCCCAGATCAATGTATATCCAAGTGTGTCTTATTCACTTACAATTTTGTAATCCAAAACACAGGAACAAGCAGCTTTTTGGATTATGGAATATCTGAAGTTTCAGAATTTCCTGTGGACTCTTTGCTCCCACAATTGTTGCTCTATTTTCCAACACCATTCTATTGCTTGTATCCATTTGATCAGCCATACAAGCATAATGCAACCAAACACACTGCAAGTCAAGTGCATGGAGGGATTTTTGATTAGGTGAAACAAAATTTGATTATCACCAGAACAGAAAAAAATCCTTCCCATTGAAGACTATTTCCTGTCCCAGTTCCTTCTTCCTACCCCCAACTGTTCTGTTGTTTCACTTCCTAACAGAATATTTCAGAAATAGGTATGTAGCACAAAAGAGTCTTCACACTTATAGTAACAGATCTATACTTTTGCTCATAGTTTCCAGGGAGGGTACATTAATCAGAAAATGCCTGTGGAAACTATTATTACCATTTTAAGTAAAACTAAATTAATGAGATTAGAACTTGACTAGAAATGCTACTAAAATTTAATTGTAATAGTTATTTTCATGCAACAAAAAAATATGAAGAATCACAAATGGCTCTCTACTCACTAGAGTAGAGCACTGGATATATATTCTAATAATTGAGATTTGGTAGCAGCTTTGTAGAACAAGGTGGAAACAATTTCAGTTAGAGATTATCTTGGCATATATGCAAAAAAATGCAGGCTATGGAGTCAAAGAGTTATCTAAAGATCCCAATTCCCAAAGGTAAAATTGAAAGCATGACAATAAATTGAATGTGTTTGCCTTTGATTTATTGTCTCTTTCACAAACAGTCAGTGAAAAGTCTGAAACAAAAACCACAGGGTTTTTGATAAAATATTCCTGTTTATGCTGGGTAGAAATACAACACACAGCAAAAGTACAATCTGCACAGACAAAGTAGAATCTTCTACATTGATTTCTTTTCTGTTCATGGTTTAATGTCTTAGAAGGGTCTTATAAAGTCCACCAACAGAACCGTAGGAAAAGTTGTCTAGTTTTTACTTAAAGCATGCCCACAGTTTAATGAAATAATTTTCCCCAGTAAATTTTCAGTAAATACTGAAGTTCCTTGATGGTCCCAGTAAATACACAGCAAATCCAGCATCAAGTATGAAAGCAGCAGTGCAAGGACACCTGAACTAGAGAAGTGAGAGGAGGACAAGGTATTGGAATCTCCTTCCAATCCATCTGCTGATAAAGGAGATGCAAGAAAACTGAAATAGCAGCAAAGAGCTGGACCTGGATATGTTTTATATTTCATGTTTTGTAACTCTTTGATAATTTTTGCAATTTCTTCATTGTGCTTTGGCTGAGTAAAGGTGATTTAACCCCTCTTTCAAAGCCTGCCTAGTATGAAGTATGATCCCTTTTTCAGCCTTTTCACTCCTGCCCTGGGATTATCTCTTATGGATGGTGAAAAAGGCAAACATATAGAAATCTGGACTGAAACAAACAAACAAACAAACAAAAAACCATTCTGTCAT
>JAOXNG010000001.1:153880715-153895907 GCA_028566535.1 Scolopax minor | reverse complement strand
CAAATGAAATACTGTTCATTTTGTTCTGGGGAGATTGCATTAAAAAAAGGAGGAAAAAAAAAAAAAAAAAGAAGGCCAAGCTATTATAGACATGAGGAAGAGTGACAGAAGAAAAAAACAAACATCAAACCAGAAATACCAAGCACATGCTTAAAACAAAAAAAGCACATTGTTTCATAATCTGCTTAGAGTAATGGATTAAAATATCTGTCAGGTTCAAAACTATCAAGATTTAACAACAGAATTAACCTTAAAAAACCCAAACACACATCCCCCCCAAAAAAACCCCAAACCAAAACCACCTACTTCTGTAATCTTTCTGAAATATAAGCTTTATCTTCTTTTGATTGTCTGATGATTGCATTCTCTATTGCCCACACAAGCTATGCCTATCAACAGCATCTAACAAAGCCAGCCCAATCAATAAAAAAATTACTTCATTGTTTTATATGAAAAACCAAAACTTCATTGATGTTGATGTCTGCAAAATTCTGAAGTTTTGCTATATTTTTCAAAGAAAATAATTCCTAAATAAATTCCTAAATAATTTCAAAGGATACTTTTAAAAACTCTTTTGAAAAATAATACTGGATGTCCAGAATGACTAGGTCACCCAGTGGCTATCTACAGAGCAAAAATAACCATTTATTCATGCTCCTCTTCATCATTTAATATTTAAACTAAAACATAAAACTTGTCATGCAGAGTTTGGTAAAACACGGATTATATTTGACTTTTCCGCTCACTTCATTCCTGCAAATATTTCCTTCTCCAGACTACCACAGGTTACAAACAGCTCTTCAGACTGTTAAGCCTGACTCAGTCACGTATTTGTAAAATCAGCGTGACAGGCAGTTCTTCCTCTTTTTCTCCTTCACCACCTTCCCCCGACACACGCACGCGCATGTGCGCAGACGGAGGCTGCGTTCTGGAAATCAGAAGAGAGAGTCCCTACCAAGCTGCTGTAAAACAGACACGTTAAACCAGACACACAAGATAAGCACCAACTCTCTCTGTCCTGAGCAGTACTGCATTTCCACAGAAATACAAATAGCAGATTTGGTTAAACGTAACTGATTTGTGCTTATAAACATCCAGATGGTACATGACTAAACAAATTGCACATATTTTCTGAAGAAAAATGACCTTGATATCCAAGTTTAAAAATTGAACGTTTTATTTATCCTTCTCAAAGCATAAACCAAACTCCTGACAGCTTCAAGTAGAGACCTGTATCTCATATTTAGGAGATTGTCAGACATGCTTATAAAATACACGCACACATTGAATGGCCATGCTCTCAGGCACAATCAAGGAGCACAGACCAAATATCAAGCAAACAGAGAAAGATAACTTCCCAGTTCTTTATACCTCAGACTCTTCTGTCTGGTATGATTTAACATTGTCTTTTCATACCTTAGGCTGGGAGAAAAGGAATGATTCAGTAATGGAGATCAATAGAGCACAGGACACAGAAGCTATGCCCCTATTCAGCTGGTTATATATGTCTCTACTTCAGCAGTACAGGCTGTTAATCCTGTACTTATTCCATTCCTAATTTCCATTCCCAAATCCATGGAAATTAGTCCTGACTTGACTTTCTCATTCGAGCTACAAATTTCAGGGACTATTTTTGTAAATGATACTGCATATAGCCTAACATGTACTGAAGAGGAAAACCTAAAAGAAAAGAAAACAATAACTTCATAGAAGTCATTTGTGCTTGGTTTATCTCCTTATTTCTCCTCCTTCTTTGCCCCTGAAAAAAGAAAAATACTTTGGGACTGAATGGTGTGCACTATGTCTCATGGATTCGTGGGTAAGATTAAGTTTTTAAAGAATTTAGAGAAAGCAATAAAAGTAGTTCTAAAAAATAAAATTAAATTATTAAAAAAACATAAAAAGCATAAATGAGTTACATCTTTGTATAACAATCCTTCTCCACTTATTAGCAAAGATATTCTTTGGAATTCTGACCTTTTTCCTAAAGAGAAAGATTATGAAAGAATGCTATGGGCTCTGGAAAGGGAAAACTGATCACGTACCCTTGCCTCCCTTTTTTTCTTTTATTTACACAACAGAGCATCACACCAAACATTTCAAAGTTTAAAAAGCTGGATTTGCAGTTCCTCCTGTAGCTTTCACCACACTCCTCTGGACGCTCATCCTTCACACCAAATGGAGAAGTGGGTTGTCATAGCATGGATAAAAAAATGGGATCCTGCTACTAGAGACTAGGCTACAATAGGCACGCATAAAAACCACATTAAGAAAAGTAAACTGGCAGGCAATTTTAAATCTGGATGCTGTTACTAACCGAATAACAACAGTATTAATATGATCTGAGGAAGATGGAGCAGAGAGGTGATGGAGCAGTAATGCAGCCTCCTACAAGACAGAAGAGAGTAGCAGAGAGGATGCTACTCCTCTTACATATTTCTTCCCAGCAAGACTGGAACCCTGAAACTGCAGCTTTACAAGGTGACTAAATTACAACGACTAACTGTGTTAGCTGGCAAGAAAAGAAAAAAAAAAAAAAGTCCCAAACCAAACACCTATTGAAGGACAGACAAAGTGGAAACAAATACTTGCTGCAGCAAAGTCTGTCCAAGGATCCATCCCAATTCTTGAAGGTCAACCAGTATTGATGAGTGTACTCCTGATTCCAATAGTGCCAAGAAGAGCAAGAGGAAAGAACAAATGGTAGTGTGCCTGTGGAGGCAACCTTCTTTTGGCAAAGCAGTAATTTTGACTTAAGTCCAAATTCAGCAACCCCATTATAACCTCCCCAGGAGCCGAACAACCCTCTTCTGGGTTTTCAATGATATTATTACAGTTGCCACTGCTGCTTTTAAAATGATGTCAATCTGAACTTTTTCAGTGTTCTAGCAATTACTTTACTTTTTCATACAATACGAGTGACGGAGGGGGAATGACAATTTTCAAGTGTTTAGGTCTCAGAAAGTTAAAAAATTTCATGGGGCAAGGAAATCAAACCACTTATTTAGCCTAAGGACTCTTCCTCTTGCCAAACTTCAATGGTTTTTGCAAACAATAGAGCTTCTCAAAGAGATCATACAAATTCTTTATAATGGAAACTATTAGGCAACCTAAATATAGAGTTTATTACCATTGCCTCTATAACACAGTATGTTACGGTTCTATTCAACATTTCTTACTTATGCTTCTAATGAACTTCAGCAGATTTGTCCAAGTAAGGAATAACTATTACAGCTCTAGGTTCCTTTCACTTATAAAACATCTTTCATCTAGAGAGATTTCAAAATGTTTTAAAGGTCACATATAGAAAATTACTATATTCAGTACAATCTCCTATCAAGAGGAACACAGCAATTTCTCAGTACCCAAGCAACAATACAGAACAATTTAGGTTAGAAAGTAACTAAGAAAGCCACATTTACAGGGAGAATTCAGATTCCCAGCAACATTACCAAATTGAAGCCTGGCAAGGGTTCTACAGTAAAAGGTACAGGGATTTCCAACTGGCAGATAGGAGCTTAGTTTTACATCTGAGTCACGGCACATCTATCTGGCACCACGCTGGGGCACTCCTTTAATACTAACCCAAAGAAAAAGAGTACACCACTTCCTGCAGCACCCAGGATTTCTGGAGGACATCTCCCGTGGCCCACTTTCACCATTCACAGTGATACTGCCACGGACAAAGTTATTTTAACTCCATGACACAATCTGCTTTGAAAATTCAGTCTGGAAGTATATTAAAATATAATAAAGAAGTCGTAAGAATTATTTCCACTAATCTTAACAATTCCACCAGTTGTTAAAGATCATAATCCATGTCTAGCCTCTGGCATAAAAGATAATTCTTTTAGACATGAGAAATTATTCAACAGTGAAAACATCCACAAACCCTACCCCACACCTGAAAATATATCTGTAACGTTAATTATACATGATTAGTATTAAAAAATACAGCTGTTTTAATGAACTTCACACCTAATTTCCAGTGGTCTTCAAAACCACCAAACTTGATTACGATTGCTTGTCTTTCCATCTACAAAGCTGGTCATATTTAGCAAATATTAGCATGTGGAAGCAGACATTAAACCATCCACCACAAAAAACACATTTCTCTGAACTAAAAGAAGTGCTTTACAGTGTTTTATAGACAAAGCTCTCATTGGCTAAAAAACCCAGGAGAAATTTTGAAGTAAGAACCACAGCATGCTAAGAACCGTGCTGAAGCATCAAGTGCATCCAAGATTAAGCTTCAAAATGGAAGACTAATAAATAAATAAATAATGAATTCACAGTGTCATCAACACACCATAGTATCGTTATTGTGACGAACGCTGATGAAAAACATTTTGTTTTAAAGGCAGCACCAGTGAATGTTTTAACAGGGCCTCACTTTGGTCTCTTGGACTCCAGCTCCTTTAAAAAAAAAAAAAAAATCCACCCAAATGGCCTTTTGTGTCTCTTTGGCACCCTAATGATTCCTTCCATAGACACAAAATTCTACTTGCTAGCTCAAATTTAATTTCAGAATTGGGGACTAAAAATTGTCTGGCCTAAAACTTCAATCTGTGTTTACCTCATATCATCAGATCTCATACCATCCCGTACTTTGCAAACATGTGAAAATACAAACCATTTAAACCTGATGAGAAAAAGAAACCCAAAAACCTACTTAAACTCTGAAACAATATGTAGCTAAGTAGAAAAATAAAAGTCAATGTATCAAGTAAAGCTCTGCATACTAGATCACTGTGGGGGAGAAAGAAGAAAAAAAAAACCACCACAACTAAAAAGGACATTTTGTTGCTAAAATATTAAAAAAAATATGAAATAGTCAAGCAGGGAAAAAAGAAGGCAATAATAATATTGGTTTCTCAGGACTATTTATTTTCCCAGACTTTTTTTTTTTTCTTTTTAAGTTTCAGTGCTTTTATGCAACTAAATTTCTAGTGCAACAAAACATAATTTTAAACTGACTCTACCTATCAAATAGACTGGAGGTTAAAGAGGCTTTATTCATGCTGTTTTAACTATTTTTGCATCCATTACTTCAGCAGTATTATTTTGCTGAACATTACTGATCTGTACACATCTATCTGCGCTATAAACACAGTGCCATTGTTATAACTGGAAACCGCACTATACGTGACAGATGCAATTTCTCTCCACGCACTCAATGTCCTTGGTTTAAAAAAAAAATTAAAAAAAAATTTTAAAAATCAACTAGTATTCAAAACTGAAGTTATGAGAAGTCCTTTTGATATCCAGTCTGGTTTTCAGAAATCAAGGGCATTCCTTCCCTTACTTTATGTCCTATGCATTTTATGGTTGCCTTTATGCCTGAGGTGGCCTCCCTGCATTTCAGCTGCGGTCTGAGTGACACTTGCAAACCATTTGGGATGGGTCCCCAACACTCAGCCTATGCATCAGGGAGGAGCAACAGGCAAATCTTCCTTACTTGGCTGTGAGGACTGCAGGAGAGAAAGAAGCAAAATTACTTTTGACATTAACATAAATAGATTTGCCTTTTCTGTTCTACACATAAGGAACAGGCCTGTTATGTGAGAAGAGGCCATGTTCCTGCATTCCATTTTGGGAACACAAACAGTTTCAAGATACTTCTGTTCAATGAAAGCAGGTTACTGTATGACTGCAGAACTAAAATCTGCCTTCTTGCATGTATGCAAAATCAGCACAAATGTTCATATAACACAGTATTTATCTCCCAGATTAATTCTGTGAAGACATGATATAGAGGCAAAATATACAATGAAAATAGAACAGCCCAGGTTTTGAGATGATTGAGGTTGACAATTACAAGAAATAATCCCAAAGTAAAATATATCTAGGTCAAGATAGGACAGGACCATGTATTATTTCACTAGCATTCTTGCTTTAGTTATGGAGTACTACTCATGTTAAGACTGCATTTCCACTGCCCATTTTGGAGTAGTAAAAAGTTGTAAAATACATATCTAAAGCCACCCACAAAGCTAGAGGCTATCTCCCTGTTTTCTGAACCTGTATTAATGTGGCTTTGAAACTACAAACACACCTACAGTGTCTGTATTTTTCCTATCTATCTGTAAAGCACTGCAGGTCAAGCAATTAGTTACTTCTTTTTTTTTTTTTTTTTCCATTCTAATAAATTGGAAAATGAAGTTTGCTACAGTTTTCTACTTTTAGAAAACAATGAGAATATGGTATAAAAGAGTAAGGCTTTTCTGACCTTTTATTTGTTTATGGATTTTTCTGAAGAAGCAAGAATTTGTGCAGAGATTTATCTCAAACTTACAATAATACTTCTTTTTCAGCTTAACTTTTAAATGTTCTTAGAAAGAAGAGAGTATCTGACAGATGTAACATCTACATGTAGGCATTTCTAAGACCTCAAATGAGTTCAGAAATCAAGTCAGATTTTACTCCAGATCAGAATGAAACAATTAGATAATTCACCTAATGAAGTATTTTATATTTGTGAAACAAAATAGATTTTGTAGTGTAGGTATATCAAGAAAGGTACTTAATGGTAGTTTACTATCTATCAACATCACCAGTACTTCAATTGTCAACCACAATTATGCATAAATTCTTTTCATTAACACAGACTTAATCACGTAAATCCAACTTATAACTATGAAAGGGCCACCAAATGGTATAATCCAATAGAAGTGTCTCACAAAGAAAACAAATGAGCCAAAATAATCTCCCGTAATATAAAATCAAGGCAGGGGGTGGGGGGGAAACAAACCAACCAACCCCTCCACTGTTCATTCCCACAATGTTTTCAGTATATATGTTCATTAAAGATTTGGTGCTTTATGCTCAACTTGATTAAGAGCACTGATAACTGATTAAAACTTTGGGCAGGGAACAGTCTAAGAGCCTGGAAACAACACTGTGCCATTCCTAAATCCTTCTTGCCACAGGGTGCTGCTTGAGGAAATAATGCTTCTTTGGAATACATGAATTTTCCAGCCATCTTTATGTTTCCAGAGCTACCTGCAAGATCTTGTCCATAGCCACTTCAAATTGACTACTTTTCTCTCTGTATCAAACTGGGATCTAGTGCAAGAGTGAATGGACCAACTCAATTTCTGACTTTGTATTTGCAGCTCTGTAAATCCACCATTTCTGCACTGTCCGTAATGTAAAACCATTTCTGTGCTACCAAATGAACTACACTGGACTTCATTGTTGCTACCTGCTTTGATCTGGTTGATAAAATACATGAAGTTGCAATCCCCACATAAATCAGTAATTTAATAGCTTTCTGAACAAAATTTTATCTACTCTGTAAGACTACATATTAGAGGGAAAAAAAAGTCTATATGTGTATTTATACCCACATATAAAATTCTCTTTCAAATAACTGATTAAGATGGGGTTTATCTTTCATAATGAAATGAGTCTACACAACTGCTGTTATGGGAAATGTGTTTAAAATTCATACACACTCCTTAATGAAAATGCCAAATTAGCAGAGAGGATATTAACAGAAAGAATCAGAAGCTGCCGTATCCAGCTTTCACAATGTTTAATCAGTGAAATTTGCAATTTAGAAGGAGTGTTCCTATTTACTTGAATCTTGTAAATACAGACCATACTTTAAAACTTCATAAAGCTACTAGAACTTAGTAACATACATTCTCTTATAATACATACATCAAGGCAGCATATGTCTCTAAATAATGAGTGTGACATTGACTCATATACACATAAGAATTAGTAAGTAATTAATTAATACATGGCTTCAATAGTTATTTCCACAGCTGACCTTTTATGCCAGAGTTGCAGCTGCAATTTGGTATTTTAACCAATAGGTGGCACCAGGAATTTCTAGAAAATATCTATAAATTTAACACGGTTTTGATTACAAATTAGATTCCAGGTGAGCAGTAGCCAAACTAACAGCTAGATATAATTAATAATTATATAGCAGTAATTGGAGATTGAGGGAGGCATATATGGAAAAAAAAAAAACCACCAAAAAACCAACACAAAAAACCAAAACCACCATCAATAACAACAAAATACCCCAAAGCAACAAACCAGAAAAAAAGAACAGAAAAAAAAACCCAAAAAACCAAAAACAAACCCAAAAAACAGCTATCAAGAGCTATGAAACTCAAGAACAGATGGAATGAGAAATGATAACCTGATCAGAGACTGTCAGCATAGATTTACAAGAACCAAATCCTGGCAGCAACAATAAAATAACATATAAATTTATACAAATTAGAGAGGCGCAAATTAGTGGGGAATACATTTCTGTGATATGATTGCTGTTCAGTTCAGAAAATGAGATTCTTATAGTTTGGTAGACATCAAAACTTAAAGCGTCTTTCATAAAGTTTTGGGAAAATAAGTGAATATATGAACACTTGATATGTATGCAAAAATTTTAGATTGTGCCAAATTGAAAGGAAAATGAATGCCTAAAAGGACATCTTAGAAAATGTGAAATACACCCAGAGATTGGTAAATTGTACCTGTGGCCCATGGAAGGACACAAAATCACCAGTCATACAACATCCTGACCCACAAAGGCTTGCAACAGTTGGTGCAAAATATGTAAAATGACACAACATGCTGACATGTCAGAACACATTAAAAGCTAAAAAGGCTAATGGGTATTTGTAATGAAAACTGAAAGCGTAGCTGAAGGAATTTACTGCTGGATCCTAACTGAGATGTTACCACCAAGTCAAGTTCTACACCACAGGATATTAAACATATACCCATACACACACACAGACACACACATGTGCATGCACAAACCCATGTTATTAACATATTTTTTCTTCCTCTCATCACCATTGAGGTACATTTTCTCATATGAAGACTATCACTCACTGGAGACATTTTCCCTAGAAAGGTAGCCAAAATTCTTGTTTCCAGTATTTAGCTTGAAAGACTAAAAATAAATAAGAAATGTTGCAAGAAATTGAATGCAGTATGTTATGTAAATCTAAAGAAAGAATTCATTGAAAATGTTTTACAGAACAGCAGATGACATATCAAAGAAAATTTACTAGAAAGCAAAGTCTTTTAAGCAAATGTAGGCATATTTTCTGAAACACACAAGGTTTTGTTTTAAAATAAGAGGGTAATGAAAGATATATATAATTATTTGTAAAGTCAAATACTTGCACCTAGTCCACAAATTCAAAGCTGAATTACAGCTCAATTTTGTTTAAATATTAAGATACAGGACTATGCACTTTTTGGAGGAAACACGATGTCATCCATTAATAGAATGAAAATCTTTTTTGTAAATGTAAAGGAGAATGTAAGGAATGTAAAGGAATGTAAGATATTGTGAAAATATTTTTCAATTGCCTCATAAGACTCAGAAAGTCTAAAAGTATAAGCTTGGCATTGCCTCAAAATGTTTTAAAAATGAAACTTAAAAATCCTTTCAAATTGAAATAGCAAAAACAGATACAAAAAAAAACCCCAAGAATTTGCAAATATATAAACCTTCATGGTTTTGATAAAGGTAAATATCTAACCGAAAGGCTCTACCACTACTTAAGGACATTCAGTCGACAAAAATGTGAATGGTGGGGAGAAAACATAAATTACTTCATCATTTTAAAACCATCTTATCAATAAGAAGGTTTGAGACAAATGTTACTAGCATCTATCACAGACATCATATACAAATAAACTGATAAGAAATATTTATGCCAAAACTTTAATTTTTTTTTTATTATTAAAGAAATCTGAAAGAATTTCAAGAAAAGAACTTTATCAACTTTTCTACTGTAAATCTGCATAATAGAAAGGATCTTTTTTACTCAAAAGGTCAAAAAATCAATGAAAACTATAAATTATGGAACTGAGGAAATATCCATCATAATTAAATGGAATTAAACAAGTTGCATTAGGAAACCAATGTTAAGATATATTACATTAAGGAGCTAAAATTTTCTTTTTAAAAACTATTATAAAAAAGGAACATCTAATTAAGAGAGGAAAATTATTTAATAAATTTTAAATCTTTGTCATTCAAAGAAAGTAAACCACTGAACCCACTGAAGACACTGCGAACTCTTTGGTGCGTCATGCTTGACTAGATTTGTTAAGAGAGTACATTAAATGAATGAGATTTAAATAAAAAAAGCTTCTCACACTTTTCTTTTACAGACTCCAGAGGAAGAAGAATCCAGAGCTCTGCTGTTCACTCACATCTATGGCTGTGCAAGTAATTAATTTTTCAGTTCAGTAGTGAAACTATAGAGTAGGGGCAACAGAAAAAAAAATTAAGAAACAAGAAGCTAAGAAAATATTTCAGGTCAGATGAAAAAAATCTTTACAGGGCATTTCTTTGCAAAGGGAATAAAAAAGTCTTATGAGACATCTTTAATTTGATTTTTGGCATCTTTATAAACAAGAGTATTGCTTGAAAGCAAAATACATTTATTTTGTGTAAAAATGCCAGAGTAAGATACTTCAAATCTTTTCCTTCTCTTCCTATGGACAAAAAGGAAGGCCCTAAATTAGCTAATGAACAAAATTCTCTTTAGTCTTTGTGTTACTGAAGAAATTTATGTAAAATCACACCAGGAACATATACTTTTGACACAAACATCCATATAGCAGCCAATAGGGAGTCTAAAAAATGTGCTTATGTTAAATGTCCTTTTTTTTCCCCCACCAAGCAAGCTGCCACAAACCAGTTTCTGCTGGTGAGAAACTGCCGCTTTCATCTAACAGGGAAAATCTTTCTACCCTATACAAGGGAAAACATTGCAGAAATCCCCTTTTTCTCTGACTGAAACAACATGTTTACACCACACAGGAGAAATTTGGGGGTTAAAGAATATTAGAGACACATCTTTAGGATACAACACCTGACCCTACTCCACGACAGAGCATTCAATATTGATTATTCATATGCTCTGAGATACTTTTTAAATGTTACTATACTTTTTAAATTTATGATAAACTGTCATTTAAGATGACTAGCTATTCATCTAAAATTCTTGCCCAATGGACTGCATCCATAACCACTGATATCTGGCTATTTGTACTGTATTTGAATTTTTTTTTTTGTAATATATTAAAACCTGTAAGAATTGGTAAAGTTTATCATACTGAGACCATGTGTAATTTCATTATAAGTATTCAGCAGTAGCAACAGGTCATTACTTGCTTTTGCAGATTATTTCATTGTTATAAAACAGAGCAGAATCAAGATCTATAAATGGAACAACAACAAAAAAGATATATAAAAAAAAAGTGATGTTTGGTTCACTGTATTCCTTCTGCACATCCCTTCTAGTTCAAGAGCCTTCTTTTGTTCAGCTTTAGAAAACACTGATTTACACAGCTATTCAGCCTAAAATAGACTGCTGGGTTCTAATATTCCTAGCAGATAGATGTTGAGGAGGAAATCTGCATGACCATGGGTGTCACTATTTGAACTCAACTGTAGTTTTGACTTTCTTCGGTTATAGTTACTACAGTAATGGTCAGCACAGTTCCACTGCTCTCTTTTCTGGACATCAGAAATACTTTTCCCCATCCCAAAGAAATCCTCCAAATAAAGCTGATATTTTGAGACTGAACTGATCTGAACCAGAAAATCTTCAACTTTTCCCACCTTATTTTTCTTTTGAGAGAGGATTTGCTTACTTTTTAGCTGGTGATTAATTTTGCTTAAAGGGTTCAATACCCAGAAATTAAAGAATTGTCTGGGTTGAACCTCATAAGACACAAAAAGTCTTTGGTTACCATCTGCAAACAATGTTATAGCAGGCCTGATGTGGGTATAGATGTAGCCCAAGTATGTATATAAAATCAGGTTCAATGTTATGCCAGACCTCTCATATCTTATCTAAAGAAATCCTTCACAGCACTTTCTCACTCGAACACTTGGTGTTCACTAATCTGAACACCACAAGTATAAGTTCAATTTGCCTTGTGTTTGCCTTGTAATAAATACTGATACTAACAAGTCACCCATTCAGAACTGCAACAACCCAACAATAAAATCATATTAATTTAGGAAAAGAAATGCAAAAGAGAACATAATTTCTTGAGAAATACCATGATAATGAACTGCTAGATCATTGAAAGTTCCCTCAGATCAGCCTGAGCAGATCTCAGCAGATGGTGAGGAAGGAAAGAAAGAAGTTACAGCCATGGAAAGGAAAAATGGAAAACCCAACATACCACAGTTTGGAAAAGGTATCCATGATGGCAAATGCCAAGCAACATTTGAACATTGGAGATATATATATAGATATGGGTATATGGATTGGATGGATGGATGGATAGATAGATAGATAGATAGATAGATAGATAGATAGATAGATAGATAGATATGTGTGTATGTGTTTATATATATGTATAAATATGTATATAAAATAGGCACTTCAGGAAACAGAGTAACAAGGAAATAGAATTTCCCAGCTACACATCCCTTGGCTCATTACATCAATACACAAAGGAATTTATCCGTTTGGGACCAAAGAGTGTGCATCTATGCTGCTACACTCTCTGCCCTTCAGGACTGAGGTGTTTGGCCCCCCGGATATGTGACATGGCTAAACAGTTTTCATTGCAAAACCAGGAAACACATTCCCTATTCCAAAAGACTTCTGTAATGGAAGTATAATGGACATTAGGGGTAGAGTGCTTTTTGCTTGTGCCATTATAATAGCTTGAAGATTAGAAAATTTTCCTTAGGTCCCTGGTCTAGAGTTCAGATTCTGCTACAGCCTCAGATAAATAAAAGATTCACCCTTATCCTCAAGTCATCCCAACCCCTCTTGCTGAAACCTTTCTTCCAGATATTGACTTTGCAGACTGTATCTTTGTTAGCAATCAACGTGGTGCAACAACAATGGATCCATAGTGCAGAATACTTAGTACAGAGGACTTGAGATCACCACACCTGCACATTATTCAGGGGAAGTTTACTCTCAAATAGCACTGGTATGAGACTGGTATGGTCTTGAAAACAGAGCATTCATTAGCAGTCAGAGTGCACTAGGAGAGCTGAGGGTATCTTGCTGTTTCATTTTACTTGAAAAAAGTCCACTCTAACACCACAAAACCAGCCAGCAAGTACTTGTAGATTCCTTCAAAAGTGCATGTCTGACCTGAACCAAAATGCTAATCTTAGCACAACACACAGAGAACAGGGAATGAACAAGAACATTGTCTTGTTCAGTTGAAGGATTGCACTAGAAAAAGTAGAGACAGTATCAGTGACGTTGCAGCATAAATGAATAACACGTTGGTCTATAGATTGTAAAATAATGCTATAATTACTGCACTCTATTAAAAAAAAAAAAATTAGATCAGTCTACTAAAACGCTCATAATATTGTGTAACTAACCAACCGCAGGTCTAGTAGGATAGATAGCTTTGTCCTTCTACAGTCTGTTATTCCTTTTGGGTCCAGTCCTCACTTTTTGAAAGATCCAGAGATAACCTTGAAGGGCAATAGAGGGAAGAAGAAAACATCCTTCTGCTTCCTTTTTTCTGCATTTGCTACTGCTTTTGTGGTTAAAGTCTGACAAAAAAAATAAAAATTATTGCTATGCTCTTCCACCTAGCCCTTTTTGCTTGCCTGGTTATGTCAGACAGGAGTATGTTATTTTTTTAATGCTTCTTGATTAGGATTCCTTCATTTATGAACATAAATAAAAGCTAGAAATCTTTTAGAAAATTTTTGTTTATGGTTTAATTTTATACTTTATAGTTACACTTGGCGCACATTGATTATAATTACAGTTTTCAGAACATCAAAATATCAATGTTCCTATACATAATAGAAGACAACATCTTTTCAGTCATGGATGCTGCTAAATTCACAAACACTCACTTTACATAGTTTTTGCTGAACTTTATTTTTAAAGTTTTCTCTGTGCTTTAGAAGTTTTGTCCACCTTAGCTCAAGCAGGAAATTAGCAATTCTGGTTTTATCACTGTAGCATGTCATATTTAGGTCTGCTTACTCTTATTTACATTAAGAATCATAGAATCATCTGGGCCAAGTGATTCCTCCAATTTGTTTGCATTTTCTGGAGAAATTAATAACATCTGATTACGTTCAAAAATTACATAACTCAAAGATTCAAAGTTCCTGAGCTTAATACAGTTTTAGAAACAAGACAGTTCTTAAGAGAGTGGGTAAACAAAAACAAGGTGAGACAACAACACTGCTTTAAATCATAATTATTCAGAAGCTCAGTTGATTAGAGCAGGTAGAGCTCCACAGTGTTCAGCAGAGCTACATGCTCTTGCACCACTTCAGGATGAAGTCAGGATTATGCAACACGCCTCACTCCCTCTCCTCAATTCTGCATTGTGCTGTTGCAACTAGAAAGCTTGCTACAAGAAATGGTTTGCATTCCAATTCCCATTTAATGACAGTTGATCTATTTTAACAAACTTTTCAAACACTGTTTCCGGATCTCTCTATTTTTATTTTTAATAAGGCTATGTAAAAAGCAAGTATAAATAAATTAATTATACAATAGTAGTACATAAATGTATGTGTTTTGCTTAGAAAGAGAACTCTAGAGAGATAATTAACTCAAATTGCAGGGGTTTTGTCCAAACACTTTGCAGCTACTGACTATTTCCCCACTTTTAAGTACCTTATAATTATAAATGGTCTATATGCCAGACCACTTTGTCATTTTTCTATTGGCTAGTAAGAAATAAAAGCTCAAGCTGTAGTCTGATTTCTTTCTTTATTCCATATTATACTATCTCCATGGTTGCTGTTAGAAATGAAAGAAAAAGAAAACTCTAACCTTAAAGTCCATTTAGTCAAAATATTGCAAATTTGTGAAACCCATTTACAGTGACTAATAGCAATTAAGTTGCTTGCCTTAATATACAAATTCCTTTTATACAAAAGCCATTATATTCATATCAGTATATCCAGTCATTATGACAGATTTTTTTATGTTACTTATTTATTTCTTTGGGCATAATGAATAGCCATAAAGATAATTTTTCTTATAGCTAATGAAACTGATTATATTGTAGCCAACCTTCAAATTTATGCATCAGGACATATTCCTAAACAAGTGTTATGTATTTGTGTAATATAGAGTGCATACCAATGCAACATAGTTGTAAACTATGATAAACAAAAAAACCCACCCCACTTCTGTTTCACATCCATGTAGGTGTATGGTCTGAATAACTAGCCTGGCATCT
>JAOXNG010000001.1:153845095-153865444 GCA_028566535.1 Scolopax minor | reverse complement strand
TTTTTTTCCCTTTTTTTTTTTTTAATTTAAGATTTCAAGAAAAATAACCAAAAATCAAATTGAAATTGTGTGATAGTTAATATTCTTTTTTATCATTTTAAAAAGCAAGCACTAAATCTGCCTGTAATCACATTGGTGGCAGCTGGTATTACAAAGGAATTACAAACAGAATCAAGTTTACTTGAGATTGAGCCATAAAAATTGTGACAGTATATAACTAAATTTGGATGTTTTTTAAGTCACAGTAAAATTCCATGGAGTTCAGTTATTAATCTGGGTGCTTTAAGGCTGTTATTTTTCTCATCATTAAAGAAAAATATTTGAATTAATAATATTATACATACATTTTACTCGAGAATTTCATCATAGACATTTATTATACAAAACCCATGCATGCACATATTTGGAGGATTCAAAATTCACCAAGGATGTATAACTGTGAGCAGAGAGACAAGAAAAAAACTCACAAGGCAATTGAGGGGGGCTCTGTCCAAGTACATGTTACAAATGTATTTCATTATCGTTTCTGACACTAGAAATATACTTCAGATTCAGACCCAACAACTTTGTAGAAATAGTATGTAACTCAAGACCACCCTAAGTGTCTCCATGAACTTGATACTCCCTTTTTTTCCCTCCTCATGATTTTAATCAGGTCTCCATTCATAAATACAGTGATATTATTGCTGAAAGAAAGATACCCAGACACAGACATGAGTGTTAATTGTCTAACTCATCCATTTCTACTGAAACTTCCTCAGAGTAAGGACTTTCCATTCCTATAACATCTCAATCAAAGTAAAGAAAACACTCTAAATAAAAGCCAATATTCTTCTATAATTCAGCAAAAAATATTCAAAAATTTACTAGGTGATTAAGATAAATGCCATTTCAAATGTATGTGGATCATATCAGGATGAAGTTTTTTCATTTTTCCCATCTCCAAGTTATCATCACAAATAAGCAAATGTGTCTAATTTCACAGTTTAACCTTTAATACTCAAAAGAGCCAAAAGTTTAATTTAACCCAGTAGAATATCTTTTATAGAAAATAAAGGAAGACTAAAAGGAAGAATAGTGACAAGAAAAAGCAGGTTTTGTTTACACTGTTTTTATCTTTAGAAGTTATTTCAAGACAGATGATCCTATAAGAGCCATTGGTATGTAACAAGTACTGGTGTCTTCATATGACTGTTCCCAAAAACATATCTTTGGTGCAATTTCTCCTCACCTTTTAGAGAACAGTTTAATTAAGTTTAAATAGTTACTTGTTTTAAGAAAATCATATGTGCTTATTCATAAATTCACTATTTCTTTCTACTCTGAAACATGAATAACAAAATTTGTAGAAGGTGGAGGAAAACAGAGGTACAGAGAACAAATGTGTACTTTCCTGTGGTTCAAACATTATTACACATTCCCTCTTTAGCATCCTATTTTCCTTAAGAATTTGTCAATGTTTATATTTGGTCAGGTGATTCTATTTTCCCAAATAAACAACCAAAACCCCACAACTCCCCTTAATGTAACATGCACTGCAATATTCCCTTGCAATACTCTTTCTTTCTAGTGTAGTGTATGACCTCCTGAAATAACGTTCACAGCAGTAGGACTATTGTGCAAACAAGAATGAACCCACACTGGAATATGAAAAATTCACAAGGAAATTCAGTATAGTTTTTTGAACTGACCCACTACTTTGAGAGAGGCTGAGGAACTCTAGTTCTCCATCACTCCATTGTGAATTCCTCTGTGTAAAATTTTGGGTCTTTATTTTTCCTTTCCATGGAATACATCAATCAACTCCCAGCTTTTCTGTGGATCCACTGACTTCAAAGTAATTCAGTGTCACTGTTCATGAAAGTGCAGCATGAAATTTTAGGCAGCTAGGAGATTGTTCTCATACTTGGGATCTTTGTGTTTTAGCAATATAATTTCTATCAATTTCTGCATACCAAGACAAATGAATGCTGTAGGTGGTAAGAGTCACAAAATCCCACAAGGCATTGAACAAATAAAAATAAACATTTTTATTGTTCTTTTTCTTGTTGTTTTGGCTAAGAGATAAAACAACCAATTTATTGAAAAGATATTTTCTGGTGGGTTTTTTTGCAATCAAAAATTGTCTATAGGAAGACAATAGGTCTTTCCTGGAGTTCCCTAAACTAGCTGGTTTTAACCAGACTTCAAGTGCACCAAATATTTATCTTCTTCTCCATTCAAGACAAATTTCTGATATGGGTTGTGAATGACTCTGCCTAGAAAATGCAGTTAATTTATGAAAGTGAATAGGACGTCCTTAGCATTTGTCAACAGGACATACTAGTAAATTTACTGATAAATGAAATATGAAGTATTTCCAGATGTCATAAGACTCACAAGCACTGTAATATAAAGAAGAAGCAAAATGTGGAATTAGAAATGGAGGACTGAATCCTGCACATTTTGCTGGGTGAAGAAAGACAAAATGAGAAAAACATAACCTGCCTTGCAACCTGTCTGTACAATGTGTAAAATGCTGGTCATTTTTAAAATATATAAAATCATGGAATCATAGAATGATTTGAGTTGGAAGGGATCTTTAAATATCATCTAGGGCAACCTGTCTGTTGAAAGCACAGACATCTTTCACTCAAGGAGGTTGCTCAAAGTTCCTTCCAGCCTGGCCTTGAACACTTCTGTGGATGGAGCATCCACAATTGCTCTGGGCAACTTGTTCCTGTGTCTCACCACCATCATTGTAAAAAATTTCCTCCTTCTGTTCAATCTTAATCTTCCCTTTTTCAGTTTAAAACCATTACCTCTTGTCCTGTCACTACAGGCCTTGGTAAAAAGTCTCTCTCCATCTA
This sequence comes from Scolopax minor, assembly GCA_028566535.1. Classification (NCBI taxonomy): domain Eukaryota; kingdom Metazoa; phylum Chordata; class Aves; order Charadriiformes; family Scolopacidae; genus Scolopax; species Scolopax minor. The sequence goes on along the minus strand of JAOXNG010000001.1, from coordinate 153,862,595 downwards.
ACTTGTAAGCTGTCTTTATATACTGAAAGATCACAGTAAGATCTCCCTGGAACTTTCTCTTCTCCGGGTTTAACATCAGCCTTTCTTCATAGGAGGGATGTTCCATCCTCCTGATCATTTTTGTGGCCCTCCTCAGGACCTGCTGGTTCTCTTCTGGACCTGTTTTAACAGGTCTCTGTCTGTCCTGTACTGAGGACTTCCAGAACTGGATGCAGCACTCTAGGTGGGGTCTCATGAGACCAAGTAGAAGGGGAGAATCACCTTCCTCAACCTGCTGGCCGTGCTTCTTTTTCTGCAGCCCAGGATACAATTGATTTTCTGGGCTTCAAGCACACGTTGCCAGCTCATACCAAATTTTTAATCCACCAATATCCTCAAGTCCTTCTCTGCAGGGCTGCTCTCAATCCATTTATTCCCACAGTCTGTATTGATTCTGTAGATTTCCACAACCTTGTTGCAGGACCTTACACTTGGCACTTGGCCTTGTTGAACTTCAGGAGGTCCACATGAGCCCACATCTCAAGGCTGTCAAGATCCCTCTGAGGGACATCCTTTCTTTCAAGTATATCAACTGTACCACTCAGCTTGGTGTCATCCACAAACTTGTTGAGGGTGCACTCAGTCCCACAGAGTCATTAATAAGGATACTGAACAGTTCTAGTTCCAGCATGGATGTCTGAGGGATATTGGTTGATCTGCATTTGAATATTGAGTCATTGACTGCAATTTGTTACATGTGGCTATGCAGACAATATCTTATCCATTGAATGGTCCATCCATCAAATCCTCTCCAATTTAGTAACAATGATATTGTGTGGGCCCATGGCAAAAGCCTTACACAAGTCAAGATACACTTGACTTGAACTTGGAGTTACGAATGTTTACCACCTCTAAAATAAAGAAGCAACCCTTTCTTCAAAACTCAGGAAAAAAGATCACTTTCCACATATGGTATGTCAGAGTTTTCATCCCTTTAAATAATGCAGTAATAAGTTATGGATGACAAATAAAACATGAAGCCAACATTTATCCTGAATGAAGTCTCTCTCTTTAGCTGAGAGAGCACTCAGTCAACTGTAATTCCCAAATGCACCAGGAACAGGCAAAGCATGTTTACTAGACCACACAGTTGAAGTAAAGGAAGTGCTACCTCTTAGCTGGGCTGACAGTTTTCTAGGACACTGCAGCTGGCTTAGTCTCCTTTAAAATTAATTCACATCACATTTTTTAACCTTCAGAGTCTACAATCAGGTCCTACATGTGGGAGGGACAGAAATAAAGCATCTAGGTTAAAGTTTGGAGGCTTTTTTTCTTTAGTTCCAAACATTGTTTGATTAAATACAGATATAATTTAATGGTTTAGTAACAGATATGATAGAACATTGACCCTGGGCTTTCCTGATATTTCATTTTTTTCATACATCTAAGACTATCTGTTGCTATTGATTAATTTTTATCTGTGTCTTTCAAAAGCTCACATCTTATCTCTGGTTGTTTTGTTGCACACTTCTCCCCATTTTTCATCTCTGCTTTATTCTTCCACAGTATTAGTGTGATATACTTTGCTATCCTCTCTATTGCCTTTTTCCATTTCTCATCAGTGGAAAAACAAAATACTGTTGTAAGCTGCTGGTTTCTCCACGCTTGGAGCCTTAGCAGCACAGAACCAATGCTCTGCCTCCTTGCAGAACTGCATCCCTCTAGGAGCCTGTCAGCTTGAGAATCCCTTTATTGATTCATGAATTTTGAAGTACCGTTTCTATCTTTGCAGATGCAATAATTGTAACTCTCAGTAAATATGTATTATCTTTAAAGTAAGATCCATTAAGAGAACATTCCTCCTCTTCTAATTATTTTAAATATTCTCCTAGCATTTTTGAAGCTAAAAGATTAGTTTGTCTTCTGTCCTGAAATTTCCACATCAAGTGCTTTCTCTTCCCCAAATAAAATAATAAAATTAAACTCATGAGGTTTTACATATTTTTTTTCCTGTTTTGGTAGTATGATTGTATGTGTGCAAAGACAATATTTCCCCAGATTTCTAATCCCTCAGAATAAATCAGTAGCCTACTGCCTGTTAACTTTCAAAAAGCTTGGACAAAAGCAACAGATAAGGAAGGGGGTTTGTAGAAAAAGAAGGTCACAGCAATTTTTTTTCTGTTAGAGGGACACCATTCCGTTAAGTACCTCAAATTTTATGGATACTAGTGCAGTTGACATAGCCAATGTATGAGGTTTTTCTCATCACTAGTATTTTACATTACCATATGAGATAGACTGCAAAGCTCTTTGTTCCTTTTAAAAGGAGCAAGGCAATGATGTTCATTTTTTCTTTTAATTGTCATTAAAAGTGGACCTCTAACACTAGTACAAACAGAACAAAAATAAAAATCCCACCTCAGTACACAAAAAAAATTTGTTTTCTTTGTATAACCATCCTGTCAATGTATAACCAATACAAATGAGGTTGACTAAATGAAATAGCAGAATTATGGTTGTTCAGATTCTAGTAAGCAGCTTCGAAGTAAACTTCTGTCACATAACATTTTTATGTACAAGGACTAACCTAGAGGTTTGAACATAAGAGTTTAACCATGATACTGAAAGATCCTTCTGAATTTTCCTTCGTGATTACCTCTTCCTTCCAACAAGTCAACATGCAACATTTCTTTCTCTTTCTCTTTCTCTTTCTCTTTCTCTTTCTCTTTCTCTTTCTCTTTCTCTTTCTCTTTCTCTTTCTCTTTCTCCATATAAGTATATTTGCACACATACTGTCTATGTAATTACTTCCCCAATATACATGACTTCTCAATAGATTCATTATGGTTTAGCCTGTGATTGTTAACTTTTATGTACTATTTGATATTTATTATGGTTTGAATGCAGATATTTTCCTGTCAGGATAGATTAGGAGAGGTGGAAAGAGGAAAAAAGAGCAGCTAAGTGAAAATTTTGAGGTACTGAAAGAATGGGAAATTGTATTTTATCTAATTATGTGGTTTTTCAATAGAAATAAAACTCATAGAAGTCATAATAAAAAAGGAAACTTTTATTTTGCTTTTTGAAATTACATTACAAAAGAAGAATCAGAATAAAATATGCAAAATTACAAGGATCATGATCATGAGTTCCTCTCTACTTCCTTTTTTTAAAGGAGTTGGCTATGAACCGTTCTTGCAGCAGTCCTCATAGGATTGGACAACAGAGTAGATAACTCCCCTTGGAACATGCAAGATGCTCTGATATAAAAATTGCCTTTGTTTTCAACTTTTTTTCCCTTTGTTTTCAACTTTTTTTCCAAGCTAGCTTAAATCACTGACCCCCAAAATTCATAGGTAAAAATATGAAGCTAACTTGAAAGATAATTCATTGGGTTTGACTGTTTCTTCACTGACCTGAGGTTTTCATCCAAGATCTTCATTCTCACCGATAATCTTCCAGCACTTTCTTGCGGAGATAAATTTTGATAAGAAGATGTGAGTATAACATGGAAGAGAGTCTCATACTTGCTGCAGGGTCCAGAACTGGCTTTTCTTCTGCTCTTGAACTTTTATGTCTTTTTCTTATTGGTTCAAGTCCAATGGCAGACAGGGCATGTTCTCCTTTGTGCACATCCTCTAAGCATCTACATGTAATACCTGCTTGTCTCAAACAATTGGAAGTAACATACACCTCTGCTTGAGATAAACTGGGTGGATGCTGAAGAGGGAAAATAACTTGAGATCAAGCAGAGGTTTCTGCTTCAAGGCTGCCTCTGCTTTCCTGAACTTTGCAAAGAACAGCTGTCGCCTCATGCTTTTTCTTTCAAACTGCTCAAGCAGCCTTAATGTCCAGCGACTAGTGACAGCATGCGACTCTGTGGCTTACAGGAGAATGTCTGCTGACAGATACAGAATCGGCAGATGAAGAGTCCTGTAAATTAAAACAAATAACAATTTTTTTAGACAAAAAAAATCCAATGGCTTCACTTTTTATTTATTTATTTAGTATTTACAAATTTATATAAAAGATGCTGCTTGCTGGATACAGACTGAACTTACTTCTGAAGCCAGGAGAAGTCTTCACCAGTAAGGAGCAGGATCGTGCACTCTGCCTGGCTACTTCAGAGAACACAGAAGGGGAAAGAGCATCTCCAAAGTAGATGCTGAAGATGGCTTTAAAGATGAAGCTGATGACTAATAACTACCTTTTTAAGAATTTTCAAGGAGCACCAGAGATTTGCAGTAAATGTTCATTGTGTGTTTGCTAACAATACCCTCTTCTTCCAGAAGATAGAAAACCAAAATAGGTTGACTTCCAGCCTACCACTTGGGATAGGCTTTTGTTATATTTTCTGAACATATAAAGACAGGTGAAACCAGCACTGGTGACAGCAAAGTCATATTGCAGGATGAATTCTCACAAAAATAGTACTTGCTACCTTTGCTACAGGCTTGCCTAAGCTCAGTTTTCAAGAGATAATAATTATTTTCTTGTTCAAAAGGCTCTTAGGTCTTATAGGAAAAAATGCATATACTAATTGCTTTGGTGAAACAATATATTAGAAGTTTTCCTCAATATTTCTTTGGATAGTACTTTTTCCTAAACGTGTTTATGTTTGCCACGTTCTATTGTAGTAGTCAAGACTTAACAATCACTGAAAGCCCCCACCCAAGTGCTTCAAATCAATAGAGGTCAGCTGGACCAAATTTACAATGCCTGCCTTGGCCTTTAAGGCAAATTCAGTTGAGGCAGCAATGACTTATTGGTTAAGACTCAGCACACAAATTCTCATTTGGTAATGTGGATAAAAGTGGGCATGATGCCTAATATACAGGTGTATCATGCTTGCATTTTATCTCTTGGATTGGTAAAAGGTAGCTGGGGCAAATGGGATATTGAACATATTTGCTTGTGCAAATTCCTTACCCTGTTCCTTCATGTTCTGAAATAACTGGTTCAGTTCAGTAAAAACACCCCTCTTAGACCCTCTGTAGCATGTGTTGGATTATTTCATTCTACGCAGTAGAGAAATGTAAAAGTAAGAATATTGCTAGAGCAGCAGGGATTTCACACATGGATCTTGGGAAAAAACTCCAAGTGTTTTCTGGTCTCTTCCTCTCTCCGTCTCACTTTTTAATTTAATTTTAGTGGTATATGTTCATGATAAGGCAACATTATCTTAGCAGTCTATGAGTGAAACAGCCATGGATTCTAGCAACACTGCTAGAAATCAGTATCATGAGCACGAGTGTGATCATCACACAAGCAATACGCTAGCTGAAAATAAGGATGAAAAGAAGGCTAATGTTTACCTAGAATATAAAAGTAGGTGGTTAAGATGAGATACGCTGTGAAATAGTTCTAAAAAGACCAAAAATAATACCTTTCTTTTAAGATTCTGACATGTCTTGTTTAATTATCCTGTATGAAAATTCAAACGCACTTTAGCTAAAATGTGTATGAAAATACACTTCTAAATTGAGTCACTTATCAGTACTTAGGGACAGCACACTACAGGTCCCACAATTTTTTAATTTGTCTACCTGAATCAGTCACATTAAAAAGTGTCTGGCTCCATTTAAATATTACTGTGCAAAGCAATTGAAAAATTTTCATTTCATGAAGGACTTTTACATCTGTTATATACTTTGTTAAAACTATATTACCTGTCTATAAATAAAATATTCTTCTTCAGGTCAGTCTAAATGTTAAAAGTCAAGATTAAGCTTAGCTGGATAGCACATATTATGTTGAGTTCTGGCCCATGCAAATTCAATAAGGTTGTCTAGAAACCAGAGTTCAGGGAAGGGTTAACAAGACAGTAAAAAGAATTAAGAGGCGAAACTGAGAGTTCATTTATTCTGACACAGAGCTCAGCAGAAAGTCACAGCAACCTATGTGAGCCACAGTTACATAAATGAGAGACTCATCCCAAACAATAACAAGTGGTGTAAGGAAGCACAGCAGTGACCTGCACTTTTAACCCACAGTTTAGGAAGAACTTTTTCACTAGGAGGGTAGTGTATGACTGGAGCAAACCACCCAGAGACCTTATGAATTCTCCATCTTTCCAGGTCTTAGATGGAGAAAAACACAAGGATCTGGTGCAGTGTTTGAAAGTGCAACTTTGACAGGGCTGTGAAACTAGAGGACTCCTAGAGGTCTCTCCCAACCAACATTTGTATGGTTAGATGAGGTAAGCTCATTCAATTTCTTTATTATTTAAAGGAAGAATTTCCTTGAAAATGATTAGGAAACAAAAAAGTAATTTTATCAAGCACCTTGAAAATAAATTTACTGCTGAACCAAAACATTAAAGACAACCATATTGTATCAATTAAATGAAGAATCACAGAATCACAAAATGGCTGAGGTTGGAAGGGAGCTCTGGAGGCCATCTGGTTCAACACTCTTGGTCAAGAAGAACCACCTAGGGCCAGTTTCCCATGAACATATTCAGGTAGCTTTTGTATACCTCTAAGGATGGAGAGTCCACAACCTCTCTGGGCAACCTATGCCACTGCTCAGTCACTATGTCAGTGATAAAATGTTTTGGGTGTTCAGAGGGAACTTCTTCTGTGCTTTAGTTTGTGCCCATTGCCCCTGATCCTCTCACTGGGCATCACTGAAAAGAGCCTGTGTTTGTCCTCTTTGCACCCTTCCTTCAGGTATTTATATACATTAACATGATCGCTTATGAGCTTTCTTTTCTCCAGGCTGAACAGTCTGAGTTCTCTCAGCCTTTTCTTGTAGGAGAAACAGTCCAGCCCCTTTATCTCCTCAGTGGCCCTTCACTGGGCTCTCTCCATTCTCTCCAGTGCTGAGAAGAGGCTAAAGATCACCTCCCTTGAACTGCTGGCAATACTTGTCTAATGCAGTCCAGGATACCATTATCTCTCTTTGCAGCAAGGACAATTGCTGGCTCATGTTCAACTTGGTGTCTACCAGGACCCTGGTGTCCTTTTCTGCAAAGCTGAACACTTTAAGTCAAAGGACAATAAAAAAATTAGTTATTATTTCACAGTAATTTTTTCAGCAGATTTGAAGGACTTGAACGGAGAATTTAAAACCAGAAACTCATGAATGTTTTTTATTTTTTTTTTACACCATTGTGATGCACAAGATTTGAAATGCACAAGATTCCCTGGAAATGTTCAAGACCAGGCTGGATGAGGTTTTGAGCAACTGGTCTATTGAAAGGTTTCCCTGCCCATGGCAGGGAATTCTATGATTGTTACCCAGCTTGTCTTGTTTTTTCACGCAGATAGGCCAGCATTATGTGTGACACTATGTGAAGATGCAGGCTCAGTAGATTTTATGGCATTATTATTATTTGAAGCTTTAACACAACTTTTCAGTTAAGGTTGCTCTCTTCTCTAAAATGAGAGCCAATATACATCCCATTTTTTCCTCTCAGTTCAAGGGAAGATGATAATTAATTTTCTGTCTCATCAGTTGCTTTCAAAATTTCTTTCTTTCAGCAACTTCAGTATAACAAAGGAGTCTATTGACATTTCATGTTTCCTGTGTGGTGCCAAATATAGAGACCCTAAAAATGGAGCATACACTTTATTTCATACAATTTCTACAAAAAGGAGAAGAAGAAACACCCTTAGTAATGTGAAGAACCAAAATGTGAGAAAAGAGGTGGATTTGAATAATCATCCCAATCTGTCACTGTTTCTTGTTCTTTTCTTCTGAAAGAAGCTTAACTGGTTTTGCATCATCTTTGGTTCTCCTGTTGTGCATCTTGCTCTTTTCTTCACATTTCTTTTTTTAGGTTTTCTCATTTTTAATTTTCTTTAGCAGGTCAGAACCTCATCTCTCAACCACTCCTTCCTGCAGATCTCCCCCAGCATACTTCCTTTCAACTCCCTGGTCCCCACAATATACTTTATCCCACAACAAAACAAGAACAAAATGTTACTGGTCTGTGTTTTTACAGCCAATTTGCTGTAATCACTTTCCTTTGTATTATATAACAGAAAGTACAGTACATCATCTTCAAGAACAGGGAGGCTTCATCTCAACTATTTTTAACAGATTTCTGTTTGTGCTCTCTTTCCAACTCCTTTTCTGCACCTCCCCTGCTATCTTTCTCACACTCCACAATGCCTGGTTTGACAATAAACACTGAATTTGTGACCCTTTTGGTCAAGATCAATTGAGGCAATGAATTGTTGAGTCTGGACAGGGAGAGATTTTTACATTTTTTACAGATTAAAAGATATATGTAACCTGTCACACAGCATGTAGTACATAAAATACTGAAGTTGCTTTAGGTTTATATATTTTATATTTTATTGCATGACATGTTGAACTTTTATTATTTTTAATAGTATCCCACTTTTACATTTATAAAAGTTTGACTCATTATTGAGTAAATGGAAATAAAGAAATATATAGTGCCCCGCCATTTCAGTAACACTGGTAAATGTAAAAAAGAATGCATAGTCATTGAGTGCAAAAAAGTTTCATAATTTAGAAAAATATATGTGAAAGTTTTTTCAGAGAAGGAGGCTTCCAATATGGCCTGCTTTCTTGGGGAAATTGCTCACTTCTAGCTTTTAGAAATCTTTCTCTCCCTTACACTTTCTTTTTGATGGGATTATTACACTTTCCTTTTAATAGGATTCCTCTCATAATTATTTTTTTCTTTGTATAGTTTTAGTGATTTGTTGTCACCCAATGCAGAGTTTAATTATTTTGTGATTTTAGACCTCAGTTGTTTTATTCTTTGCAATACCTTCATCAATATCAACTCATGTTTTTAACTGGTAAGGCTGTAAGGGAACTAATGTTCTCACAGAAAACTCACCCTGGAAGTTTATCTTAGGAGGCAAACTTATGGGAGCATCTGAGGGTGAGGTCTTTTTTTTCTAGAAAGAGGACTCATACAGCTTCTCCCCTTTACAGCTTTCTGATGAACTAAATAAATGCTGACTTCTATAATACAGGATTTAGGAAAGGGCAGGGAGTTTCTATTTCCAAGGTTGCTAGGATTACACTTTGCTACTGGATATAAACGTAATAATGCTGAATAATGCTTGAATTACACTGAGCATGTGTAGCTAAGAAATTAGCAACTGTCTCTGTAAGGGTGAAAAATCTAAATGACCGGCCCTGATTAGGCTATGCCTCATTTTAACTTTTTATCTCAACCTGATGATATTTGAAGAACAGAAGCATTTCCTCTTTACTCTGGATTTTTTCTGCTTCTATTTGTGATTCTTCCAGCCCTTCCTGCATCTACAAAGCCAACCAAAAAAGGAGCAAAAGTAGAGATGAGTGAGTCTAAAAGTGGATTTTCTTTGTTAGAGTTGTTAGATGAGTTACTGATCTCATTCACAAGCCTGAACAACATGCAAGTACCCACTGAAGATAGACTTCTTCTTCTATTAACAACAGTAAGTTTAGCAGATATACATTACTGAAAGCACCCTTCAGTGCTTGAGAAACCACAAATGGGAAGCATGTGGAATATTATATGCTATGGCAACTAGCGCTTACTATTTTAAAAGCAAAAGAAAATACACAAATACAATGATTTAAAACTGTGGATGTGACAGAGGGCTAAGAAAATTTAAAAATAAATAATTTATCAAATACATTCCATTCTTTTCCCCGACAGCCACATGTTACTTCAGCCACAGGTACCATGAAGCATGACTATTTCCTTTAATTCTACCCATTTAGGAATGCCAGATGTCCTGATTCTCATTTTGCAAGTCCCTTCCTGCTAGCACATTCAGATCACTATATTAAACTTCCACTGGTAATGTGTTATTTGGGGCATGGGAGGAAAGATGGTTGAAACAGATTGGTTTTATAAGTTTTGTATACAAAAAGTGCTGAGAAGCTGAATTTGTATAAAGAGAAAATTAAAGCTGAATTAACAGAAGATGCTAGCAATGTGTGGAAAATAGATATGGTGGTCATTTGGAGTGGTATGCATTTCACTGAACTTGAGTTACCTGAAAAATAAGCATGTACATTGGGAAGTGATTAATTACCCATTCTAAGTGTCTTCTCCTCTGAAATGACCATTTCAGAAGAGTCTAGCCCACTACACTTTAATTTTCTAAATTTAGGCAGCATAGGTCCTATCTTAGCTTACTATTTTCCTAGCTTTCTAGAAAGCACATTAAGTATGCATCAACAGTAGCTTTTTTGCGTCAAGCACTGTTGGGTATTAGTCTATTCTAGAATTTTTTATTTGGAAAAATCATGTCAACTTGCACTTGAGACTGTTTACATGCAGCTCCAGTAAAGCCATATTTTCCCCTTCTGGAGGCAAATAATATACTTTCAAAATGTGCTAATTACTGTAAGAGTGTAGTTGAAAATATGAGTCTATATTTACACTCAAATACCATGTTTATAGTTTGACTTTTTTTATTTTATATTCTTAGAACTAAGTGCATCCTCCCCTTTCCCTCCTCCCCCACGCACACTGGCCCAGAACTAGTAAGAAATGAATCAGCTTACTGAAATGCAATAAAAACTTCTGCACACTTTATATCCTATTCTTTCAGCTGTTGCCAAGACAAGGCTAAATCTCTCTAGAACATGTAGCTTTAATATATAATCAGCTAGAAGAGGTTTACAGCAAATGTTGCACAGAGTGACTCTTAAATTTACTAGATACTAAACTTCTCATAGTTCTCACCTATATGCTTCACTTGCGCATTGCTGTGGTCTAGAAATTTATGAGCAAGAGCTGTTGCAGCTCCAGAATGGGACTGGTGTAGTGCTGGGATGTATACACACTCCATTGAGCTGAGTCCTGCTTTTAGAGATTAAATGGAGCATGTAGGAAAAACAAAGGTTTTATGTTATTGCTCTTGGCACATGATATAATAAGATGCAATATGGCAAGACTGCAGCATTGGAATGGGTTCATGAGTCAGAACAGATGTAGAAAATGAAAAAAATTGAGCAATATTTCAATATGGCAGTTCCTACTTTATATAACTTAAATGCTATTCTTACAATTGTCTCAAACATTGGTATGTAACTAGTATGTTTCTAGGGTTAACATTAGAAACCTATGCTTCACAACTTGGTTGCTGGTCTGCATTTGCATTCCCATAACTTAAAGATGCATGCCCATAAACTGACTAAGTTCTGACACAGTGTCCTCTCAGATGGAACATTCGCTAGTAATGTACGCATCCCATATAATGTATTCAGCCCATTAAAAATACCTATAACGAACAGATTGTTTGTTTATTTATTTATTTATCAGAGAAACTGTTGAAAGAATGATGAAATGGGCAATGACATTGACTTCCTACTAGGTCATGTCCTTGGCCCAGATGATCATAATCAAACCTGGCTTAAGTGGCCTTCTGTAAAAATAATGTGGCCCAAGGTGAGAGTTTGGAGAAACACATGGTATCCTTTTTGAGTTATGGTCATAACAACTAAGCCTGGAAAATCAAACTTCCATGCTAAAAATATAGACTGTGTGATGGACAATTGCGGACTGCACGTCACTGCATTAGGAAGGTAACAACTCAAAAAGAAGTCATCCATACATTGGAAGTTAATTTCAATTTGGATATGTGTCAAAATTCAGCAAAAGTTCCTGATCAGAAAAGCAGTCACATGGTGTGAAAGACCAGTCAGGTTTGGAGACCAACATCGTGCAATGGCATATGGGGTGGTAATGAATGCTAACTCAGGTCTAGCCTATGTGTAACATGGGCAAGAGAGTGAGAGGAACTGACTACATGCATAGATATCCATAAATCTACTGCTATCCTTGCCAAATCCCTGGAAACCTAAGATGACTGCTTTTATTGCAGCCAAAATGCTGAAGAGTATGTGTTAGAAGCTATTCTTAACCAGCAAGACCAAAGTTCTCACCTCTTCATTACCCACAGTAAGTTGCAAGACTGTTTCTCCCACTCAGCTGCACCTTTCAGCCGATGGTCTTTCCCTCTCACAGGAATATTTGTGATACTCTCACAGGAGTACCACAGACAGAAATAGACTCTTGTATATTGTAATGGCATATTTAAAAGCTGTTTATACAGTGCACGTATAAATGGAGCAGAGTCTACCATATCCATACTAAAGTGTTATTTTTGCTCCATTTATATACATGCTGTTTTAAAGTTATTGTGTAAAGAAAATTAAAGTAATTCAGCATGCTGCTCCCACCTTGTTCACACAAATCTCCAAATTAGTTCAAGGAACTTTGTGCAGTCACAAGATGGTCTAATTCACTTCTATAACTATGTATAGTTCTGTATTAAAAAGTTTCCGTGACATGACAATTCATTGTGATCAAAGCAAAATACTACAACATTTACGAAGCTACCCATGGTGTGATGATCTAAAATGATTCTACAATCTCATGAATAGTGGTGTAATGAAATAAAGGATATCATCTATGCTTTGCTAACGTACTTGGATTTTTTTTTTCCATTGGCTTGTAAATTTTATTTATTAAGTATTTTTCTCACCACAATCGGTGTGGAGATTAAGCTACATAGGGAATGGAAACATGAATGCTATAATTTTCTGGAGGAGGGAATAGAAAAGGGAATGAAATATACTAAGGGATCATAACCAGCTACAAGGAATTTCAAAAAGCATGATTTTCTGTTCAAGGGGGAGAGATGTAAGAGAAAAAGAGTGGAAATAAATGACTGAAATGATGGCAGCGATCAGGAAAGAAAAAAAGTATGTTCAAAAAGAGATGCCTAGCAAAAAAAAAAGGTTAAAAGTCTTGGGAGAATTTCGACCACTGAGTCCTATATAAAATACTTCCTCTGTCCTCCAAATGAAATGACAGCTTACAATAACAGTGGTGAGTTTATGTCACATTATAGATAGAAGTCACTGAAGTGAGAAAAAGCATTACACTTGTCCTACCTTAAACTGACTGGACCAAGTCCACTATTATTCAACTCCCTCACTATTGAAAGTTAACTTCTGTATACTATGAACACGTGAACAATTATATCGTTATATTTTTCAACTTTGTTGTTGCCCTCTCTTTTTTTCCCAGGCTGCTGTTTCCAGTCACCAGTCTTCAGCTCTAATGAAGACAGCATGATCTAAAGGCTTGTCTTGGAGAATGGAATTGAGGTGAAAACATGACAGGTGGTAAATTTAGCCTTCCTGTAATCTTTCTTTTTTAACACTGAATGAATATAAGAACAATAAATCACAATGCAATTGAGATTTCACTTTTACATTAGTTTACGTAACCTAAGACCATTAGTTCTTTCCTGGCAAAGATGTACCTTTGGGTTGCTGACCATGAACAGGAAGGGAAAATGTGTGTGGAATATGCAAGAACAATCATACAATTAATGTCAGTATTTTTTAAAAATACCCAAAGAAAGAGCTTAAAAAATCCCCACAACTCATACAGGCATGGTTCTCACCTGGTAATGGGAGATACCCACTCTGGAAACATTTGTATAACATCTAGTGGAAAAAAAAAAAAAAAAAAGTGGTGAACTCCACTCCTCATACAGAGAGGGGAAGTGAAATTCCTCTGAAAGTTATCATTGTGCAGAAAAAGGATTTTTTTACAGGAACAGGGCATTCGGGCATTCTCAAACTACAGGTCTGTTTAAACAAGAATCCTCCATGAAATGTTACTTGCTTTTCTCATCTCTTAAATGTGTTGTTAGTTAAAAGCTTGATCCTAGCACATGGTGCATTTCATGACCTTGTGATCAGGGTATTAGACACATTCTCAGCTAATTGCTATAAAATTGTTGATGTTGCAGCAGCATGCCATGTGAAAAAGGAAAGAATAAAAAAAAATCACAGTCTGGCCATATGGGCAACTTCATTTCCTCCTGTATTTTTGCTATTGCAAAATTACTATCACTTGGAGAGTACAGAAAGAGTTTAAACTAATGTTCTGATTGATGACTGATCTGACTGATGACAGATGTTGACACAACACCTGACTACCTCTTCTAAAGCACTTAAAAAATGAAAAAGATTAAATGAAAAATAAATATTTTCCAATGTCTTACTAGAAATATTGTTTCTCATTCCAATATACAAGTTAATTAGCAAAATTAAGTATCTCTCCTTCCCAAATTTTGTCTTGTATTATTATACATAATAGCTTTCTCCCCTTGTGTATCTAACATAAGATGTTATTGAGTATGAGATTAATCCAATACCAATCTGATACCAAAATCAGGGAACTATTCAAAAGTTTATATCTGGTATAACTCAAGTCTTCTGAATTCATCCTGTCCCACAAAGAATCAGCTACTTTCTTGATATTTTGATTTGTTTTGTTTTTCTTTCCACTTGTTTAATATCAGACTCCTTGGAGCCTTTCATTGAGACTCCTGAGACAGAGCCTTGATCTCACAGATTGATTTTCTGGGTAGGGGCTATTCCTGTCCATATTAATAATGTATGAAATGATAGCAATGTTGACGTCTATTTATAATAGCTTTAAACTTCTGTGACAATTACACTGTGGTATTATTTTCAATCTTTATTGCCCACCCCCAAACAAGCCCTGGCGGTGTGTATTACAATGAACATGCTCACTAATTATGCACTGCTAAACAATTATGTTATAGCTATGCCTGGAATGGCTTGAGATAAAGCTGTTCAGACCTCCTGGTATGGCTTAGCCAATTAAATACACAAGTTTCTTTTACTGCCTTATTTGCTGTATATACAGTATCATAGACTGTACTCAATGTGCTTTTTCTTCTATTTTTCATTTTTTCCAAACAAAAAAAAAGATAAAGAGGAAGAAAGCTGAAGTGGGTAGAGAAGAAAGCAATGTTCGTGTATTTTGAGGGCAACAGGAAATAAGGCAATACATATAAAACACATAAAATGGTATGAAAGCAACCTAAAAGGAGGCTTTAAGGTCTGAACTACTGATCTCCCTTGACACTCAGCTGGTTTCACTGCAGTGCCAGGGATCTGTGACACCTATTGGCTCCAGATCTGCCAACTCTTCTAGCCGTCCTGTCATCCGAGACCACTCATGTGTGCAAGGTCTTGCAGAACCACATCCAGGCAGTAAAAGATGATGCAGAAGAAATGTGTCATAAAGGAGCACACCCTAGCACAGCCAGTTTTGACTTAAGCCATATTTTCACTTCCTTCAGTATATGAGTTTAAACAACATTTATATCTCTCTTAGATGCATCTGAGGCATTTTCCCCAGACTTCCACTCAGCACTTGGATTCAGAAGACAATGCAGCTCTAAGCCTATATTATGATGCTACTTGTAATAGCTGTACATAATAGAATAAACTACTTTTCTGTTTTTCAGACTCGATTTTATTCACTTTCAGATAAATAATTATTTTCATTTCTGAATTTTGGAAAACAGATGGATGTAAAGGTGTGTTGGATAGGAGCTGTCAGGCCGGCTCAGCATCTCCTCAAGTGAGCCATGTGTTACTGTAATACTCGTAAGGAATAGCAGTAGAACCATAAGATATTCAGTCATAGTTTTCAAATGTTTTATTTTGAAAAATTAGAGTTACATATGTCAGTTTTCATTCAGTAGAACCACACTTGTTTAAACATAGTAACATTCCATAAATATTGATATTTAATTATTTTACAAAATCACAGAAAAGAAAGCAGTTTTTTTAGGTAAGGCCATTGTTGAGAGATATAACAGAGCTAACTGCATGTTTATAACTTTGGGACTTTTTCTTTCAAGAGAAACAAAACATAACCCTAAATTTAAGTAACATTATAGGTTTGGGACTCTACAATCTGTGAAATCCATAGAAGTTCTACTTCCCTAAGTAGGAGCTGAAAAAAAGGAAAAAAAATAATCACATTAAATCCTAATATTATGGTCTTTCATTTTGACCTAACAAACATTTTACTCAGCTTGTACTTTTTTTTGGTTGCAAGAATATTTCACACAACCTTCATGGCTTCATTTATTAAAGACCAAAGATGTTAATAAAAACTATCTAGTTTGTATTAAAATAGATTTATTTGGTTTTAGCAGCTGAAGTTGTTCATTTTTTTTAAACAAAATCTATTGATGTAAGCATATTAAGAAGAAAACTTAATTTTTCAATCTTCATCATTTATGAGACCCATGTTTGTGTATTTTACACAATAGCAAAGTGCTTGCTTGCAATTTAAATTTGACCCCTTTAAGAAACCTGTATGTTCTTTTTTAACATAAAAGAAGTTGAACAATATCACCATACACAATCTTTTCTCTGCTTAGCAGTCTCTGAGCAAATCTGAATCCCCAACTAATTTTATGAAGTTTATGTGCCTAACGGTTTCACAACACTATGTTCTCTTTGGAGAAAATAAAGTTGACTAGGCGTGTTTTGGTGCATCACAAGACCGAAATCATTGTAATCAGGAAGAAATATGACTGCAGCACAACAGGCATATAAAAGTTATATTTCATTTCATTTACTGTGTCAGACATGACTAGAAAATGGAAAATATATTCTTCCTTAAAAAAAAAGGAAGACAAGATCAAAAAAGTTCCAGTTCACACTTTATTATAGAAAAAATAGTCTACCTATGTATTCCTGATCATCTGTAGCCAGTACATCAAAAGTTTTAGGACTTGCATCAAGAAGCTGCTTAGGTTTTCCTATTAACTTCTAATGTAGCCTGAGGAAAAAAAGCTCTGAAAGACCATGTCCCAAACCTATATTCAATATACAGGAGTACATAAAAAATTATTGTAAAGCTAGCAACGTAGAATGATTCTCAATGTTGACGCATTATGTACCCTGAAAGCAGCTGCAAAATGAGCTTTAAATTCCATTGTTATAATTGACTAGAGAGATTACTTTGCATGTAAAAATCAAACCTTTTCCCATTTAATGCCAACAAAACAGATCTTCTTATTCTATCCTGAAACTCAATTTCCACTAAATAATAAGAATTTTGACAAACATAATGGAGACAGAATTTATACTTTGTGTGTGGTCCATGTATGAAAAATCATATGCTGTTATTTGATTAATCTTAGTACTTCAATGTACACTTTTTTCAGAGAAACAATTATAGTAAATATACCACTGTTAACATTTTAGGTTTCTAAAAGACATAACATGATTCTGAGATTCTGTACTTTGATACTCAGCACTTCAAATTTTTTGCATACATGGAAACAGACACACGGATCACTAGTGAAAAGGGCAGCACAACTACTTATAAGTATTTATGATATACATATAACTGCATATTCCCAGTAAGGAGATATTTAGACTGTTCTTATCATAGAAAAAGAGCATTAAATGCCCACACAGGATAGGAAATAATATGCATTATGCAGAAGTATCTTACTTCATACATATATATATATAATCTTGTTTGTATAAAAGCACATGCACATATACATATGTAAACACATATATACCTATTCATATAGAAAAATCTGTGGGTATGTGATGAGCCACATTGTCACATTCAGTGACAATATACAAATATTTTTGTCATTAAAATATCTAAGGGGTAATGGATTTGATCTAAAACAGGGTAGATGTAGACTAGATATAAGGAAGA
>JAOXNG010000001.1:153820368-153839009 GCA_028566535.1 Scolopax minor | reverse complement strand
ACATGTGGATTATGAAGTAGTTTGAAAGCCAAATTATCTGCTAACAAATAGAACTTTAAATTCTGAGATTAAATGCAGCCCAATACTGATCATGCTGGACTAAGACTCACTTTAAAACAACAAAGCCAAGAAAAAGTATGTGATTTCTTCATACTAATTGGTCACCAACATGCAGATTAGTCATTAACATGAAGAATTCTGTGGTCAAAATTAATGGCAGTAGCAATGTGAGGGAAATTTAAACATTTCAAGTGAAGTTCTACCAATGAATACAGCCAAGTGGAGGGAAACTGTAACAGGTTAAGACTCCAGTGCTTCCACTTAGGTTTCTAAATCAGAAGTCTGAATCACCAGTGCTGCAGTAGCCTTCAATCTAATGAGGAGCTGAATATAATTTTTACAAGCCAGTTAAGAAATTGTTCTTTGGGGTCTTCCTCTTTCATTATTAAGCATTTATGGAGGTAGCCATGCCTATTCTTTTAGTTAATAGTAGCTGACCAAAATTTGGTGACCAAAAAGATGAGCTAATTATATGTAGTCAGACTTCCTACATAAGAAAACCTGTAGAGGGGCTACACAGAGAAAATGTCAGCCTGTAAAAGATGAGAAATACTTTTGATTTAATTTTGCATAGCTACTTCACTGGCACATGACTTCATTTGACAACTCAGTATACGGAACAATCACATCAGTTTTACTTCAATCAAGTATTGCTTTCATATAGAGGCAAAGATGTGTCACCTTCTCATGATGTCTTATGGCAAACGGCACACACTTCAAACAATGTATATCAACAAATTGATGGTTTAGTTTCACAGTGTACATTACAGGAAAAATCTTCCCTGACAGCCTATTTGTCAGTGCGTCGGATGCAGCACTGTAACACCAGACCATCTGGAGATTCCAGTGAAAAAAACACTTAGGGTGAAATTCTTCCTTCGGCTACTGCTCAGTAAGAGGAGACAGAATAATAGGCCTTCTCTGCAGTTTGTCATAACATCAGAAACTAGGCATTGACTGTGCTGCTTTTATTTGTGTTCGTTTGAAAAAAGATAGGATATGCTGTAGTGATAAAAGCAGAGGATCAGAAATTAAGATTGAGTCATGACAAAACACTGCTAAGATTTACTCCTCCATTTTCAGAGAGGGAGGAATGTATACATGCATTTTCAGTCTTCAAATGTCATAGCACAAAACTCAACAGACTACTCAGATTCAAACAGCAATTTTCATCAGATATCTTGATGAAGCGATGCACACTACTGAATTATTTTGACTCATTTGCATCTAATGTCCCAGGGTCACTAATGAATTATGAACTCCCAATGCTCAAAAGATAAAACTCACTAATGTGTTTATTACTCTAATTGGCCAGGTGGAGTTTTAACAACAATGTTGTTTTACAACAAAACAATTTTTATAATTAGACAGTGTGAAATCTGTTACATATTATTTACAACCAGTCTGTCCAATAGACACAAACAGAAATAAAAAAATCTTCACAGTTTTTATATTGATATCTATTTCCTGCAAAATAGCATTTGATACTACTGTTGGGGAAGAAGTTATTGGGACAATAGATAGCTATATAAATTATAGCTAGGTAAATACTCCGAATGAAGTACCAGAAAGTATGAAAAATGTTCAGATGCAGTTGGATTACAGTTAACAATGTCCTTAGGGAAGGAAATCTGGATTGGACAATATGTTTTTGAAGAAATTAAACAATTCCACCATAGCCATGCTATATTTAGTTTAGTAACAAAACACCAATCCATTTAAGTTTGCTCACATTTGCTGGTAGATACATCATCATTGAGGAATACCAAATGATGTGCTTTAGTCTGATTTGCTGCTTATTAACAGCAGAAGCAGCCAAACTTAGAGCTTTTTAAGAACAGATGGTGTTTCTTTCCTCTTCTTACTGGTCAAAAATTCTGAGAAAATAAGGATGAAGACGGATGTAGATAGAGAAGAGGAGCAACCAAAAGAGAAAAAAATAAGTTTGGCAGATCCCATAAGCAGCTATAGAAACAAATTATACCCATTTTCCACTGTGGGTGTGCAAGTTTGAGGATTCACAGATGGCTTGGAATTCAGCTCCTCATCAGAGCTGAATCTGTTTCCAAAAGAGTCTGAAAAAGGGGTACCAATCTGCAAAATGTTTCTTTTCCCACTTTTACTACTTGATAGTTTCCCATCTTTCCTTCCTTTTTCTCCAAATTAACAAAACATGAAGTAAGAGTGGAAGTTCATTGAGGTACTGGGAAAAAAAAAAAAAAAAAAAGAGGACAGTGCCAGTATTGGCCCAGATCAGAAAACTAGAAGATGTTTTCACTGTGGGTTTCCTAAAGCCTAAGGGGACTTGAGGAGTTCTCATATCCTCCCACCTACTCCTTATAAATAAAACCATGACTCACTTTTAAAAATTTGGTATCAAGTGAGTCATTCTTTTGCATGATCAGCTTGAGACACCTTAAAATGGTGGTCTCCTTTCCTCTACCAAGAGGACAGGAACATTTCAAAATTCTAGGAAATGCAATCAAATGTAAAGAGAGGTGCTCTGCTTTCTGAGAATCAGTCATAAAAGATGAAAAAAAAAAAAAAACATCTCAACTGTGCTAAGTGTTCAGTCACTGATTAGAGGGTAGAATACCGTGCCAGAAACAGACTTGTTGCTGTTGAGAAAGTACTGTCTATCTTCGTCCCAAGGCACAAAATAGTCATTTTGGATCCCAGTATTTCCAGCTGTATACTGACAGCAGCCCTTTCTTCAAAGTCCAGCAACCTATCATGGCATCCTTTATATCTGAAGATGTTCTGTTTGTCATCCGATTGTACCACCTCTGTCTGCTAGGACTTGCAGTCTGTTCTTCAAACTGAAAAAAAAATCAATCAGTTCACCCTCCTAGCACATCTTCCTATTGACTAATGTTATGAAAGAAGTGAGAAACTTGTTTAGATCTCTGCCAGGCTCACCAATGGACCAAAATCCCCTCATGCATTAACTTACTGCATGATTTTCATTTTTTGTGGTGATCCACTTGAAATTTCATCAATACAGTTCAGCTAGTTGATCTATCAGTGAAAAATAACTGCAACAGCCTTGCTGAGCCATTATTTCCTTCGGTCACAGAATTGATGGGGCATCTCAAGAATGGGAAAGACAAAGATGCACACATGCCCTGCTTATGACAGAAAAATCTCCCACATCTTATCAAGTGGAAGCGTTTAGTCTTTCTGCAAAGAACTCAAAAAATGTGGTTTAACTCTGTTTCTCACCACAGAATATAGGAAAAAAAAACCAACAGTTTGACTTACTCTTTAGAAAACCGATGGGGATTTCTGCTAAGATTGTCTTAAAAGACTTAAAATGCTTCCAAAGATAAGACAGCTGCAAGGAAGATTTCTTGGTTGTCCTAAGTTTCCAGCGGAACTTTCCTGGGGTACATACCAAAATACTTCTTGTTTTATAGGTCTGATGCAGTCATGTTAGCAGCATATAAATGTTTTGATGTGCCAGACATGGAAAAATGGACTGCTAATCGGAATCTTAATAATGTCTGTAGGTTAAACTGGCAATAAATAAATAATGTCTAATAGTTTCGTAAATAAACATCTGAAAACATGACAAATATAAATCAGCAAGAAATTAAAGTCTAGAATCTAAAATAGTAGCCAGATCCCGTCTACACATGTTGGTGTTTGAATTACAGAGAATTCCTATTTCCACAAACCGTTACTTCACTAAAATCACCCTGGACATGAAACAAGACAGAAGCATTCATTCTCCTTCATTGTTCTTAATGATCTGCTGAGAAAAAAATGTAACAGAGGGGAGATTTAAACTGAGGCTTTAATTTTCTGAAATGAAACTATTATGTTAACAATTATTCCCTTCCTATACATGCTATCATGTGTTTCTGAACTCTTAATAAATTCATGCAGCAATGAAGAAATTATTTAACTACTGCTTCTCCCAGAAAAATGCTGCGTTTGAATCTTCATTCCCCTCCATTTACCATTCATCTCATAAAGTCCATCTTTCTTCACATATTTCCAAATTAACCTGCATAGAACTGCAGGGTTTTTCATGATGGCAAAATATTTTTGGCATTTATGTTTATGGTTTAAAGATAGTGTTCTCCACAAAACACTAAAGAAAATGCAGAAGGTAATATTAAAATCTCAAAACTGCAGAGTGTACTTTCAACTGCTCATTGCAAATATCTCTCTGGCTTTATCAGACCTGTGAATACCTAGAAGGTAGTAAAACATCTCAGTCATAAATAAAAGCAGTGAGCATATAATGCCCTACGCAAGACATGACACATATCTTAAATACTAATTCAATCAGCATCACATAAAAGTTCTGTGAAAACTGAATTACCTTCCATCTCACAGCTGGAGATAACATCCTGTCATGTCTAATCACTGGGAAAAAAAACCATAGATGCTACAGGCCAGTTCACATTTAGTTAATTATGCTTATGTATATCATAAGAACTGTCAAATAGTAATTTTTTTTTTACAACACCAATTTCTTTTTGTATTTTAAGAGAAATCTTTGAACTTACATGAATTTTCAGAGCATGTTATCTAGTAGGATAGGAGATATTCCATATTTTTAAATGTATTTACTGTTATTTTTTTCCCCATCCTTTGAAACTACATCTCCAATGACAGAACACATCTGTAGAAGGACTGTTTGAAAACCTGAATGTTTGAAAATCCCTAGAAGGTCCATGAAACAAAAAATGCTATAAAAGTAATGGTTCAAATTATTTTCTTTACATTAATTGCAGTACAAAATGCTAGAACAGAAAACTGCAACTTTCCTACTCACTGTAAAGTTATTGTCACAAGTGGAAAGACTATGAGTAGGATTTACTTCAGATTTTAAACACCTACAATGGATATCTATGAGAGAGCTTGGAGGCTAACCTGTTGCAGTTAATGAAACGTAGAAAACAATTCAATAATTAACCCCTGTGTGTCTTCTTCAGATAGACAGGCTGAATTACTTTCTAGACTCCATTGACCACATGGGGAACTTAAACTCCCTACAGATACCATATATTGGGAATGAATCTCACATTTGGTCTGCTTGACAAAAAAACTCAACCCAAAACAAAACCATAGTCAGTGCTAGAAATATAACCATTATGGTCCATATTTAATGATGTCTAACTCAAGCGATTATGACAGAAATCATGCTCCATCACAGAAGGAGTACAATACATTGCAATCATACAATCATTATGTACAAGACTACAAAGTAATTTAAAGCATTAAACATGTATTAGAAATGGGATAAATACTTTGAGATTTCATCTGACTTGGAAAAAATGTCCCTCAAACTGAAAGGTCTGATTCTCAGGAAATGCTTTTTACCCATGGCCAAAACTTCTCCTTTTACAGGGCAATCTGGAGTTTAATCTAACAAATTTCTAGATATCCAGCTGCTCAGGGCACGTATTGTCTAGAAATCCTTCCCAAATGACACCCCTGCAGATACCAATACACTTCATAAAATTCATAGCAAGTTCCAGCTGGTCAGCAGGACTTAAATAGGAGATGTCAGGGCAACTGATGGAGACCTTGACTTTGGCATGTTTATTGTGAACTGCTGTGGCTGGACCTGTAGATTCTACACATGCATTGTATGGGGGTACCAAATAGCAGCTTGAGAACAAAGAGAATTAATGTAACCAATGCAGAGAGATAAACACAAACACACTTAATGGTGTGTCTCCCTGGTGTTGAGAGTGTGCACAAAGGCACTCCAGAATGCGAAACTGGGGGCAATTAATACATGAATTTTTCTGGGCAAGAATTTTTCAAGCACAAATTGGATATCTGTTTTGATAATATCCAGATAAGAAAAGAGATTCTCCTAAAAGCACTATTTTGTAAATAATTAACAGTGTCTTGTTGACCAGTATTAGATAGGATGTACTTCTTCACAGATTCTGTATTACTTTCTAAACTGTGAGTTACAAAATGTTAAGTCTACTCTTGCCAACAAAGAAAAGTTGCTAATAAGTAAATTCAGGCCTTTTAATGAATTCAGTAGAAACTTAAGAAAACTGCAACTGCACTTTTTAAACACAGGCCCATGATATGCTAGACAAATTTCAACGTATTTTTATTACTTATGGACACACAAAGAGATTGCTATTTTATAAGAAATTCAGACATGCTAAAATGCTAATACTACAAAGGGAAATAGGTTTTTCTTCTAAGCCACAGGTACTTGCTTTTCAGCCCCTCAAATCCTTTTTCCAGGATCCCTAAAATTAATCTCAGTAATTAATTCAGATGTCTCTGTCACGTGTTACAGAAAAGTCTCTTGATCACATCACATTTTGTCCAATTTAGAGCTGTTCTGTGAGGAAAATGGGGGCAAAAAGATGTAATCTCAATTAAGGTTGGCTTTAAAATCAGTAGGAAAAATTTCAGCTGCTCTCTTTTTATTTCTTATGCATTTTTGTGCTGCAGGAATATACAGTTCTTTTTAAAATCTTTTGCTTTCACATTTCTGCAGGTTGTAGGGATTGTTTTTTTTTGTTTTGGTTTGATTTGGTTTTTTTTGTTTTATTTTGTCCAATGTATTGATTTCTTGCACTAGTGCCAAGTATGAGAGATAAATTGCATCTTGGAGTTGCCTATTTCATCTTTCACTATTTCATCTAATCTCATGATTAGAGAGCAAACTATGCATCTAGCTCAGTCTAGCTGCCTAATTTTTAAAGACCTGAAACTAAATTAATTCATAAGATTATTCCACCCTTGGATAGGGCTCTAGCTGGAGGGCAGAGGAGAGGAGCAAGGGGCTGGTGCTCTTAAATTTCCACAACCACACGAATGCAGCCAGCGGCTGCACGTGCATCCTATTGCTCAGTCCACCTCCTTATTTCACCATTCAGTACATCTGGACTACACATCGCCTGCACACTGTGGCACTCTGCCAAGCTTAAATAGAAAGACACTGGATAGGCCAGGATTGCACTGTCAGACTGATACTGGTTTGACTTTCTCCTCTTTTTTGTAATATCTCCTCCAGGATACAACTGTCATCTGCGTATGCATAAGTCCAAGGCTCAAGGTTTGTTTGTCTCTGACCTTCTCCAGCTGAAAACCGGTCTGTATCCATATGGGGTTGTGGCAGCCATCCAGTCTTTCAGCAAAACTGCTTGTGTGGTATCATGCTATTTAAGTCACCTGCACGTTTTCAGGCTTGCTCAGCTGCACTGTCCATTGGAACAGCTACTTTTTATGTGTTGCCCCAGGTTTCGTCCTAGTAAATTATTACTCTTTTACTTGCCTTAACACAATTTTAAAAAGTATCTTATCATGACAAAATTGTGACTAAACCCATTTCAAAGAATTACTACTCAGAAAAAAACCCACCACATAGAACTGCATTTATATTAAAAATGCAGTGAGAGGAAAGTTATGATAAGATATAACTTCTGAAGGAGTGGAAATAGCATATAATAAAGCACACTAATCAATGACACTAATGAGGCATGCAAAATCACAATTACACAATTGTGCCTGTGGGTACTGTCTCTGTTTATGACTTATAACATTGAGCAGGTAGTAACACAGATGTGTTTTGTAAATCCCTGAGTCACGTCCACAGTTATTTAGATGAATCTTGGGAGAAACATTTGCCAAAATACCATGATGACCATTATTTATTCCCAGTTTTCATTGCATTTTAAAAGCTTGTTGAAACATTATACTGTTGGAAAGTATTTTGCAGAAGTGAGATGCACAACAATTGTTTACAACTTAATAATTATGGCTAAATTAGATACTTAACTGTGATTACAGACTTCTTTTATTATTTTTGGCAGTGCAATAGGACCCAGGAGGCTTCAGACAATATCAGGTCCTTATTGTGTCAGACAACACAAGCATGCAATGAAGACAAACACTGAGCATGAATGGACTTGACAGAAAAGCACATAAATCTTAAATATGCAAATCAATTATCACCAGAACTACCAGCAACAGTTCTGGAGACTGTAATAGTATGTTGTATGCCTTGAAAGAATTAAACTTTAGTAAATGTAATAAGCACTCCACAAGTGCACTGTTCTTGTATGATGCTTTATATTCTTGTATTTTTTTCACTATTGCCCATGAATAATATAATAGATTAATAAATAAATAGATTAACAACTAATAGATTAACAATTAATCCCTTCCCCCCCGCTAAGAATTCTCTATTCTAAATAGAAAGGAAACATTTCCAGAACGAGTTTCTAAATCAGATTAGCTTTTCAAAAGGCTTTTGTAAATACAATTTATTTGCCTAGGAACAATCAGCTTGGCATTCACATCTGTTTTTCTATTGAACTGGTTAACATAAATGTGAAGAGATCAAATATATCTTTGATTTTCAGAACTCCCCATCAAAATTTCAATTAAAAAAGGTCAATAGTTTAAGCAGCTGAAAAAACAAGAAAATAAATAAACAGTAAAAATAAAGCTTCTGAAATATTTCAGTCATCAACTCTACTTTGTAGCAGCAACGTCACTGGTATTCAACTTGCTTCTGGGCTGACTGAACTAAAAGAAAAGAAAAATAATTCCCTAATTTCACACAGCGAAAAAGAATTTTGTAAATTGTCTCAAGTATTTGAATACCTATAAAAATCTTACACAGTATGATTGTGGCCAAGGGTCAATTGACTTTGCAGGGTGCAAAATTAGGCTATTTCACTGTAAAGGGGCCACTTGCACAGACTTCTCTGGAGCAAAACTCAGTTTGCAAGTTTCCTGAGGATAACTCATGAAACCCTTATCACTCCATTTGGTCCTTTGAGGTCGCCCAGCTGCCACCTCAAGCTAGGGAGAGTAATTTGCTTTAATTTGTCACAGCTGCATAGACTTCCTTTAAATGAAATAACATATGTTTGTAATCAGATGAAAACAACTGGGAAAATAAAACAGATTTAAAATCCAGAAGCAATAGTTAATATTGATATCACCTGATTCTCAGAGATATAAAACACCTTCCGCTCTTTCCCTGACACCAGTCTATATGCTAGCATGAAAATAACTCGCTGAAGGCCTCCAATTAACAGAAAGGGGATGACTGTATTAGGCTATGAAAACAGACTAATAAACCTCCGGTCCAAATTCCGATACTTTCTGCTAGTGTTCCAATTTCCCCTATTGGTAGCTGAAATACCGTTTTGAATTTGAGCAAGTTAAACAAGTTTCTGCTACCTAAATTTAATGGCAGCTGAAGGGAAGCAAGCTGAATCTAACTCTTTGGGAGTCTCTTCTTCATCTGCTTTAGGGTAAACGCAATGTCAGAGGACCACTTGGTTTTGTTGCATGCATTAAGTGGTCTTCTCTCTGCGAAAGCAGGAATGGTTGTTGGCTTTTAAATTAGTACATTATAAATATGAGAGTTTGAATGACATTCAGAATTTGGGAGTTAACATCTTAATGTGACTTAATCAAAGCTGTAAAGCAAGCTATGGGAGGAATAAAAGGTAAAATCTGTGTGCTTTGCCTTTAAAGGCACCATCCCAGTTCCGCTAACACACATAATTTCAATAGCTTTCAGTATCTGTAAAAATGACAGCAAGGGGACTAGGACTAAATTCTAAAAATGACATGACCATATGTTCTCAGTTAAAGTCACTATAAGGCTACCAGATTTTCCATGTGCAGAACCACATCTTCAGGCCCACATTCTTGGGACAAAACATCTGATGACACAGAACATTTTAAAGAATTAGTTAAGTCCTTCTGTTGTAAAGAACAACACTAATAAGAACAGAATTGAATAAGGACATTATTTATTTAAAAATATTTGTGTTATGATAGTTAATACAAATATACAGAAAATAATCAGAAATCATCACCTAGCATGATTTGCACTAATGGACATCCATGATACTAAACAATTCCACCAAATAATATCAGAGTAGTGAAATGTAAGAAGCAAAGTCATTAAATTTTTAGCACAGCAATAACTACCCTCCAGAAGTAAACTATTATACTAACAAAAAGAAATAGTAAGAGAAAAGCAAGTCACTGCACATTCACCCTCATTTTGCCAACATTTACTCATTTCTTTAACTGTGAAGAGTAGAACACAGTATTTCCAGGAACTTGACCTATGGATATTGAGTGAAAACACAAGTAAAATTACTGAGAAAATGAGTACCTCAGTAGGTACAGATACATAGTTACAATAATATTTTACTTAAAAAAAAATATATTAGTAGCTTGCATGTACAAAATGCATATTGATTTTGGTTTAGGAACAGATTACCAGACCCTTAATCTTTAATGATAAAATTGTAATACAGAAAAATAAGAAAAAAAGAAAAATTGTTGCTTTTATGTTGTTTAACCTTTATCCAAGTCTGGCTTCTGAAATACAGAATGAAAAAAAGAGGTTCCTAGCCTAAAACCAGCCTAATAACTTAGCCTAGACTACAAAGGAATGAAATCAGTGTTTCCTCTGTAAGTGAATTATGTCCAGGAATAAAAAATAATAAAGGCAGACTACATGATTTATAAATTTTGTTTTATCTTAAGATTGAGAAATAAAGAGACTTTATTCTCTATGGATTCTTTATAGTTTTTCTTGTTTAAGAAACTAAAAACCTGAGTATAAGTTTGTCTGGGTACAAGTTAGCAGTTCTGACAGTTGGCACTTTTTTGATAATCCTGTTTAAGGATAAGGGTGGATGTGGGGGAAAGAGAGGAAAGGTCACAGACATCACAATATTTAATAATTTATAAGTACAGTATGCATTTATCTTCTGCCTTGAAACATCTTGGGGATTTGAGCCCAGAATGCTATTTACCCTGCTGAAATAAGGCCATCTCCTTCAGTGGGCACATAGAACAGTTTTACACTCAGTTTAGGCAAAAAAATGTCACATGTCATTTCGCCAACAAAATTCTTCAGCAAAAATCTTCCCTGGGTAATAAGATTTATATGCAGTAAGGCTGGGTGGCAAAAGAAGACAGGCTATATTGAAAACAGCTCAGAAGCACAAGAATCTCAGCAGAAAGCTGAGGAATGAAGAAATAATTTACATCAGGCTTCCAGAAGCTCAGCCGTCTACATACCCCTTTAGATTATTACCAGCTAAAAATGCCAACTAGATTTTAATCTCCCCTCCCTTCTTTTTCCATGTTCAGCAAGTACTCACCTTCCACTGTTTGACATTGCAATCCACTATTCTGTACTTTCATAAGTTCTTTACAACCTTTCCTGATATTCATACTTGAAGTGAAATGCAAAGGGTAGGAAAAGTCAGGCAATTATATTTTGAAAGTGCAATGTTCTGAACAGTAACCTGGGTACTTCCAAACCATATATTCTCTCCTGGTGCTGAAGAATCAGAAAGAAAAGTATTCAGCATTTGTACAGGCCTTTCCATTTTGATCTTTATGAATATTAACATTCTTGCAGGGAATCATTTGGACCCAACAAATAAAAATAACAGAACAAAAAATCACTGTTCCTTGAAAATAGGTCAATATTACCACACATATCCCACAAATGAAGGAACTGAGATAATCAGAGGACTAAAAAAAAAAAATGTTTAACGTAAAATAGCCAGCTTTCCCCTCTTAAAATCAATCCTTAGAGGCTAGACACAGGGCTTGATATTAACAGGGATGTCAAATACCAACTGATCTCATTGATTTCATATTAACCAACAGGGTCAGACAGCTGTGTGTGGGTCTGCTATCACTGTCAACAGAAAGCAGAAGCTTATTAGGGTGCAAGCATGGTCCTCTGTGTCATGAACCTGACAATTAGATGAGCTGGTGCAATAGCAAAAGTCATGTCTCCAATTGGCTGGGAGTTCAGAGTTAGGGAAGTAAACACTTTGGAAACAATGACATATTTTTTGGAATAATGAAATATAGTTTCAGAACTACCACCTCCATCATTTCTCCATAAGTCTCTAAATCTTGTCACATTTGTTTCTAGGACCCTGCCACCTCCTTTCTCGTTCACCAAACCTGTATTTTTTCTTCTTTTTTTCAGCATTTTATACATAGCACTCATCAAAGACATCCAAAATACTTTTCTTTCCTTTATTTTTATTACAGCCATGTTTCTCATCTGTCTACATCCCTGTTCCGGCTTCTGAACTCTTTCTATATCAAGTACCAAATGGTCATTATAGCCTCAACATTGGTAGAAAACCTGGCAAAGATGCAGTGGGGCTGACAGATAAGCAAGGTGCGCTCAGGTAAAAAGTGCACTCACTGATAATAAGGTCAGAGGAAAAAACTAAATTACTTCTTTACATCGGTTGACTGCAAAACAGTCTTGGAAGCTTCTAAAACTGGAATTTCAAGTTAAAGGGGTAGGTATAAGAAAAATCTGCTCAATGGAAATATCTATAGAAGTTTTGAAGGAATCAGAAAAAGAACAGTAGAAAACTCTATACATCACTCAATTACTGTAGTAATTAAAGTAATATCAGAGGACAGCAAGTAATAATAATAACAATGTCAATTTCTGGAGCACTCCAGCATACCTGATTTTCAGCCAGCACATTGATAGCATAACACAGAATAAGATTATTAGACCCATAGAAACTATGGTGAAGACTCAACACATTTTTTAATCAGAACTCACAAAATTATTTCAGGTCATTTTGATAAACTCAGTGAGCATGGGTGGATGACTGAAATGGATGAAACAAGGAACTGGAACTCCAAAGAGCTCCTGGAAATGTCTTCAACTAAAGCTAGAAAAGGCTTCAGAGGCCAAGAATAAATGATTGGTATTCACAATTTCAAAACTATTCACATAATAAAAAATAAAGCTTACAGTAAAGAGTTAATGAAGGAAGCCTTGTTATTAAGAGAGTGAATTTCACCTTTCATTTTAGTGACCAATAAAGAAACAAGAAGTAATATACATGGAGAAAAACCAATTCTAACCCTACATACACAATGTATTAGATTATCTATCTGTTATTATAAAAGAAAAAGATGTTGCAAATGTTGTTGATGGTTCTCTGAAAATTTTCTCATTGCTAATCAGAAAGATGAACAGAATGCTAGGAACTGTTAAGAGATACATGCCTCTATACCACTGACTAGTTTGCAATTCTGGCTGACCATCTCAAAAAGAATAAAGTGAATTTAGAAAAGGTTGACTGGAATGATCCGAGGTAAGGAACAGCATCCATCAAAATTCAGGAGAAACAGACCACCAGGCTGGCTTTGCTTTGAAATCAGAAGATGTAGGAATCTATAAAGTAAAAAATTGTATGGAAAAGAGGAATAAGAAAGGGGTTTTTGTCTTTTTCATAATTCAAGTACTAGTGGACACCCTAAAATTTGCAAAATATAAGACTTAAAACATTAGGGAGTCAAGGTGTAAACAGTACCAAGAACTGCTCATTCATTAAATAAGAATTATTTCCAGAATTTCAGAACTTCAGAAAGATTTATTTAATGGAAAATTCATGAGAGATTTAGCCCTGAATTTCTAGTTCAATGTAGTCTGCATCCTGGAATGGAAACCACTGTTTCCTAGGCTTTCAACAGAATTTTTTTTTTTTCCCTATATTTTATTTCTTGTCCTATTTCCTTAAAATCTATTGACCAGTAAAAGTTAGGCTATTAGGTATCACAAACCATTATAGTTATTTCTATATTTTCATCTTTTCTTATGATTTAATATTTTTTAAGCTCTTTCAATGTTTACATATGCAATATCTGCTCTTCTGCAGTATTATGTACTAAACTCCTAGCTGTACAGTGAGATTTCTCTTTCTCCCACACACGATTTGATGTTGTAAAGCTTCTGTTTGGTTACTGATCCTTTGTGTATCACACAGCCCACTACAATTCTCATCCTTCAGCTGCTATCCTTACAAACCCCTTCCTTCTGTCAGCCTGCTAACATTCTAACATTAATTTATGCTTATAGTTTCTGCTCCAATTTCATTTCCTCAAATTATGTTCCCTTGTCGTTTAGTCCTTTAATATTCTACCTGTCCTTCCAGTGACCTTTGTCACTCTTCTCTACCTGATGTATTATATCAATTTAAATTACTGACTCTCTGGGTTTCCTCTTCAGTTGCTTGCCTGGAAAACTAACTGCACACTGATTGTGCTGCCTATACGATGCATACTGTTGGAAGTGCTAATAACTACTGTGCATATTATTGAGTAGGTCACAGTCCAGAGCCAAATTGCAGAATTAACACCAGAGCTACATCTTAGATCTCTGGTTTACAACCCATGCTGTAGCCTGTAATTTAGATAAAATATCAAATACAGCTTCATAAAAGATTTCACAAATAAATATGAAAATCTTATATTCTTATATTCTATTGGTTTTTCAGGGCATAAGAAATGGTATTACAGTTTCTGTTTTCAGGATTCAGGGCATTTTATTCAATTATTCAATGATCCTATTGCAGTAGAGCCTGTAGGTCTGTGACACACATTAAATCCTAGGAAGCAGAGTAGTAGCAAGTTTATCAGACAGTGTTCACTCACTGATACAAACTGCTTAAATCTAGCTGTAAGAGGAACATCACCCAGGAAAGAGGCCAGCAGAATCACGCAGAAGTCAAACAGAACAGAGAGAGTGAAGATGAGGATGAGAAAAAAGGCAGCAGACAAAGGATACGACCTGCCAACTGACTGTTGAAAGCTACCAAAAGAAAAATCGTAATTTGATTTTCCAATTTCCAGAGGCATAAATGGGCAGGTTACAGTAAATGGAAAAGTAAAAATGAAGGTGCTTAAGCAGCTGAATGCCGTACTACACCAGAACCCTTACAAACAGGAAAAAGATGAACTTTGCCTGAATATCTATAATTTTACATCTTACAACAGAATGTTTCTTGTTTTAATGGGAAACAATAAAAACTGTCTGAATTTGTGCTTATGTGCCACAGTCATGTTATAAATGGGATTCTTTTGGTATGCTATATGCACCAAAACATCTCACTCTGATATTAAAGAACAGTAAAAATCTATGGAACTGAAGGTAAGAATATAAGATAGTAAGCTGTATTTGCCACAAAAAAAAACAACCTCTGGAGTTATTTATTCCTGCTATTGCTAAAATTTAAGAATGTGAAACTACTTCAAGCAGGTTCATCTATTCCTGGGCCAAGAAACTACAATTGTTCTGCTAAATAAAAAGGGCAAGGCCTATAGCTCCGGGAATAAGTGGCAAACAGTGTGTCCCAATAGCTAAACCCTGTCACACCCCAAAACAGGTGCTCTCGTCTATGCCACTTTTTAGGAATAGGTCCCTACCATGATATCTTTGAAGCCAGCATGGGCACTATCTGGAAATATGTTAGTACAGCCAAAAGCTCTATCAGTCTGAGGACCTTGTGTGGCAGTGCTCAAGCCAGAATCATGGCTCTGCTGAGTTTACTGATGCTGCTGTTACAGGAGGAACCACCTCATCTTCATCTCTGTGCTGGACTCTGGACACATTAAAGAAAGCAAGCTGCTTGATTAATATTTGTTGCTGTATGCCAGTGCAGATACTCCTTTCCAAAACAAGAGGAGTTTAGACTTTACTCATCTCACTTCTTTCCCCAGTTCCTCAGCCAGAGTGCTTGGATAGCGTCACTACATCCTTCTGACACACTGCTACTAGAACACATGCTACCAGCTGATGCAGTGAAAGCTACAGTTTTCTCAGGTAGCTCTTGCTTCCTCTCTGCCCTCCTCTGCTCAACACTTCCCCCTACTAGACCTGTTTCTGCACTCTCTGTAATACAAAAGTCAACACTTTGCTCCCTGCAGCTGGATTTGCCTTGGTAAGAGTAGCCCTGAGTCAACACTCAGATAACGGCTCTGCAAAGTGCTGCTCCTTCAAAGCTTTTAAAATGAGTTGGCTGTACTTAGTGTTCATTCAAATTCTGGCAATTACTCAATGATTTAATTATGTCTGTTAATGGGATTTCTGAGAAAAGTATTATTATATGGAGACCAAAACCCATTATGAGCTGAAATGATACTGAAATGATATGGACTCAGCACTAAATATTCAAATGCTACCTTAGTAAAATAGGTATTATTTTTACTAGGATCTGGTTTTACCTTGAATGTAAATTAATGCTGTTTGAATCAATATTTACACAACTTGCGCCTTCATATAACTTTAAGTCATTGAATTACAGAAGGCATGTAGCTTCCTGACATATTTACATATAGGCTTTAATGAATCATAAAAACAGAATCTTAGAATACTAGGTTGGAAGGGACAGCAAGGATCAAATGGACACTGGGAGAGGTCTTCCTCTTTGATTAATTTCTGTTTAATTGCAAACACTTCCTTTTCAGTGTTAATCCTAACTGAAAGAACTATGTCTGGATTGTCTGAATTAAGCTTAAAATATTTTAGCCAAGGTTAGGTTAGTTTCCGTTAGCAATCGAATAGCCTGAATTAAGAAGTATTCTTTTAACAAACTTCTAAGTATCTTTTAATGAGATAAAACTCAAGTGACAGCATTTGTCTAAACAAGTAGTCCTTGAATGTATTTCATGCTGCTTTTGCATTTTAATAGCACTTAATATAACATTTCCTTTTTATTTGTTCTTCTCTCACTCTGTAAAGTCGTTGACCAAAAAAAATTTAATTGTCAAGTGTCTGTAATCCCAGAAGAGTGCCATAACCAGAAATGTGCTTCTTTTTCCTTCCTCTTTCTTGGAAAACCCTGAATTATTTTGGGGGGGGGGAGGGGAAAGGAACTTGACATGCCAAATCCTGCCTCTTATCTCCAGGATTGATGGGTGATTAAGAGACTCTTGAAGATGTGTCTGAGTATCCTAATCAGAGGACTTGGGTCTCGGAAACCATCTTAATCACAAAAACCTTGAAAAGAAAAGGAAGACACTAGCAGCATTTCTACTTCTTGAAAGACTGATCCCTTCCTGGGTTCAGGGAGAAAAGAGAGAAAACCTAACATATGATCCAGCTGTCAAACCAAAGGGGGTGCTGCTTCTGGGGTTTGGACACCTCAGTACATTCAGCGTGTCTCCAGCTACTGCTACAGGGATGGGAAGCTCTCCTGCAAATCCTGGATCAGACCTGCAAGCTCTTTGCAGGTACCTCAAGAACTCTGGGGAAATTAAAAAAAATCTAGACAGGAAACATTAGTGTTCAGGCCAAGAAATCATCTTCCTAGTGGTGAGTAGTGGAAATTGTTTCCCTGTTGGTTAAGCCTAGGAAGCCAAGTCTTTTAAAAAAATTCACAAAGAGCTTCAGCATCTATCTAAGTATCCTGGATCTCATTTTTGTAACCTCAAAACTGAGCACTGCTTGGCTGAGAAAGCCCAAGTTCCTTGTGGAGCAAAACATCAGTGTTTTAATGAGATACTTTTAGCCAAAAACTTTAGTAGATTAACATATTACTTCTATTTTTGTAAGTTACAGCTGAGATGTTAAAATGCTTCCTGTTAAATAAAAATAACTACTCAACTGCATTAACTTCGGTAAATAAAATTTTGACCTTATTAACATGGACCCCTAAGACTGTTTCATTGTAGTCTTGTCCTCATATAATTTTTTTTTGGACTGAACCAACTTTTGCCTAGAGGCAACAAGGACTATTAATCAAGCCAACCTTAAATATGCCCAGAGTTAATCCGTAAATCCCATATGCTATCTGTATATGTTAATAATAATTTTAAAAGATAATACTTTCAACTTTAAAAGCTTGTTTATTTAAAACCTAACTACCTGTCACTGTCATGATCTATGGTGACTGCATATAATATGTAGCAACATTCCACCATTGACTTCATAATGAAAATAGCTTTTAGTGAAAGAGTTTAGGAAATTCTTGGAGAAGACTGTCTGAAAGCAGGGTCAGAGGAACAGTAACCGAAAATCTGAGGCCTCGTAATGTGTCCACCAGCACATCTTTCACTGGGCAGTTTGTGTAAATGTTCTCTTTAAAAATGAGAACTGAAACTGCTTATGGACATTGGCAGATAGAGGCAGGAAACAAAAAAGTGGTTCCAGGTAGAAGTTGGTGGGCTCAGAATCTAATAAATTGTCATAAATGCTATCATAAATAGCCAGTCTTACATATTCATATTTCACAGACATAACTTACCTTCTGACTAAGATTCCCTCAAGTTCAGCACAACACAAGAGAGATATCAAGGTGCTGGGGCGAGTGCAGAGGAGGGCAACAAAGCTGGTGAAGGGCCTGGTACATAAATCTTAGGAAGAGTGGCTGAAGGATCTGGGACTGTTTAGTTTGAGGAAGAGGAGGCTGAGGGGAGACCTCATCACTCTACAACTAACTACTTGAAAGGACACTGTAGAGAGGTTGGTGCTGATCTCTTCTCGCAGGTAATTAGTGACAAACGAAAGGGAAAAGCTCCAACACGGTAAGTTTAGACTGAACATTAGGAAAGAATTTTTCACAGAAAGAGTGGTTGGGCATTGGAATAGGCTGCCCAGGGAAGTGGTTGAGTTATCATCCCTGGACGTGTTTAAGAGTCAGTTAGATGTGGTGTTGGGGGATATGGTGTAGGGGAGAACTTTGTAGAGTAGGGTTGATGGTTGGACTCGATGATTCCAAGGGTCTTTTGCAACCTAAATGATTCTATTCTATAAGCCTGTTCATAGCCAA
>JAOXNG010000001.1:153807868-153815368 GCA_028566535.1 Scolopax minor | reverse complement strand
GTTGTGTACAGGACTGCAAGGTTTCCTGTGAAACAAAGGGCCAGCTATTGTGTATATCAACCTGAGTAATGAATCCATTTAGCAAAAAGAATAAATAACAATCATAAATGACTATCTGATTCAATAGACATTGAAGTTAACTCCTTTGGCTGTCAATAGTCAGTAGATCATGACTATGATCCTGCACATTTCCATTTCCAAATGTATGCTTTTACCTTGAATGAAATAATTTAGATTACATTTTACTAACAATCCATTATATAAATGTTAACAATTTTAGCAACACATTTCATGTATGTACACATATGTGTGTTGCAACTTCTGATGACTGACATTGAAGCTTCATCAGTTAATTACTTTTTTTCCTTTCCCATTTAATACTATACCTTTTAGACTCATTTAAAAAAAAAAAAGTAATAAGAATTCTAAAACCACAAACTATTATTTTGTGCTCTTACATCTGTGGATACTCCTGTACTATTTTTCTATTTTTTGGTTCAATGTTTTTGTAAATATTCTTGGTATTTTGTGATACATTCTAACAATATTCTGGAAAAAAGTCTTCCTAACTTCGGAAAATATATGATAATTGCAATTCCTGAGAGATTAAATGTGTGCGTAAAGTATTTTTCTTCTGACATACTGAATGAAGTACTTAAAATATTCTGTTTTTTATTCAATATACATCCTTTCTTAAGAATGTTTACTATACACTTAAGTCTCTCACAGAATTTACTTTGACTAATTATGTGGAATAGTTGTCAAAAGAAGATACTAATCATACTTTGTCTGAGAAGTAAAGAAAAGGGAGAGGCAGGCAAACGAGGCTTTTTTAGAGTTAACATCTTACGGATTTGGGGACTTTGGCACTGGAGACAGGTGAAAATCAGGAAAGAAACATCAGGAGACTGTGACTATTTTCTCTCACCACATTGGCTTTTCCTAATGCCCCATCTTAGAAAGTGCATTCAGCCTTCAGCATTTCCCACTGTAGCCTGGGGTCATATCCATGAACATACTCATGTTGCCTCCTCCAAAAGGGGGCGAGGACCACACTGTGCTTTGTACACCAAGCAGCTGGGCACTACCTCAGCACTCACCAGGATGAAGAGAAAGCTAAAAACCTGTGCCCAGGAAGACCAGGACTCATTGTGGGGTGAAAGAACCATAGGATAAAGCAGTACAAGTGACTTGTGTAAGCATTTTCCCAACAGATGTTTTATGAGGTTATGAGGACTGGTCAGAGGGGCTACATCTCCATCCTCCAGACTCCTGCTCATTTTGGCTACAAATATTACTAATATGAACAACCATGTTCAGGATAGCAAACTGCCAAGAAAGACTGAAAAAACGAGCAAGAGCTTGAAAAATGCAGGGTACTTCTTCCTTTGATATGTCACTTTATCAATGCAAGACTAATGGTTGTCATTCTGAACTGAAGTTTCCAGTCTGTATTAGGTAAAGACCGAACAAAAACGGACTCAGCTTACTCCCAAGGACAGATTCTCAAATACAGAAAAGACTGTCTGAATTTTCAATAGATTTCTGAGAGTATCATGACAGAATTTTCAAAGGAGTAATTTTTTGGTTGAAGTTACCAAGACTGTAAGTATTTTCAGATAAGGGTTGTTAATTTAAATGAATCTAGATCAGGCCCCACAGTGAACTTTAGGAAATACAGTGAGTGCCCTTTATTTCATTAAGTGATAATTATTTAGGAAAGGACATAATTGTCATCAGATGCAAGAATCACTTAGCAGTTTGACCCCCTGTTGCAGTCATTTGGGTCTAAACAGCATGACACAGGGATTTTTGACAGAGAAGAGACGAAGGTAAGAGAAGAACCATTGATTTATAGAAAAATAAAACAGGTTCACACATTTCCTGGCTACGGTCATTAACAGTGTATAATTGTGCGTAATCGTTGGTCCTGTTCCTAGTGCACATTCCTAGAGGCTGACTAAACTTTGCATCTGCATAGAAATTAAGATGCAAATATGAGTTGTGTTCATTGGTATGACTAGTGTAAAGTAAACAAAGGGTATTTCTATTGTATATTTAAGGTTGAGAAACCTATTTTGTGAACAGCATGCTATCAGAGAAGACTTCACAGTTATTAAGTAACTGCAAAAGGACGTGGTCAGGTCAATGATGGGTAAGGAAAAAAGCATATATAAAGAGCACAGCAGCGTTGGGATACTGATAGGCACTTCAGGTTGTCCCCATCTGGAAAAACTACAATAATTCTCTCTGTATGACAACTCCCAGGTTTTAATACAAAACAAAAAGTGTGGTGTGTGGGGGAAAGAGGGGCTCAATGCCAAGCAGTAATTTTAGGATGAGGAATATAGAAAAGTCAGAGGAAAATGGATGATTTAATTTCTCATCATTATTCTACTGAAGAATTAAATTTGCAAGGTCATGTTGCGGCTTATTCAGTCAGAGGCATATCAGTGAAGGTAACTGGATTCAGATGAGTTGCCATCCAAGAGATATTTAAAAAAGCGACTGTTCTCTAAATATATGTACAAAACAGCGTTGTCTACACTCACGTTGCATATTAAATCAAAGCTTGGCTTCCTGGAGTTAAAGGACTTTATTTTAAGCTCTTTACAAAAAACTGACCCAAGTTCTGAGATCCATCTTCCCAGATTTACTTTATGAGATAGCACTGTATTTTATTTGCTATGACTTCCATGAGCTTTAGTTCCTTGTTTCTTTTTAAAATTCTCTACCAATACAGCAGAAATATGCTTCCCGTGCCCCACTGATGCATAGTCATGGTAGAGCAGACATGAAAAATGCTGGTTACCTGTAACCAGGCCCATGCATTTACTGAGCATAACAGATGAGTACTTTCTCTAATTCATGTACTTAGCTATATTTCAGATGTATTTGCAATCAAATTTATGAAAGAAAATTCAGAATATGGAAAAAGGAAAGAAGGGGAGTGGAATTACTGTAGAAAAATTCTTATAGTTTTTGAAAAACCTATATTGTAGATTATTTTCGGGTGATAAAAAGTTTCCCCTATTAACATTCAATTTTTTATTTTATTAATTTTCTTGACCCCTTAACTGAATTGCAGAGAAAGATATCATATTAGATATATTTTGAACTACCTGAGAAATGTCTGTCAGCTGGCTTTGATTGAATTTGTTATTAACAGCTGACAGCCTTAGCTTTAGGAATCCAACTGTGATATGTAAAATTGATACCTTAGATTCTTCTTCTAGCCAACCCCCTAATTTGCACAGTCTTAAATGATTTGGTTTTTTAATTATTTCTTTCTCTTTTTCTTTTTTTTTTCCCCCCAAATGTATCCAGAGCTGTCGGGAGAAAAACAATCTGGGACCTAGCACTATGACAATACACCGATTTTTATCTTCTTTCACAGGGACAAGCATTTCAAAGCCAAATTCAGATTAACCTCTGAATGAAAAGCAGAATTGAGGCAAAATTGAAATAGGTAGGATGGAAAGTGTCCATCAACTTTATTCCTCTGTAACATCTTCTACTATACCCTCATATGGTTAAAACAATGTACAGCTGTAAGATATTTCATGGAAAATTATATACAAAGAGACATGGCAGGGAAATGCAGTTACTTCTGTAATATCCCACCTTTTCTTCCCTAACACACCTGCAATTTAGCAATCCAAATGTTCATAAACCTCAGGATTGATCATTCAGGAAACATCTGGGAAAGAACTGCAGTCAGAGCATGAACTTCTTCATATAAGCTTCAAGAGCCTCTTTATTTTTTATCTAGAGGAGGTAAACTGCTGCCCTGTCCTCACACAAGCCCTTTCCCCCAAATCTGTGTCACTACCTCAATAGAAAAAAGCTTGCTGCTTTTGGAACATGGTGTTTGATCAAACAGACAATTTGAATTATTTACAGAAAACACATTGAGCAATAAATCCAGCTTTCCAAATCTCATGCTGGTTTGTGAAGTCATCATATGGGAGTTCCCTGCCCTTTCTCTTAAACCCACTCCTTAAATCCCATGTGGCTTAATTCTAAGGATCCTTCGTGGGTCAGCTGGTCCATGTGTGCATTGTATTTCATCTACTGCATCTCTATGGGCTAATCTCTAGGACAGGGCCTCAACTTTTGCTATATCTCTCTTTTTTATGTGTTGTAGCCCATGTGAAGAACTCACTATAAATTAAATATTGTAAGAAGCGTACTGGACAAAATTAAGACCCTGTGAAAGCTATAAACCATTGGAGTAGTGTATTAGAAGTCAGCTCGGTACCCAAAATGCAAATCTAATACAAAAGCTTAAACACCGTCCTAGTATTGCTTTTATCAACTGGATTCTATGATTATAACCACTTTTAAAAAATCAAGAGAAAACAGATGGGAAAGTGGAATTCTCTTTTAGTACATCAGTTTAAGACCAAACACTGGAGAAATATTTATGACCCTAAAATGGGGGCAAAAATGTTTTTGTCTGTGAGAAAAGGCTGTCTGACAGCAATATCCTGGCTTGATGGGAATTGGGGCTTTCCCTTTTCAAGGTCAGGTAAACATTTAGCAAATAGCTTTGAAAAATAAGCAGCTGTGAAGGACACAAAACCAGAATTATTCCACTTCTTTGGACACCTTGTGTATTTAGCTTGCCAATGATGGCATCAATTTTATTGAATCTTTTACACCAAGATAACTTGATATAAAAATTTTAATCTTAAAAATGTCATACGCATTTGATCTGGTATATACAGCAATCTGGTTTTTTATTTCCTGAGAAGAAAAATGAAAACATTGAAGTGGGGTTATAACAGCTTCTTTAATTTTTTTTTCTTTATTCTAAATTATGCTTATTCACCCATACATTCCTTCTCTGAGTATTCATTTAGAAGGAAGGTTTTGCAATAGTCACATTTAATTTATCAGGGTGCAATAATTTGTGTTTCCCAATCATCTTGCAGACTTTGGTTCATTATACTATTGTTTCACATGAGTAAGTTAGCAAAGTTTGGATTGATTGACTCTAATTAACTAAAACTGGTTCCAGGCTGTGCATCTATTGTCATGGTAGCTAGCCACAAAGCCCCAAACTGTTCAGTAATGGCAATATAACGTACTATCGATATGAAAACTCCAGCAAATGTTTAATGTTGGGCTTGTCAGCAAATGAAAAAAGCAATAGTGGAGGAGGGAGAAAAGGACATTAGGACAAGCATGTCTCAGAAGGCTTGGGGCAAATGCAGCCTTCCAGAGCTGCTGGTGCCCTAATCTCTTCACTTATTGTCATCTGGGCCTCCAACATGGAAAGAAATGCAAGCCAGGCTGGAGATGTGCGCACTGTCCTGTAACAGAAAAATTCGCTTTTTGTTTTGGTTTTTTTTGTTTTTTTGTTTAATAAACCTCAGAATGGACCCAAAACTTTAGACTAAGCTAAGACCTTCTGGAATAATGTATATGGACTTCCCCCTATGTATATTTTAAAGGCAGAAGTCTTTTTTGTTTTGTTTTGTCAGTCCACTTGCATGATTTCTGAACCTATATTTTGTTTACTGCCATCAAGAGAATCTAACCATTATTAAATGCATCCCCTTAGACGTGACACTGGGGAACCAGCTGCATTGAAAGTCTAGGACAGCAAGCAAATATTCCTCTCTTGACTTGTTCCTCAGTCTTTCCAAAATTAAGCAAAAGCAATGAGGACTTCAGAGGATGAGCTGCCTCTGATGTGATTGGAGTGTGGTACCTTGGCACATCCAAAACGTGCAAGTCTGAAAGTGTAAAAGTTTGATACTATCTTTATACCGTAGGCTGTCTGCTCTCCAGAGATACATCACCTAACATATCAGCCTCTGTATATCATTACATGGAAAATTATAGTTAGGAGATCACTCACTGAAGGGTCAATGCCAAGCACAAAAGCTTGGAAATGCCAGGATGGTTTCCTTTGCTTGACCTGCCTGCCTGCCTGCATTGCTGCAGCCTCCAATGTCTTGCTCGGGTGCTATTTCTAAGGTAAGACCTGTGGCAGTCAGCGTTTACTGCTCCCAAGGAGCCATTCCTTACTGTGATGTTCAGTTCGTACTCTGTGCCACGGGGCTGTCTTCCCTATTTTTAAAGCATGTGATTCAAACCATGATTCAAGCACAGATAGGGGTGGTGGTGGAGTGTCTATCTCTGGAGACAATCAAAACCTGTCTGGACACGTTTTTGTGCCACCTGCTCTATGTAGACCTGCTTTGGCAGAGGGATTGGACAAGATGATCTCTAGAGGTCCCTTCCAACCCCATGTCAATCTTTGATACGCCATTTAACTTTAATTTTCTTGTGTCCTGTAATTGTAGGACACGTCCCAACTCCACTCTCCATCACGGGGAGTCTCCCCTTCCACAGATATGCTTTGTCCCAGCCTGGCACTATTTGCAGCACCTGCAGACTGCACCCCCCAGGAGCTGAGCCGGTTTCACCCCCGCGGTACCCGGCTGCCCTGGGGGCCATGCAGGAGGGTCTCCCCATCACCCACTGGCTGCCAGCCCCTCTGCAACGAAGAGCTGACCCCCTGCACACACAGCAGCAGCCTGCTTGCCTCTCATCTCCAGTCCTCATTCAGGCAAATATCTTCTATCTTCCCATTTTCCAAAATTAGGACTTGGATTTTGACGGCACTCTCAGCCTTTAACACAAATAGGCACCGGGGCGAGCGGCAGCAGCGGCAACTTTTCCAAGGCAGCACAACTCCCCACAGGATGTTTCCAAACAGCTCTTTGTGCTTTCATTTCTTCCCCAGCTTGGAT
The DNA here is from genome assembly GCA_028566535.1 of Scolopax minor. Taxonomy (NCBI): domain Eukaryota; kingdom Metazoa; phylum Chordata; class Aves; order Charadriiformes; family Scolopacidae; genus Scolopax; species Scolopax minor. The sequence continues at coordinate 153,808,601 of JAOXNG010000001.1, read as the reverse complement.
GGAGGGATGGAGAGCAAGGCTGGCAGGTAGGAGCTGCGGGGGGCCCTCCGGTCCCGTCGGGCACACCCACGCAAGCCCCCATCCACGCTGGTGCAATTTACGTCCCTGGGAGTGATGGAATTGGGTCCCGGAGCCTGGTGCTGGCCCCGCTCTGACTCGCTGTGCGCCTCCGGGCGAGTCATTTAACACCAGGCTGTGCTACCTCTCATTGAACTACACATTACACCAAAAAAGGGTCTGACGGAAGTCAATGGAGCTACTTGTGGAGCGCTTGTACTTAGTAAGTGTGTCACAATCTGGCCTTCGCTGAAGTTTCCCCTTTTATAGGAAATTACAGACTCATTTCCAAGGTTGTGGGGCTTAATTAGTTTATGTTTGCAAAACACATCTTATTGCTGGTGAAAGGGAATAACCATTATGATGATGATGATGTGTTCAGTGCATGGCAAGGTCTTGGGTCTGTCTAGGCTTTGCTTCATTTATTCTGTATAAAAAAAAAAAAAAAAAAAAAGTCCTTCCTTTGCAATCATTTGAAAACCTATTTCTAGGAATGGTGCACTCATTCTTCTGTCAGTAGTGTTAGGGAAAAACAAAACAAAACAAAACCAAACCCAAATTCTTCTTGAGCAAAACTCCCCATTGGCTGAGCCCATGACCCAAACCCAGCCACCACCTCAGGGTGATGGGGCCTGACCAGCCACATAAACGCTGTGATGAGAGTGCTCTTCGGATC
>JAOXNG010000001.1:153793904-153805628 GCA_028566535.1 Scolopax minor | reverse complement strand
GTGCTCATTGGCCCGGGGGTGGGGTAGCCTCCGTGTCACCTCAGCCGAAGGAGGTCTTGCCGGGATTGACGGCAACATCTAGGAACTTAATTAATTTTATAAATGGTTTTCATTCAGTAATGAATGTCAAGTTTGGTGGTAACTGATCAGATTACAAGTGATGTGGAAAAGTATTCAAAGCAAAATTAAATTTGCACAGCATTTTAGAAATTTGTTACTAGAGACCCATTTTCCACCCTCACCCTGCCTTTTTTTTTTTTTTTAAACACAAATAAATTGCATTGCAGAGAACACTCCACCATAGTGTTCATGTGTTTTTGGGGTCTGCATGCATACTTCTGTATGTAGCAGAAGAAAAGACACCCTGCAGAAAAGAGAATCTCCGTTCTCAGTGTCTGATTAATCAAGTGCCATAAATAATGAAATATGAACTCTTTTTTTTTTTGTAATTCTGGGATTGCTAACTTAATCCAAAGTAAATCCATACTTGTTTTTAATATCCATGCATCTAGATAATAATGATAATTAATAATCAAATATGGAAATTTACTGGTAATTTTAATTTTATCTTACCAAGAATTTAATGATAGATGATGCAAGAGGAAGGAGAAAAAATGTTAAAAAACAATTTAAATATTCCTTTTTTTCCATTTTCAGTGCTGATAACCTCAGATTTTGACTTTTTGTTGTTGCTGTCCTTTGGTGTTTTTCTTCTTGCTCTGTCCTTCTTTCTTCCCCCTTAACAAGGTGTCTAGAAGGTTCCATTAGATGGCTGCCACTAATAAATCTAAAATAAAAATTAACATAGGTGTATTTTGAACAAAAATGTTTTTTTTTTTCACTGCAAAGACTTTCTAGTAGATTTCAGTGAATAAATAAACAATGGCAGTATCTAAGTATCATATTTCCCAGAAATGAGGCAAGGACTGTAAAATGCAAAGTGCATATACACCATGTTTTTTTATTTGGCCTTCTCTCTCAATGTTATCAAGTTTCTCAGATGAAAAACAACTGCTGTCAAGCCAGTAAAAGCCCTACAACTTATTATTCAGTTGGAAAATTTGTTTCCCTATGAATTCACATAGAGATAGCAACAAACAGTAGTCTTTTAGGTTAATTCCTGGAAAATGCTCTGTGTGCTGGGCCAACAGGGCTAAAAGACATTCTGTTTTACCACTCGTCTCCAACATATCCTGCAGCTATCCTCAATTTTGTAGTGGGGTTTAGAGTATTACACAATTGTTTTCATACTACTCAAAATTCTAAATAGTGGAAAAGCACTAACACATATTCTCCAGAAAGCTTTCAAAACCATTGTTAATTCGTAAGTGGATGTAAAAGGTTTTTTAAAATATTATTAAAGGAAGGGAAAAGGTCACAACTTGCAGAAAAAGCATCAATAGAAACTATAACTACAATAAAAAATGTATCAGAGAAAAATAATAACCAGTTTAGCATGTAAAAACCCAGGCCTTTCAATGTTGTATTTTAAGGCACAGGGGAAGATGTTGCCATTTGGACTTTGCATGCCTAATAATAGTGAAATTAGATAATTATCTAGCTGAGAAATAGGCAAGTTTTCAAATGTCCAGATGGTTCCACCACCCACCTCATTTAGCAAAACTTCCTTTATTCACACTGCTCTAACATGCTGCCCATTTCCTCAATTTGTACCCATTAGCTGACAAGAAAAGGGCTGAGCTCAGAAATCAACAGGCTCTGACAGGAAACCAGTTCCCAGGGGCCCTCTTAAAAGAAGTAGGATTTTAACTGATGTTGCCCAGGAGACAGCTGTAGCAACTAAGTCCCTAACTGAAGCAATATTAGTGAAGCAGGTGAAAGGATTTACAGTACAAAGACCTCTTAATATTCTTGGTAAGCCGCAAGGAGTGATCCTTAGCCCACGGGAAGGGCTCAGGAGAAGAACACTAATGTAACTTATTTCCCATTTGCTAGGGAATAAAACTTCCCTGTGTCGCAAAGCAACCCAGCTACAAAATGCAGTTTACATAGTTTGGCAGATAGAGGAGGCAAGGTCAGATTTGCAGTAGAAGGCATTTTCCTGTCTGTAGAAACATCTGAGAGGTGCCCAGGTTGTGGGGAGGGGTTGCCACCTTGCAGTGCCCGCAGCTGGGTCGCCAGCAAGGGCTCGATTTGCTGTGGGTCACGTCTGTAAAACGTGCAGCCTCCTGACAGCAGCGGCACGTGTTGCCTGAAAAGGTAGGAATGCACAAACAAGGTCATTTGGCCGATGTCATCTTCCAAAATATCAAGAGATGTTAACTGCTAATTAATTTTATGTTTATGAATATTACATCAGGGTGCACCAAATTCAGTCTGTATTTTCACTAACACATCTCTGGTTAACCCAGTGGTCCTAAAAGGTATCCTAAAGCCCTGTTGCTTTAACTGCTTTTAAAACAGGAATGTTCATCATGCCAGAATGGCGAAGAGATCACTTTATTTAATTTGTAGTATGTGGACAACAAAGAATAAATAAAATGTTTGGGGTTTTGTTTTGTTACAGAGAAAACAATCAACAAATAATGAAAGCTTCATTTCAAGGTCTTTAACAATAACTGCCTCAGAGAGAAATGTAATTCACCTGACACTGAACAACAAAGCTGGGGTGCTGTGATGACTGTATCTGTTACACAGCCTGGGAAACATATTAGATAATTATCTGTAGACATAATGATTCCCTGACAAAACCTAAATTAAAACGGAGTTACTACTGAGAGCACATATTAGTAGTTTAAGGTAAATTACAATGAAGACATTTTATAATTATCCTTAAATCTTGCATTTTAATTTAAGACACTGAATGAAGGTTAAAAGAAGTCCACACATGTCGTGAGGCAGAAATCCAGTGAGAGGATCAAAACCACCTTACTTCAGCACCATCGTGGATGCCACAGATTGCCACTGAAATAGATTTTGCACTGAAATCTAGTGTCTACATGGCATCAGATAGCAAAAAAAATTCATTTTGTTTCTAAGTGGATATGTCAACTTTTCTAATGCAACATAAATAGGGAATACTTTGGAACTGACAATGTATCAGTCAGTACTAGGTGGCAAATGATCAAATCTTTAATAACGACACAACTCAAATCTCAATCTAAAATCTTTAATAACAAGAAATCTGAAATCTCCTAAGAACAAAATTTGCATTGGGTACACTTTAGAAAAGAAAGATAAATCTCTGAAAAAGAAAAAAGGGGAAAGACACATGGAAAGATTAACATTTACAAGCCTTAAGAGTATCTGAGGAAGTTGATCTGACCTGCAAGTGTGGAGTACTGAGCTGATGAATAGTGTCTGTTACATCCAACTTCTGCTACAAAATTAGTCAGTACAAGATTACCAATATGTATGTACCAATGATCCCTTAAGCAGAGAAGGAAAACATATGAGAAAAATCAATAGACTAAATCTCAAAAGGGGAAGAATAAAGTGTCTGAGGTGTTCTAATTTACCTCTTTGTATTATCAGTTATCTGTTTAACAATAGTGGTATATAAATACTATCATCCTTTTTGTCCTTCAGCTATGTCTATTATTCCAATAAGGGAAATATGAGGACTCATATTTCAGTTCAAAGACAACAACAGTTTTCTTTGGTTGGCTTAACAAATGGCTGCTTTTAAAATATTAGTCTTTAAAAAGACTCCTTTGAAATAGAGATATATACTTCTTAAAGAATTATATTCTTATCCTTTCATGACAATATATACATTAAGATGAACTGCCGTCACTTCTGAATATGAAGAAACTTGAAAAAAGGTTTATAGTGATTTCAGAGTCACACATTTCAGAGGCAATATCTCCCATAAAGCCAAAAGAATGAAGAGGCATACAAAAACAGCACGCTATTTGTATTTTGTTGGTTTGATTGAACAGAGTGGGAGAAGGATCGCAATCAAGGTTTTGGATTATTACAAATCTGCAATACTGCAATTTCAAAAGGGATTAAAACGGCTTTGTATTTCATTATATTCCTTTAATTCTTTCCTTCATTTGTTGGAAATTCAATCATGGAAGTGAAGTTTAATTTACTTTCCTGACAAATAATGGACAAGGCACCAATCCAACTGCGCTCCCTGACTCCTCGGAGTTAACAAATCCACTCCACTTGTCCTCCCCAGCTATGATGGCAACTGTTTTTTCCTCTGTAATTGGGGAAACGTCAGTATGGAAGAAGCACAGATCAAATTATGATATGTTTGTTTTGGTAACTATTGCACAACACAGGAGCATACCTATCAGGAGCCTTTGTGTGTTTCTGATGAAAAGCTTTTAATCTGTATGGTTTCCTTCATCTCCCTGACTTAGAGCATTAATGTTAAAATGGCCAGGGCTCAGCAACAAACTTCTCTTCCACAGCTAATACAAATTGCTTGCCGTTGTTTAGCAGCACTGTTTCTCTCAACCACACCAAGGAAATATCCTCCTTTCTCTTTTACTTTAGATTTCAAAATTTACCATCCAAAGCAAAGGAAAATGTCCTGCTATTGAAATAGCTATTATTTCCATTTTAGCTGTTCAGTTCTTTGGAAAAGAAACTCGTATAGACTGTGTAATGACATTTCTCCCTCTTCACGTAATTCCTGGCTTTTAGCTACTGGGCATTTAGTTTGGTTAATACTCAGTTAATATCAGAAAATCATGCCTTTACAAAGATGTAATTCATTTTTTTCCGCTGGAGGCTGGTCTGCACATAACTTTTGTACCAGTTTAATTTTGCTGTCAGGAGGCTACTTTTACCAAATTAATTAGGCAAATAAACCTTCAATTTTTATTTTAACAAGCTGGTGTTATATTGTCTCTGAGCAGACAAAATGTATTTCCATTTAGCATTGAATTAAGCTGTCCTGACATAAACATGTTTTGTTTTTCTTTTTCTGTTGCATTAATAATATAATTGTATGTTTTTTTTACAGTGTACAGCTCATTACCTGTAAGGCTAGTAGGATAACTAATAATACAGTAGAGAAGTCTTCAGAAAGCACAGATTTCAGTGAAATTAAGACGTGCTGGGACAGGTAAAGGCAATCAGGCATAGGTAAACTTGATTTTGTTATGTAAAGGCATAACCATAATTCATGTATTTCACTTAAAAATTGAAATAGGCCAGAAAAAAGTTGTGTTTATGATCTTGGTATAGAAGTCTGTGTCTACCTCACACAGCCCACAGCTTTCACAGCATACACTCTGCAGGTGCATTCTGATTTTCTCAGGGTGAAACATCCGGACAAGTGTCTTTTCCCAAGCGTATCTGGTTTCCACCCCCAATGTGTTCCTCCAGAAACAGGAGTGTGCTCTGAGAGGTATTTGGTTCTAAAAAGCTCTGTAGCACACTCCAGCACATAAACACAGATAGTATCAAAGGTTATAAAGACTCAAAATTAATGTATGTGTGTCTTGGCATATTCATGCATTATTTCCTTAAAACGAAGATGGTTGCCTACAATATACAATACTAATAACATCCATCCATTCATCGGTTCATACATTCAGGCACACATTCATTTATTCATGACTAAATCAATAACCACATTTTCCACTTCCACACAAGCTGAAGAGCTCTTTGTTCACAACTTGAAGGAGAAATTCAAGGACAGCGGGTTAATGCAGTTAGAAGGGAGGACAGAGAAAGGCTGATCTAGCTAATGCTGTGCTACACTGAAAAGTATTGGAGTGATTTCTGAGTAAATCACTGACAATGAAAAGCTATATGGCTATATACCCACACCAAGGTAAGGAAATGCTGTTCCTTTATTCTCTCCCTTACCCCACTTTCTCTTGAAGGACAAATGTAGCTAAACCATAACTTTTTACTTTTACATATAAAGGTTTTGTTGCCTTTGATATTCATGCAAACACTTCAATTCTTAAGCTTTATAGACTTGAGAAGTTTCACTGCAGAGGAACCAAACAAGCACAGAGATGCAATATATTAAGATGCTGGTAATTATATTGGGGAGTTACAGAGAACTGTGGATTGGAATACAGAGAATAATAATGAAGTATGGGTTTCATTTTTCAAACACGTTGTTTTTTATAATTCTAAACATTCCCCCAAAGCAACAGAAATATCCAATATTCTGTCAATACAGGCACAATCTAAAGGACACATCTCAATATAGTGTGCAAGGTTCTTATGGCCATTTCACATCACCTTTGATGGATGTCAAATTAACTTACCCTATCAAACAACTACACAATATCTTTAAATCAAAACTCATGTGAATACATTCCATGTGAAGAACACCACACTACGCAGTCTTCAGAGACATTGCTACACTTGCTTTCTCAGATGCTTTCTCAGCCTGAAACATAATTGGACAATATGTGAAGATCTATACATTTACAGAAGAAGACCATTTTCTTGTAAATGTGAACATAAAACAAATAGGCAGAAAAACATAGTTGTAAGCAAACATCACAATACTGCACCATAAGGAAGATTAGGAGGATGAGAGGAGACATGGTCAGTTTCAGTGCTCAGGACCATGTACTTAGGAATGCATCCTGTACTGAGGCAAAGTGGAGGGCCTAGTTGTTGACCTCATTTGGCAGCAGGAAACCAACAGCACAATCCTGAATACAAAATAAACAGAAGCCTCTAATTCAGAAACTCTTGCTGAAAACTTGACAAGAATCTTCTGCCAGCAAACGGTTATATTTGAGTAGAGGATTTGCAGCAGTGGGAGAAGAATTGGCTAGTTACTGTTCCAGTCAATACATAACATGTCTGTTTGCAACAGCAACAATAAAAGAAGCTCTAAATACTAGTACAGTGGCTTAATATGCTCAAGAAGCTCTCAGAGCTTAACAGTGCAATTTAACCTATGAGAAACCATACACACAGACAATGCCTGGCAAACCTGGTAATGTCCTTATTACAAGGACTGCACTTCTGCTCAGGAAACTGTGAATTGAAATACCGTGGCACTTTTAAGAAGCAGTCTTCCACAGCAATGAAAGTGCACATTTCTTATTCTCTGCCTGGGAAAGGAACTCCTTTTTAAACAGGCAGAAGACACTCAGAGAACTCATAAAACTTCTAAGAATTTTCTGTTCTTTTCTAAATTAGACAAGTTACAAAACATATAATGCTGGAGTTTAGCAAGACTGGAAGGCTTGGCTAGGTTCTTTTTCCATCAGTTCACTAAGCCTGATCTGATTTGAGCACACAGAGCTCCTGGGCTATTCAGCTTTGTCTAGCCTGTTGTTGTTAGCCACCTCTTGACAAGCACTCTGGTGGAGGTTTGTGTCATCTAGCTGGTTAGAAACAAGTCACATTAAATCAGACTATCACATTAAATGCTAGCCTCCCACCCCAAAAAATTTGACAGTGAAAGCTGGCCGCAAGGAAACCACAGCAAATTCTTGCACATATGCAATTTCTGTTATAACGTTTCATTAGAACGTAGGCTGATAAAATTGCATGAATGAGAGAAACCGAGGAGCAAAATGCAGCTTTCAATTAGAGCTTTCCCATTTGTATTGTTATATCAGCATCCTCAGTTGAGCTCTGATGACTGGAAGCACTGCTTGGCCTCAGTTCTTTTCCTGCTGTTAAGCATTTGCTGCACTCCTAGGAAAATTATTTGAAAAGTTGAACATTATCGCTAAATCTTCAAAGTAAATATTCAAGAAGTTCTGATTTAATTAAGATCCACTTGGAATCTGCCATTAACAAAAGAGAGAGAACATCTGTTTTCATTTCAGCTTCTATTAGTAAACATATCTGATTCAATTTGGGACATACTGCATTTTCATTATTTATGTATTTAAAGAATGGATCCCCAAGCAGCGGACATGCAGGGATTTCACAGAAGACATCTTTTGCCTGAGAGAAGCTATAATACATAGCAACAGCTAAGAATCCAGCCCTTTAGTGTTACTGCAGGAGGTAGGTGATTTTTGAAAAAAACATTGTGCAGGTTTTTGCATTTTAGCCTCTCAGGGTATGACCATAACTGAAACTGCCTCCAACAGGAGACAAAGTGAGGTAGGAATGAAGGCGCTGCCTCCTCACCTGAGATTCAGTGGACAGCTCTGGCAGTAAAATTCAAGGTGTATAAAAATCAGCTCAGACAGACATCACCTGGCCAATACCACTCGCTCAATATTTTTTAAATGGTCACCACACTCTTCTACTGGTTTCTCATGTTGTAGCAAAGGAGACAAAAAATTATATGCCAGCATTGTGAGGCACTCCCATTCAGAGTACAGACTGCAGTAAAGAGAGTGTTATCACCCTCTGACCAGGGACGTCTGTTATTGCTTCTTGCTACCTTTTGTGATTGTATGTAACCATATGTAGGCAGAGCTTGTCATAAGATGACTTTTTGTTCTACTCAAGGTCTCAAAAATGTATGGGAACAATCCTGCCTTTGGTCTGGGAAATTCAGGGAGTGATACCATGTACCGGAAATTCAAAACCCCTCTCCTGTACATTCTAACTCTCAAAAAGCATTTAAAACAGTGTCCTAAAAATAATTTTGATTTTGTTTTATAGTTTCTATAGCAGGTTCAGACTCAGTGTAAGCTCTATACAGTTTGAATGATTACTTTACTTAAAACCAGCATTTTAAAGCAAATGGCATCAAAACATGCTTTATTAAGGCCTTGCACATTTGGATACACTAACTATCTAAGCCAGATGTCTTACTTTTGAGTCAACATGGAATACTGAACATTTGAAATTCTCCCTGGAAAAAATATCAAATTGGGATTTACAAAATACTTCAGTATTGTGGATTCCTTTCAAAATTTGTTTGTTTCAGTAGATGTGTCAACATTTCTTTCAATAATGTAAAAATGTTTTATTTTGGTAATCTATGTATAGAAAGAGCATTTGTGTCAACAGCACAATCTTACCTTACTTCTGTTCAAATGGCACATATTATATACACTATAGTTCCTGAACTGTCATGAAAAACACATTTAAAAAAAAAAATAAAAATTGGCAAAGAAATCTTTTATATTATGCAAAGTTATATATTAAACGTTTTCAAAATTAATATTTGAAATATTAAGAAGAAATTAAAGTTTTCTTTTAATTTTTCAGTGTTTGTGATCTATATGGGTATAAGAACAATATATTAATATATTTAATTTCAAGCAATTTTTTAAAATCTGAAAACTTTTGTCAAAATTTCCTTCACTGCTCTATTTATGCTAGAAATATGGAAAATTGGAAAGGAAACCATTGAGCCTTTTGGATCTCTAACCTGTCTTTATAAGACAAGCCAAGCCTTCTCCACATAAGATCATTACTGATTGTACTTCATTATTGGAGCCACAGTGTGATCCTTTGTTAAAAATATTTAAACTCTGTCTACATGGAGAAAAATAAAGCATCTGGGAAAGGAACAGAAGAAGAATGACTACACTAGGCAAAGAAAACATAAGTTTGGACCAGATGATCCTTGAAGTCCCTTCCAACCTGGTATTCTATGATTCTAGTATGACTTCTTAAGAAAAAGGACAGAAAAGATTCCTTCCAGAGGCCATTTTGAGGCTGCTGAAGAATAAGATCTACCAAATCTGTAATTTGAAACCGTTTATTCTGGAACCTTAGAAATGTTGGCATTTGTGCAGATCTAAGCACAATGAGTCCATCTTATCTATGGTCTTTAGTTGGTAGAGAAATGCAGGCATTCTCAAATTTTACAAAAAGCCTATGGAATTGCTTTTCCTAATACTGTTTCTCAGTTTGACCTCATTCTTCACTGAGTCTTCTAGCAATGTTTGCATTATTTGATCTTGCATGAGGATTTGCAACGAGTTTTTAATGATACTAGTGTCCTGTGCTCACTTTTGTAACATCTGGATGTCTTGCACTTAATTGTGAAACAAAAAATTATTCGCATTCCATAGATTTTCACTTACAACACCGAGCCAACTACCTCTCTTTTGGTAGATTGATCTATGCTAATTTAAAGTGAGAAAAGTCTAGGTTGTATCTGATATACTCTTGGAAATCCTCAAAACTCAAATCCTTGGCAACCTTATCCTCAAAACTCAAAAATCTTAGTATATTTTTATTGCCAGAAAAGAACAGTGGGTGACCATTTTATATGCCTGCTGAATCAATCCTTACATTTCCAATTGAACAAACATTTTAGAAGGCCAAAGGTACTGACAATGACTTCAGTGTCTGATTACTCCTCTGCACCAGTGCAAGTGTTTATGGGATCAGGGGCTATGGCTCAGATTTGACAAAATATTTATGTTAGTTACTTTTAAAAAAAACATATTTTTTGAGGGGGGGGAAGGATATAATCTAAGGTAAGATAAATGACAATTCTGCAAGCAGTTTCTCACACTTATTAGCCCTGGTGATTTAAAAACAGCAGAAATTAGACACATGTTGCTGCTTTTTCATTGGAATCTTATCTAAGATCTGTAAAATTTCTTCCAGCATCCGAAAAATATAACTTTTTTTTCTCATTTATCAGTCAGTTCATCCCACCAGTCAGCTTTAGGCTGGAAGGATGGTGCAATGGTGAAAGACCTAATCTAAAACCTAGTGAGAAATGGATGCAATTCTTGTCCTCATGACCAACTTATCATCAAAACTAATTTCAGTAAGGGAATCAGATATCATGACAGAAAAATTATGATTATACTACTACAGTTTAACAAGATTTTAACTCTTTACTAGTAGGTTCAGGATTTTTTTATTACTTCTATACTATATTAAATCCTGTCTGGGAAATTCTTATTCTTTCATTGTTTCTGATGCCATTCCAAATGTCTTTCCAAATCTTTAGATAAATAAGTTTCAAGGTTTCTTGAACTTTGATATCTCCACTCCTTCTTCAGAATTTCATTACAAACAGTGAGCAGGAACACTCAGTACAAAACCAGCTTCAAACAATAAAAAAGGTACAGGAAACACTTAGATGTATGAAGGTGCCTTCCTTGCAGTACTGACAACAGCCTGAATTCCCTGCACTGTTAAACGACCACCATTGTCTTGCAACCTGAACTGAAAATTGCATCTGAATTGGTCTACAAGGGGCATCCTGCAAAGAATATTTTAAAGTAAAGTACATTGTTTTCTAACATGATCATACAGGTTTTTATTTAAAGAGCAAGTAACTAATTTATTCTAGCTGCATTTGGCTTTTCCAGTCACCAGCATCACTAATAATATGGCAGTAAGCAATACTTCCATGTATTACGCAGAATTCATAAGGCGAAAATGTTAAAAAAAAAATATGCAGTGTGATGGGAAAACAAACGGTGCTTTTCTCACCAAAATTAAAGGGTGCAAATGAGTCAACAGAATCACTGTGTAATTGCAACAAAGCTGTCCTAGCTGGCCACCTGGAAATCCATTGAGGTTAAGTCTCATATCCCTCAACTAATAAAATATATTCTGAAATATCATTTGATGCTGGCAGATTAGAAGACTTTTAAATTTTTTTCTCTCCTTCTGGCATGTGTCCTGAACACAGGTCCTCTGTCCATTTCTTCTTTACAAAATAAATTAGCAAACTCTCTGAAGCGGTGCTGATACTTGGCACCTTACAATGAACACCGTAAGCATATTCTCTTGTGCATGGCTTCAACCTTGAGAAGTATCCTGGATTTGCAGCTCACCTCTTTACTTGCATGTGGCAACTGAAGCAAATAGACAGGAAAGTGTCACAAGGGCCTGCTGAGACTCACTCCTACCACACTTATTTACTATGGGGAAATA
>JAOXNG010000001.1:153761613-153783232 GCA_028566535.1 Scolopax minor | reverse complement strand
CATTTAGCTAAGCTACAGCCTGTCTCTCATAAGGCCTTTTCATCTGCTGGAAATATCAGTTAGGTTACAAATAAAGAAGTGTTTATAACTCAAATGCCCAAGGCTGGACCTGATTTGAATGAACTTTGAGTTGAAATGAAAACCATTCAGAGTTCTTATTTCAGCTGATAAAATTGGGCTTTGAGTTTTAATTTCCATCTTAGATACTGAGGTGCAAATATGGATTCAGGGTGACTCTTATGACTGTTCTTAAATAGCCTTCTAGAAAGCCAGCTCCCCAGGAAGAAATCCCAGCACACAAAAAAGGGAGGGATTGCTCAAGACTTGCAGAATAAAACCTTGGAAACATCAATCAAGTGCAAATTCATTCCACGTCCTGAACTCCTGGAATCTAAGAGCAGACAAAAACGAGCATAACATTTCTGAGGTGAGCCCTCTGTTAAACACTTCCCAGACATTTCTGCACTGGCAAACTCCTGCAGTAAGCAGAAGCAAATGGAGAAAAGCAATTGGTATTTAAGAGTCTAAGTCCTCTAGGCATCTTTGGATATCCTAACTGTGATGAAAACAATTTTCACAACAAATAGGTTCTAGAAAATAAATACAATGTATGTTTGTATGTATAAAATTTAATGAAGTGGACCAATGCTAATTGCATTACTTCCTTTTTCCTGATTAGATTTTGTTCTGCTTAAAGGAAACACAGATTAGGTGTGCTATGATACATAGCCTTCAACTAAACAAAACACATTGAAGTAAAATATAAGAGGGATTTTGCACGAGCATGATGGGCTTCTAAATAAAAGGATTAACAAAACAGATTATTATATTATATCAAGAGATAATTCTAGGAAAAGAAACACCAAGTAACTTTCATTAAAGATAGAAGTGTCAATTTTGAAAACCAGGATCTTTGAAGAAAATTTTAAACAGAGGCCCCTCCAGCGCAGGCAGTGGCTAGAGAACTTCAATCTTTTATGTAAGACCGTAGTAATTATCTTCTGTATCATCAGGTTATATAAAATGACTGGCAATATCCAGGAATGGTAACTCAGATCTTCTGATCTTCCTGCTCTCTACTTTGTTTGACTACCCATAAAACGTGAATATTTTGAACTTTAAGGCAGTAAGTGAAACCAGACGATTATTTATTAACAACATCCAGCTGGGGAGCACTTTGATGGCAGAGAGCAAACCTTTTTCAATATACACATGGCCAGATTCTTTTCACATTAATTGAGATTGACTGCTCTTTTCTAAGGCTCCCCTACAACACAGCAGTAAAACACATTTTTCATTTAACAGCTCGACATGCCAACATGTCTCTAAGCACACTTCAACAAATTCACAACACGCCAGGCAGCTCTCATCTAAGTCACGCAAGTCCGACTCAACCCTAGAATGGCAACCTTTTGTTGTTGCGGCATGTGAAGAGCAAAGCTGGAGCAGGATTCCATTCCTCCATCTGTCTGCATCGCTGGGGACACCCAGAAAGCCCCATTTCTGCCCACTGCTGGATTTTGTGAGGTGTCACACAACCATCACTCTCCCAAGGAGTGCAGGCAGGTTGGGCTCATACTTGCAACTTGTGATAAGGCTGTAGCTTCCATATTCCACTGATAAATGTACCATGGGAATAGTTACTGAATTGTGAAGGATGATAAAATACATGCAGGCAGATTCCGGATTTTATACTGGGAAAAATTCTACTACCAGCTTGCTGAGAGTGGTATGAGAATAGATTTGTCCTTGATGTCAAGGAAAATAGATTTTTTTTTAAATTTTTTTTCATTGAAGTCTAATGCTTATGTTGCAGTGTTATTATTACATTATTATGTAATTACATTTACATACATGTACATACATTTACATACATTACATTTAAATACATGTAATTACATTATTATGTAATGTTAGTGAATCAAATGTTCCTTGGACCTTTTTCTGGCACACAGGAGACATAAATCAGACACTTCAAGTGGATGTTTTTCTACTTGGTCACCCCCAAATGGCATAACAAAACTTGGGTTTCGGAAATGCTGTAAGATTTCTGCTTGTCTGCAATTTGAGGAAAGGAATGGGAAGAACATCCAGGGCACTTAATATATTACTGAGTGGAATCAATTTCAAAACTGGTGTCTGATGCAAAATTCTCATTTCATAATAATCATCCAGCCTTCCCTGTAGGGAAATCTCAGCTGTCCCCAGGAAACTCCATCATGGCACTCAGAACATAGGCAGTTCCCTTGTCTCCCCAGTATATCCATAGTTAGTCCTGAGAATGTGTATTTTTCATACAGAACAGAGTGTGGATAAACAGCATTATTACAGAAGGTAAAACAAAGAATGAGACTGGAAGCAGACTTACAGGAATGAATGGGAGTTGCTGTGCCTTGGGTCGAAGTATGCAAACTCTTTCAATTAGCAGCATCACTCACAGAAAACTCCATGCATACTAAATTGCATACTAGAATGAAAAAGCATACTTAGAAAGTATACTAAAATGAAAATAAAGAACTGCCTATTGATAAAATGATTTAAACCTGAGAATATAAAGCAGTTTTTGTTTTCAAAGAATTTTAAAGTATGTTTGTGACTCCCCACTGACATTTCAAGGAAACTTAACATGACATTTAATTATTGTTGATTTGTTTTTCTGTATACAATCAACCGCATATTTCTTAGAACGTGTTTGTCTCATAAAATGCAATCCACGCTTGGAATATTAATATGCAAAAAGGGGAATTGCCACCAAAGGTAAGGAACCCAGAACTCATTAATCTAGTCTTTGTTCTGATAGAAAAGTCATGCAAAGCAACCAAAAGCTTACTGAGGTGCATTACAATTTCTATAAACTATTTGATCTGGCAGATTAAAAAGAAAAAAAAAAAATTAAAAAATTTGTGCAAAGGGAAATATTGGGTTCTCCTAGCTGGAACATTTAAATATCAAGTTAAAATAAGCTAAAGTTAGATATGAGAAAGAGCAGGCTCTTGTTAGCAATTTAGCAAAGATTTGACATCACTCATGAGAAAAAAAAAAGATTAATTTGCAATCATACTACTTTTAAAAAGAAAAATAAAAAGACAGCTTTCACTTATCAGTGAATTGAACGGAAAAAGAAAATGCCATAAGTAAACAAAAAAAATGCTGGTTTAAAAACTAAAGTTCCATTTTATTGCAACTTAATGTTGCTACTTGGAGGGGTAGTGTGGTATTTATCAAGCTGTCAGATTTTCTTAATAAAATCTGAAATACAAATTCATATGAATCTAGGATCTGTAGCTTTCATTTAAATTATTGGTCATAAGGTAAAAATCAAAAGAACTGGTATAAACTCTACTGAAATAGACTGAATTTTATTAAGTACTGGATGTTACATAGAAAGGAATTTGTGTATATTTGATTCAGTCTCCTTTAACATGGAAAATTATAAAATAATACAGGATGATTACAGTTTAAATATTAACAGTGTAAAAAAAGCACATATTCACAGCTGCTTTCCTGAATTTATGTATGTAAATATGTAGTGTTTTGAAGATGCAGTTCTCTAGTCAGTGATGATAATACCTATTTTTCAAAGTGATTCTGCAAATGATGCTGGAAGCCAAGATTCATGTGTGTCTTTTTTTCTATCTGTAAAATATGCATTAATAGGTATGGTATATATTAAAACTTGCAAAGTCCATATATTTTTTTTTTAAGGATTTAAGTTCTTAAATATAAGTGTGAGTGTATTCCTTCGTACATTTATTACAACTGAAAATTATTCTGTAGCTGTAATTCTGTAGGGCACATTCAAACATGATTATCCCTCTGGTGAAAATGTTAAAATTTAAATCACACAAACAATTTATTATTCTGTATTCAACTCCAAGATAAAGTTCTCAATTTTTTAAAGGTATTGAAGTCAAGCACCATGTTGGCTGATTTTAGACTTTTAATCTTAATTATTTGAGAAGTCTCTTGTACTCCTTCTCTCTTACTGCATTTGCTACACCAAATTTTTCCCTCAAAGCAGTAACCACAATAAAACCCCAATTAATACTATTGCAGTCTCTGGGATACTTGCTCTTTGATCTGGCTAATTTTGTTACAACATAGGAATCTGTCAGTTCAAAATGTCTTCATATTATGAATTAAAGAAGCATTTTGTACGTAGAAAGTTGTCATGAATTTGTGCCTGCTCCCAGTCTGAACCCCTGAAAGCCTGCATAGTGTCTCTTTGAGAAATGGCTGGAGCACAAAGAATTCATAGGCTTTATTGGTCATTAAGACATGAGAAAGGGAATCACCCATTATGATAGCCTTGTATCTAAATAGTGATGATGGATATTTATTTTTTTTTTCCTGTTGGCTTGGAAGTCCTTTTTTTCTGAGAGAAATACTACCTTTCCTTACCCTCCAGGTGTGCAGCTGGATATGTGTATCACCACCTCAGATTGCATTGTTTTCCATTTAGGATAGCCTTTCTCACACAAGATTATGATAAATCTCACTCTTGAGAGTAACAATGCCTAAGGGAGTGTCAGATACTCACATCTAGAATGAAGGGTGCTGATACAATCCTGAATGACTCACAAGGACAGCTTTATTAGAGTCCACTGTTGTTTATATGAGCAACAAAGTCTGTTGGCATCAGACAGAAGAGAGCAATGATACACATCACAAAATAGGATGAAAACAGAAAAGGCAGGTGGACAGTAAGAGAAAATTAAATGCAGTCAACGACAGATGGATAGCCAGGATGCAATTATGAGTATTGCATATATTAGCTACCAAGCTCTTATTCTTTATCACTTTATAGGTTCGTATCACAATTTCCACTTGCACAAGTCATAACAAACCTCCTCAGCATGCTAATGGACTGCTCTATAGTTTTAAAAACCACAAGGAATAGTCTCTCTCTGTTTTCTTCCCGATAACATGCTACTCAAGGGTTGATACCACTGTGCAGAACTACACACATCCTTTCCTACAGCACTAGCCCCCAGGACTGCAACATACATTCTAGCACCCTTAGTTCTCTGAACTTTATTAACCTCTGTTTATACGCTACTTCCCAGAAAATATATAACATCATTATTCCACAGTAGTATAAAAAAACACTTATCATGGCTACATAAGCAATAAGCCAGCATTATCCTCTATAAGTTTATGATCATGCTTCAGAGAAAATAGTCTTTACTTTATCTGCAATATATGGCAGTGTTGCCATGTTTTTGTCATTGATATATGTCCTAGTGATACTCTTCCTCGGTTGTGTCCTCCTTTAACTCCTACATAAAGAAACTGTTGGCTCACGCTGATGCTCTCAGGAAAGGAAGTAATTTAAAACTGCCTCAGCCAACTGTATTTCATCAATTAGAATAGCAGCAATCAATTATATCAATTACAATAGCAGTATCTGAGTCTACACGTTTATCTTCAGCCAGGGATGAAGATAAATACAGACTCAATGAGTGAACTGATTCTTCAAGACTTTTTTGATATCTAAAATGACATTTAAGCAGATTCTAGACACTAAATTAAAAAAAAAAACACAACAAAACAAATCCAAACAAATAAACAACAGTGCACTGACGAAGTTCTGGTGGCCACTGCATTAACAGAGGTATCTGTAGTCACTTGGCATCTCTCTTCTTGGCTTGAGGGTTTCCTCAGTGGAGACATTCCACCTCCCATAAAATCTCTGTGTGTTCAATACCATGATTAAAGACTAAAAGACATTCAGTTCCACCAGCTCCCTGAATCATTGAGCTCCACACAAAGTGGAGCAGCCATAGCCACTTATGCCCAAAAATATAGCTAGAAGAGCAAAACACGTCCATGTTTTACATTAGCTCATTTTCTAATGACAGTGTTATTAAATATGTCTGTTCAACTCTATCCCTCTCTCTCTGTTTTACCGAGTGTCCTAACCACAGGCTGACAGAAATACCCAGAAACTGGAACCACTGCCTCAAACATCTGCAGCTAAGTTCTGTGTCCACCCCAGTTATTCCTAGATAAAATATCCAGTAGACTTCATTAAGTTACACCATTTGAAAGCAAAGGCTTTGTCAGCCCTTTAAGATATATTAGAAACTGATGGCTGATTTTGTCTTCACACACAGGGATTTTCAATGTATATTGAAAACCATGTTGAATCAAAAGGTAGCTCAAGAAGTGAGTAAAAGACTCTGTCAAGGGAGGCAGACAAAATGCCTCAGAGGCAGGAGTATAATGAAAGGTGGTGGTAGCTTCACCCATTCATTTCTGTTCATCATCTGTGACAGTCCTTATCTTTCCTAAGGAAAAAGCGCTTTTTTAAAAAATCTGGTGACAGAAAATAGGTCTGTTTCAAGTGATCATGGTTTAATTTCCATGTCAAATTATCTAAATTAAATGATAAATTAAAACAAATTATTAATCTGTATGTTTGATTTCAAAAGGGAAATGAGAGAAAGAGAGTTACTCAGCAAAACTGAAAGAACTAAAGGACACAGGATCCGTATTCAAGATTTTCATCCTCTCTTCTTTTATAAAGAAGTTTATTTTAGAAAGATACTTGCATATATCAATTTTTCAAGGCAAGTGTCCCCAAGCAGACTGGCCACAGGTACTAGCACATATGCAGCTGACCAGGGATTTTCTGGGATTCTAAAATTTGGTGACATGATTCCACTCTGTGCCTTCCCAGTCTGAGCTGCTTTAGGGTAATAATAAAGGTTCCCATAGTTATAACTAAACTACTCTTGAAACTCTGTCTGGATAAAGGCATCTCATAAGATTACCAAATAGGTAGCAGCTTTGTTAAGATTTTTTTTGCTTTGTTAAGAATTTTGCAGTTTTGCTGCCAGCCTTATCTATCTGCAACTTTCTGCTCTTCATACATTTTCTCTATACAACCCAGATTAAGGAATTTCTTGGAAAGTAACTCTTCTGCCTTGTTATCTTATTGTTAAAGGGATTTTTCTCGGAATACATTTTAAGCCTTTAGAGTTATGCATCTTTGACCTTTCTATGCATTGTAGCTGCAGTGAAATAAAGACTAAGCTTTTCTTCATGTACATATATATCTAGTCAGCTATGCATGCCTAGAAGCTTACGAGCTCTTAAAAGTTAGTCAGAACCTATGAACTACTTAAGACTTAAGTCTTGGAATTCTTATCAACAATATATAGAATTGTGAGCACTCAAGGACACTGAAGATCAGGCCCACAGTATTTTCAAATTATGTTATTTCTGAAAAAAAGGTAAGCATCTAATAAAACATTAGAAAAAAATGAGCAGAAAAATACAGACAGCCAGGAAATGGTAAAGAAATTACAACTTTGGACTGGAAAATGCAAACTTAGAAGTAAGGTAACCACAATCTGTTAGTTATTTCTCTGCAAGAAAGCTCTTCTACTGTAAGCCCACTTTAACAACACGCATTTTGTGTGTGTGTTTCTGTGCATGTGTGTCTGTGTGTGTTGGGAAATCCAGAACCAAAATTGCTTACTCTTTAATGTGAGTATCATGAATGTTTTGCAGCATAAATCACAATTAGATAAACCTTGCCAAAACTTAGCCTGCATGTGAACGTGTCCCGGTTTTGTTTCACTGGACTTTTCTTAATAGTCTTATTTTTCTCTTTTTAAAAAGCTACTAGAATGACGTTTCCAAGTATTATATCACACCACAGATACTTTAAGTGTTCTCTTTTTCTTTTTCAAATCATGTCTTTATATCTAGATGTTTATGAGTAATGTCCACACAGGATATTGAGCCCATTCATAGGGGTAGCCATCCAGACCAGACAACAGATATAAGCGTATATTCAGCTTGTTTACACTTACTTAAATGTGGTCCGTGATGTTGACAACCCTTAATATTAATGATTTATTTTGTAAAACATACAGAAATAGTAATTGGGAGCAAGACTGCATCTCCATGATCACTAAGGTTACCTGTTCGGCCAATTGGTAAACAAACAGAACAGAAAGACCAAAACTGCTTTAGGGAACTCTGCTTCTAAAACTAGATCCACTGAGAGCCTTTCATTCCATATTCTGGTAAAAGTAAAGATATTTTGAAGATCAAATTATCCATATGATGAATTCATGAAGACTACAGATCAACATAGAGACCTATGAGAGTTTATCATATTGTCTGTTCAATTGTCTGTTTTTTTCTGTCTAAGCTGAAATTGATTTTTAAATCTAAACCAAACTTACAAGCACTAAAGACAAAATTATGCACTTCAGTCTATGTAGTTACCATCATTAATGCAATTATTGGTTAGAATTATCAAAACAAAGTAATTTACCATTCAGAAAGACATTTATCCCCCTCATGGACAATATTTCTAAACAATTATTGGTGGTGTTCTTGTGAAATTGTAATCAGAATAAGCCAAACTTCAATTGCCTACCTCAGAGTTGAACGTTAGAGAGTACAAATTGCTTTAGGGTAAGTCTTTCCATCTTCTCCAATACCAGAGCTACCTACAGCGCCTCATATTATTATGGAGAACACTGAAATAAACTCCCTGAAAAATAAACAATCAAATAAAAAAACCTCTCTCCTCCTATGGAAAAATAAAGGCGCAGCAGCAGATTTACAACACATGAACACCTGTGTTTGCTTTTCAGTTCTTTAAAAACAAATAAACAAAAAATGTGAAATCTTCATTCAACAAATATAGTCATCAAGGCAGCATTAAAATCATGACCATAAAACAACCCAACATGAGTTTCTGAGTAAGCCTGATAAGTAGCAAGCCTAATTTAGGCTGTAGCTTGACTGAGTGATAAAACATACCTGAAATAGATTAATCATTATGAGCCACACTGCTCAGCTGATTGTGTTTTTAAACAATCCAAAGCACCAACTCCATCTTCTGTCATAGGAAAATACACTCTCCACTCCAGCAGTATAATTAGGTGTCTTTCTTCTCTTTTTTCCCTTTTTTTTTAAAAAAATTGCATAGTAATTTTTTCAATCTAAGAATTTTATTGAATTTATAAGCAGAAAAATAGTAATTTAAGGCAGTCTTTCCCCCCTTATTTATCTTGAATTCACTCATATAATTGTGGATATCTACATGCAATATGCAAAATTACATTAAATATTACATTCATTTTTCTATTAGGTAAAACTGTTTTAATGACTTGGGTAAGTCAATTTCCCCTCTTGCTTTGTTTTCTAATATATCCTTTCAATGAAGCTATTTCTTCTCTTGTATGTAACTCCATACAGAACCTCTATGTGACTTAAAGAAAAATGCACTACTTGAAAACATTGGCTTCTGTCAAGATGTATTAATATCTATCTCACTGGCATCATAGATCTTCATTATGAGAAAACTCATTCAGCAACACAGAAGTCCTTTCCTTTCTTTTGTCAGTGTGCTGAACTTGTGTTTCTTAGAAAAAAGTGGAAGAAGAAACAAATCTGAGGAAGAACCATCTAAATATAGTAGCCCAGTTAATCTAGAAGGTCACCTAACTTCCCTATATTGTTTAGGGGAAAAGAGAAAATCCTTGAGAAGAGACTGAGAGACTACCTTCTTAGTTTAAGATTTTAATTCGGGTGGCATGAATACATTTTTTGACTCTATGATAATTGCTTCTGTGGCAAAAAGTTCTCTGTATCTCAACTGGAGAGTTTAATTCTATATTTAATTTAAACAAATTATTCCTTGACCAGACAAAATAAAGATGCTAAATATCATACCAATGTGTTGCCTGCATGTATGCACTTCCCTATTGCAATAATCCAGATGCTTGTCCTGGTGTTTTGCATCACTTTCTTCAGGCCACATTCCTCCCATTTTCTTGCAGTCCAGGGGTCCCTACCCAGCACTGTGGTGAGGAACAGCAGAGGGTACTAAGTGGTGCTCATGGGCTGACTGCCAAGGCAGTATGCGAGGGCACACAGCAGGCAAGTGCTTAGCGTGAATGTCAGCCATTCCTGCAGTCTTCCTCCTCTGTGGAGGAACCACTGCTCAGAAACCTCATGAGAATTTCAAATTTTATTTTATTTTTTAATAGTAGAAAGCAGCTGAACCCATATAGTGTGAAAACCTGGGTATGCTAAAAATGAAATATACGTATAAGATTGGATTGAAATACACTTTTAAGTAATCACTCATTTAATTCACTTTGTAAAGACTTGTCACTAATTTACGTATAGTGACCATATTGTAAATACACAGTTCTGTGCATATATATTTTTTACTCCAAGCAGATGCATAAAACATGAATCCATTTAATTTTCTTCCATTAATTGTCAAGACACAACACCTGGACCATTGAAGTATCTGTCAGACTTACCTGATAATACACTAAGGAGCTGTTTCCATTTCATCTAGTCAGCCTTCAAGCAAGTAGATTCATCTCATTGTCTCATTTCCAGATTTCTCGCTGCCAAGTGCTTACAAAATTGAGTCAAGACATAGAAATGTTTCAAGAACTATAGATTAAATATGCTAAGAGAAATGCAAACCACTGTCGTCATGCAATGGACTGTCTTCCAAGTGCTGTCAATTCCAAATAAAATCATGGGAGCTGAAGTTCTCTGCAAAGTCATTTTCCTGGACGATTAATTCTGAATTGCCATTTACAGAATAATTGCACTTTTGTTTCCCTGGGGATCTCGCTGGTGTGCTTGAACCGGTGCTATCCTTCTTAACCCTCACATCAAAATATATACAGCAGAAATGGAAGTCATGAGCTTATAGGTCATTAATGCAGAGTTGGGCCTAAGGGTATCTTTAATAGTTCTGTTGAGGACATCCTTACAATGACTGCATTTTTAGGGGAGTGGAAAGATTTTGTACAGAAGGACACAGCTGGATCTATTCTGAGAAAGGTTAGCTGGGACAGCTGAATGTCCCTGAGGAGATAATAAATTGCATTGGCCAATTTGATAGAGCTGATTCTGAACTGGAGGAAATCCAAACAGCAAAAGCCTTTTGAACGGTAAATACTTCCCCCATTAATTGCTGAAAATACAGGTAGGCTTGAGGGAGTTTCAGTTCAACTATGGTTTTTTTTTTTTTTAAGGTAACTTACAGATAAAAGATGTGCTGTACTTGAAAATGACTCTCATGACTTTGATGAGGCTCAGGTTGAGAAGAATTCCTCTTTCTCTCCTTTTGGGAACCACCAAGGGAGGAGAGAGGCTAACAAAGTTAATGACTTGATGTCAGAAGTCAGGAGTGGTGGCTCTGAGGCAGGAAGGAAGCGTGGCTGCCTCCCGCTATTGTGCAGGGTAACGAGGAAAGCGCTGCATTAGCAAGAACATCGTCCTGGCCATACTTTTGTCAAGCTCTGAATAGAAGGTCACCGTCTCCCTCATTTTTCCCTTCCAATCAATATTTAGCCTGCTCAGCAGCTGCCAGAGCTGGCTGCCTCTGAACTTCATTGCTGTAAGTTACTGAGAAACCGGCTTATTATGACAACTCAGATCTCCCATCAGATCTGACCTGCAGCGGCTGCCCTGTCTCTTTCAATCTACTCCAAAATACAAAGATCACTCCAGCACACAGCATTTACTCCACAAAACACTGCAGAGAAGCTCCTGATCAATAGGAAAAGTAACAGGCTATGAAGGGATGGGGGGACAAGTATGTTACATAGACAAAAAAGTCTATCCAATAAAGTCAAGGTAACTAGTTGTTAAAAAATTATACCTATGAAGACATATTGGTTAGAAAGTTTTGTCTCCTCGTCTTTTACCAATCAGGGCTTCAACACAAATGGATTTTTCAAAGGTCGTTTCACTTTTCACAAGACCTTGGGCAAGACACACAGTATCTGTAATGTCACTAGCCAATATTTTTTTTGCGAGATGTTAGATAAACATTCAATAACAGAGTCATTTTAGCAAAACTTATCATGCAGACTCAGAGATTTAGGGATTCAAAAGACTGATAACAGTACATACAACCTTTAGTCCCTTGGTTAATAGTTGGATGGTAGCAAGGGTCTAAAACCACCGTGGTAGTTGTTTTGGGAGATGCTAAGAACTGAAAGAGCAAGGCAAAAAAATCACTTGGCATCTTGTTATGTAGGTAGCCCACAAGAAGTTATCCTTACCAGGTAACTAGATTTAAAGTGCATCTGTTAGTACATTTTACAATATTAAAATATTTTCATTTATTTAATCCTACATATTTTTTATATGAAAGCAGGAACTGGGAAAGAATGTTCTGTCTTTATCAAAATTTACTTTTCAATATCAAATCACAGTTTATCTGTTTAGGAACTAGACTATTGCTTTAGTATAACATAGCAGACCTTCATATGGATCTTCAGCTTCAGTCTGAATGCATGTATTCATATGAATTATTCCTTAATAATAAAAATTCTTTATGAATTACAGTTTTGAAAAGCAATATTGCATCATTACAAGATTGTGTTCTCTTTTACTTCAGTTTAAAAATGCTGAAATCTGGTTATTGTGCAAAACACAACTAGCTTTACAGAAAAGGCAATGAAAATGTTTTATTTTCCTATGGTAATCTACTTGGAATTCTTTTGGCTTTCAAGAGGTCAATGATAAATCTGCCTGTAAATTTTCAGTGGGACAAAGATGATTTTGGGTGGCATCTGTATAAGCTCTGAAGCAAAACAGTAGAATTTATGCAGAAAAAGCAGTACTGAAAATAAATCTTTGACCAAATGAAACTAATGATGAATAGAATGACAGCAATGATATAGCTATGTATGTAAAAGCCTAAAAAATAATCCTAGCTAGCCTTTGTCATTTACTTCAGGTAGAAATTCAAAATACCCTTAAAGAACTTTTCTAAGGTATCTCACTCACGTAGGAAATACTGGTACTCTTACTGAAACTAAACTTTTCAAAGTTTGACCACTACTTGTGGATGAGTTTTGATTCACCAAGAACTGCGTTGTGACTATCTTTGCATAAATATCTCAGGGGGAGGGAAGTGATATATTACTTAAGGTACAATTTTTGAGCTAGGCTCTATTCCAAGTTCTGTCCCAACTTCCTCTGTGACCTTGAACAAAACACCTAATTCCTCTGTATTTCAGTTCCATTTCTATAAAATGAGGACAAGGAATTGTGCTATCTCAAGTGTCCTGCAAAAAGAAATTAATTAGCAGTTGTGAAGCACTCATATGCTGTGGCCATGGCAATCTTCAGCCTGACAAAAATGGGGCAACGTGTAGTAAGGGTTTTTCTGTGTTCTGCACACCTACAAAAGATGCTTGATGCTTGAGCACTTGGCACTTATGAAATCAATCACAGTCTGTTTCCGTCCCCTGTTTGCCTCTGAAGGAGCACAGACATATAAGAATTTGATTATAAAGCACCATGCTTGCTAGACAAACATATATTTTTATGTCTGCTAATCCAAAAACAAGGAGAAAAAATTCTGTTAGAATTCTTATTCCTCCACTAACACAAAATTATTTCTTAAAAAATGTATTTTGGGCACACTAAAAACTAACTAACACACAAAGAAGAAAGAAAGAAGAAAAAAAGAAAATGGAGCATCAGCTTCAGAAAATACCCAGTAGGGGAGATTCCCTTTTACCTACTATTTTAGCAGCTCACGTACTCTGCAAAATATGCACAGCGATCTCTCCTATGGGAGACACAGCTTTAAATCTCATGGCTACCTCACACCTCCCACATCCCATATTTCTCACCTATTTCTATTATTTCCATTTGATGCCTTCCTACAAATTCATCACAGATTTATAAATAGTTTGGGTATGACTTAAACTGGAGGTGGGATTGGCATATTTAGAATTCATCGACATTTTTGGAGGTTTTGATGCAAAAACAACATTTAAAATAGGTATTGATAACTGGTGATACTGCATATATATGTAGAGCTCTTATTAATATTTATACATTGCCTATTTATGTTACCTGCAAGTTAAACACACAGCTGAACGTGTTGGTTAATTCTCTTTAATTCTCTCTATTATCAATATTCACATCTCAAGAATATTCAGTATGTCTGTAGAGGTTACACTATTCTAATTCATTCCTGTGAGATGTGTGCTATGACTATCAATTTCACAAATATGAGTCAGTTAATGTCTGAGAGAAAAATAGGAAAAAGCCCACACTAATAGAACAAACTTTTAACCCTGAAGCTCAACTAGCAATTTTAGTACTATTCTTTGGAAATACATGCTAGATCTCTGTAAAACCTGTTCATTTCAAATGCTTATATTTCTAGAATTTAGTTTAATTGTAAGGGTACACTTTTAATAAAATTTTGAATAAAATCTGTTATAATACAGTTTCAAATTAGTTCAGTGATTATTCAATTGCCCCTTTCAATACTGGATCTCCTTGATGTTTCAAAATCACCAGAATTCTTAAAGGTTATTTTATTCACACACATCTGTAAATGCTCAGAAAACATGAATGCTTCAGGAGTTCTCTGTGTATCCATATCTACAAATGTTCATCATATGCTCCTAATTTAGGAGGTTTTTTAGGCGTTGCCATTACTTTTGGCATTCCCATAGCCCAAAAGTGTTTTCCCGTGATGTGTACATTCAGCACCTACTGCAATATCTGACTAACCCCACAAAAAAGTCACTACAAAGATGATCAGTAAAACAGAATTACAGAAGTTATAGACATTGTAGACTGAAGAATGTTCAAGTGTGGTCGATGCTATTCTTCCCCATTCTGACACTTAATTAACACTCATCTGCCTTTTTTTTTTGCCGTGAAAACGAAAGATTACTGTTCTCTAAACTTTACTGCAGTAATCTCAATTACTGACAGCTTGGTAGTATCTAGCCTCGCTGTGAAGGCAAGAGTATAAATCCATTTTTGAAAGGCAGAATAGAAAGGATGATACTCTAGATTCAACATAATTTAACTTACATGCACTACCAGATTTGAGAGGCAGAAAACGCTACTTGCATTTTCTGAATTATCACGGAATCATTGAATTGTTGGAGTGGGAAGGGACCTTCTAGAGATTATCTAGTCCAACTCCACTGCCAAAGCATGAACATCTAGAGCACATTACTCAGGACTGCACCCAGGTGGATCTTGAAAATGTCCAGAGAAGGAGACTCCATGACCTCCCTGGGCAGCCTGTTCCAGGGCTCTGTCACCCTCAACATAAAGAAATTCTTTGTCATATTTGAGTGGAACTTCCTATGTTCCAGGTTGCTGCCCCTCATCCTGTCACTGGAAACTACTGAAAAGATTTCAGTTCCATCCTCCCTCAACCCACCCTTTAGATACTTATAAGCATTAATAAGGTCTCCCCTCAGCCTTCTCTTCTCCAGGCTAAAGAGTCCCATCTCTCAAACTTTTCTCATAAGAGAGATGCTCCAATCCCTTAATCATCGTTGTTGCCTTATGCTGGAGTCTTTCCAGTAGTTTCTTAAGTTTTAGAAATGCTGAAATAATGAGACCCTAACCCAGGTGTTATTCTTGTTTTGGACATATTGGCAGTGCATTCAGTAGCTGCTGGGTAATGGACAGGGCAACCAGCATTACAACCTCCTGATGTACTATTATAAAAACATGTTTCTTTTTTGACATATTTTTGTCTTTCTCTGCAATCCATATATCACTATTAATACAAAAAAACAGAATCAAAATCAGACCTTCAAATATTAATTTCAGTCATGTAGTTAATGTTCAGTGTTGTTATTTAATTGGAAGTTACTTCTTTTCTGAACTTGTCAGGGATATATACAAGATAATTGGCATTTCTAGAGATGTAATTTCTTTTTTTCTCAGAAGAAAAAACACATTTGGGTGTGGAAACTTATAACATCTCTTTATTTTCTGACCAGTAAAAAAACTGTGGGAAAAAAATATTTTTAATTCAGAACAACAGCCAAAAATATTTGTGTCCAAAAAAGCTAGCTTGTCATTAAATTACTAAGGGGATTCTTCATTATATCTTTGATAGCTTAATTTTCAAATGATAACATGAAAGGGAGAAGGAAAAACTTATTGCTTTATTGGTACTGCACCTTACATTTCTCAAATTAATTTTAAATACTGAATATGGATCCTCAGAAATAGGAGATTTAAACTTTTCTCTCACTTCTCACTAATTCTTTATTTACACAATGAGAAGACTGATTTGAGACATGGCAAGAACATACCTGCAAATAACACTTTCCATCAGATCAAATTAGAATTTTTTGCTTTCAGAAGGATCCTACAAAATGTTAAATCCCCAGACAATTTGCGTTTGGAGGATGCATTCAGAGCTTTGAGGGGTCAAATTCTTTCTAGGTACAAACTATAGGTACAAATATAGTGTACAATTATAACTAGATACAAATCCTGTCATTATGCTTCACTAATGAGTGAGCTTTAGATATCTGTTAACACTGTAAGAAACACTGAGGAATTGTGATCCTTCCCAAATAATGAAACCAGCTGTGCAGTGTGGGGTTTATTTGTGTATTGCAGATTACTCACCATGCTAATATCATAGAAGTCTCCAGAACAAGAACTTTTCCCTAGCCAAACCAAAATCACCAGAATTAATAAAAGATCTACATAAAATACTATATAACTGTGTGTATTGTCCTTGCATGTCATGATGCCCCACAGATGGTAGTTTACCTGGCTGTGTTGTCCCTGAGGCATTACAGCTCCATTTCTGTTGGAGGAAGGAGGGAGCCCTGATATTTCTGTGGGTGACTTGAGAATTTGTTGCCTTGTCCTGTTTTAAGGCCTGATCCTACACTGATCTCTACATTGAGTACACGGCCTTTCGGAAAACAGAGTATTGCAAGACCAGAACTGAATTCCCAAGTAGGTTTTCTTTGTCCATTGGCTTGTTTATTTTCAGTAGAGTTTGTTTATTGATTAGAAACCATCTAAATGTCCCAGGAGCTAGAATGTCTATGTTTTCTTAGTGGCCCATTACATTTTTATGCTGGTTGATATAATTCGGAGCTACTTTTAATAAATGAGGGTGTAAATCAGTAAAATAATAGCATTTAAAAGCATACATCTTATTCTACTTTCTGTTGAGTTTGTTGTACAAGTTGATACAAAGGAGGGGTTGAATTCTCTTGTCAAAACCATAGTACCATGAGGTTAGAAAGGAAACTCTTGGAAGTATGGTTAAATTTGCTTGATCTAGTCATGATTTCAGTGAAAAATACTGCCAGGCACTATTAAAGTGAAGAGATCCAGTATGAAATCCGTGTAGGGCAAAAGAGGTTTATTGTATCTTCTACAATAGGAAAGTAGACAGTGACAGATGGTTCAGAATGAAAAGTTCACAGCAAACACTCCTCCTTTAGATTATGGATAGTTTTGTAGAACAGAATATACATACCTCAGTAAAAAAATCTAGCTTTACATCTGAAATTGAAATGCATATTCAAGCACCCATCTCCCCCAGCTGCTATGTAAGATTATGCTGTTAAAGATAGGCAAGCTGGCTCAAATAACATAAGAAAAGACCAACCTGAATCTCCAACCAAATATAATCTTGATTTTGAAGTAAAATTACATTTTCAAATACTGTTTGAAATATCCTATACTTCCAGTTCCTCTTTGCTTGTACACCTCTTTAAAACAAGCCCAGGGAAATATTGCATTTTAATTCAAATGAGCTCAGAAAATTTTTGTTTTAAATATGAAATATATAATGGGAAAAGTTTTGTGTAATTCTATGTTTTTAGGCATTTATTTCTATGTCAAATTCTACAACATCATCATGTTAAATTATGGTATATTCTGTATCATTCCTCACTTTAATTATACTGCTCAAAAAGTGAGAAATATATTTAAATAAGATAAGTAGATTCAAATAGACGGTGAGGTGGACTTGAAGGCTCAGTTTTTTTGTAAACTGTATTTAAACACACATAGCTGACAGTGATATTTTACACCAACCTGATGTGATTTGAATACAATTCAAATCTATTCCCACTATTCCTAGTTTAATCTTGAAAGAATATTATATAATCAAGACAACAATATTGTGTGATCAGGAATCAAGCTGAACAATTTCCCCTGAAGTCATGAAAAAAGAGGCTTCACAACAACCTTTTCATAAGCTTTGTTCCCTGTTTCAATCTATGTTTCATGAACAAGGCATTTGCTTTTTACATCATAGGCACCTAAGATCAGATAGCAATTGTTTCTAATTTTTAGAAGGCTGCTCAAAAGGTATTCTATGCTAGCTCAACCAGACTACCAGGTGCAAAGCTATCACTTATTTACAATAGTACTCACGACTGGAATATTGATGGGACACTGCCCATAGATTGTGACTGCTCCTCCTGCAGTGTCATTATGGACCACTTACAAAGGATTCATCTCCAACAGGGCATTCTCAAACAAACAAATTTGTTAGGCAACACAGATCTTCAGCTGAGAAGTACAACTGCCACACACTAGAAAAACATGCTTGTTTCTTTATTCTGAGAATGACAGCTTCTAAATGAAGTTATTGGGGGGTTTCCTCCATTATCTGCAACTATTCATCTACTTCTACTGTTATAATATGTATTTTTTTTCTCTACCTTCCTACTGTCTAGATTTGAGTTGTTTCTTTGGAAATATTCTTCTTCCCTTGCTCCCATGATTTTCTCCACTGAAGTCCTGTATTAGAAGAAACCACTCACATAGATTAACAGATGCTTTGTAGGACTCAATCTTCTATTTCCATACTAGCCACTCACCATACCCCTGAATGTCATTTAGTCGTTCTTTAAATGACATGTAGAATTTTTTGTCACTCTCACATTGTCTCTCATAATCTAAGAAAATTATGCTGATGGCATCATCTTTCATGCTAAGAGTTATGGTTATGCAGGTAGTGGAAGGAGACTGGAATTACTGCCAGCTCCACATGATAGTTTTGACTTTGCTGAATATTAGCTTTACCTTGTTTCTGAAATTTACCTAGTCCTATTTCAAATACTTTACACCACTCTACTGTCAGTCTTCTGTCACAAGTGTCTGTGCATCTATTCTCCTGAACAACATATTCATTCCTTCATACAACAAGCTTGTAAGTGCCTTCCAACCTTAATGCATATCCTTCATCAAGCAACACAATTGCAAGGAACAGGTTCAAGACATCAATATAGCCCCTTGGGCAATAAAACTTTCATGCTCTTAGCTAGGTCTACCCACAGTGTTGGGTGGTCAGCATGTTGCCTATGGAGTTATTCTGAAGTACCTTTAATGGACTTGGCTCCAGGCGTAATTTCTGTGTTGCCTTTCTTTGTTACATTTAATATAGCTGGTGCGGAATTTAGATTAAATGTAGGGAATGTAGAGAAACACCAATCGCTTCTGGATCAGTAGGTCTGGATGTGCATTTCTCTTTGCTAGGGCTCGGATATGTGTTTGTGGCCACAGTTGTGCGCCGTGTTGTGCAAGAATGGGAGCACTTAAATCTGTCTCCACGATCTGGGAAACAACTGGAACCTTATTTTGTTAGTGTAAGTTGCTAGAGATGTGTTTCTGCTGATACTGAATTTTAAGCAGAAAGAGGGGAAACTGGGCTGAAAAGATTTCTTATTGCCTTCACGTTCCCACTCTCGTGAAAGTTTCTTAAAAAAACACATAACCAAAACCCAAGAAAACCCACCTCAGGAGCATTTGTGTGTTTGGGGGAGTGGGGAATGCTGTGTTGGAACCACAAAGTAGTTAATTTAAGGTAGCTCAGTAAAATGCTGCTCAGTGTAGAAGAGCTGCCTTGTCCATACAGGGAACCTCTTGATGTTTGTGATTGATTGCGTTGCCCAAATGTTGAAATATTAATGACCTTCTTGGACTGAGGACCTAAAGAGGAAACTGAAACCAATTCTGTCATCACAATTAAAGAGTCCCCTGGCTTTAATTAGCCTGACCTGGGGTATCTCTACCCATTGCTGCAGTTAAAGAGAAAAGAGCCCATTAAAGTCCAGTCTGAGACCGATAGCTACTTAATTGAGCACCTAAAGCCTCAAGCCTTTTAAATCAAATACTGTCCTGGACAGTCCCCCTGGTTAGATAATTAGCTCTCCAGCCTCTCAGAAACCATGTGAAACAACTTTTTCAGTAAAGAATAGTTACTGTGGAAGACTTCCTTTACTGGTAAGGAGGAATAACATTTTTTTAAAAGATAAAGCCTTTTTCCTGTTAATGGTATTACAGAACAAAACCATTCATCACAGTAGAGAAGGAAAAATAAAGTTAATTTTCCTGGTAAATAATACAAAGCAGTGGAAAGGTGTTCTGACTGCAAGTAATTTATTTTTTTTTAATTTTAGCAGACAGTTTGGCTGAAGTGACTTCCCAAAACAGACCTGTTCTGGGAACACGCTTAGGGAAAACCTAGGATGTGTGGGAAGCCTCTGGATTAGTTTGACTCCATTTATTAGAATGCACAGACATTCAAGGTGTACGACCGCTTCTAGTCAGAAAGAATTGTATAACAAATGAATGCTTAATGAAGACAAGTGGTGCAATGAGATCCTTATTCCGAGAGCACTTTCGTTTGGGTGGTGCAATTGGAGCGGGGACCGCGAGAGCCGCTCACCGGATTCAGATTCTCCCGGACACGTAACATCGCCTGGATGTTCATCTGCAGGACTTTGCCTTTCTGCCTCCATCCCACCCAGCAGTGCCACCCCCTACCCCAGGTGTTGGGGATTTTGGGGAACGTAAGAGTGCCTTGCTGCTTCCGCTCGCGGTGCGTCCCCTGCACCTTTTCCTCTTGCCAACTTCGTTGCTAGTAACAAAGGAGGAACGAAAATGCCCATCGTAAAGCTTCGGGAGTAATCTCAATGCATCGTGTAACTACTCGGAACTGGCCCTGATTTAGAAGATGCCCTAATAATGGCCCCTTAGTTTCCTGACAGTTTAGTCCCTTTGGCTGGAGGTCCTGACAATGTATTAGTTCAGCTTTCCCTTTGTAGCCAGTGTGATTCTGCAGGAACGTGTCAATGTGTCGTGGATCTCAGACTAATTAGTTTTGAAATGGAGTTTTGATTGAACTCTTCAAATCGATGCTGCTGCAAAATTTGTTTCTCAGCTTCCTATTAAAAGCCATCTTAAGGGGCAGTTTTACTACTCTCTCTGTCGTTCAGTCGATACATTTAATAACAACTTACAGGCTATTTTCAATAAAGTGGCGACAGCAAATTAGTAGTTTGAACATGACAAGCCTCCTCTGCAAGCTCGGATTCTGAAAATTCAAAGCAATTATTTTTATACAGAGGCACACTGCAATCATTCAGATTACGGGTATTCTGTTGTAATGCGTCTCCTAGGTTGACACAAACAGAATTTTATGGCTTTATTTGGACAGGAAGGAGATGCAAATATTAATATTTATTATGACACCAATACGCTAATTTGTAAATCCTATTACTATGTTTTACATCGTGCAGAAAAGTGGGTCTGTGACCCTGCCAGCTAGTTCGGTTTCCTGTTTTACTGTGAAATGATTGTGGTAGTCTTTATAAATATTTGTATGTATTAGGGACCCATGCAAAAGCAAATAAAGGTTTTCTAATTCTAGCTAACGCAGCCTGTAAAAGTAGAACTCAATAATCATTATTGTATTATATTTTGAATCGATGTGTTGTGCCTTTAAATGGATTTGAAGAATTATGTATATATTTTTCTTTGCCACTCTTCTGCCTATTCCCCCCTC
>JAOXNG010000001.1:153738259-153750253 GCA_028566535.1 Scolopax minor | reverse complement strand
GACCTCCCCTCGCTTTCCCTCCCTCCCACACACACACACAGAATCCCTGCACTGGCCTTCTTCGCTCCCTGGATTGAAGGATACTCAGGTTGCCTGAGCTGCACTTGCAGTTTGAAGGAAGCTGTAGCATAAGGAGAATATGTCCCCCTGCCTGTGCTGTCTTATTTGTTGCACAGCAGCTAAAGATTAATTTGATTAATAACTGAATTGTAATGTTTTGGGTTTTTTAATAAATTTGTTTTTCCTTTCATTAGGACTATCATTCAGTAAAGTACTTGAGAACATAATGTTTCATTTTCTTCTGTTAATATTTCCCCTTTTCATTTGTATTAACATTTTATAATCTTGTCATTGTATTTGACATTTATTCTTCTTTCTTCCCCATGGTCTTGATTTCTCTGTCAATTATCATTTTGTACACATTATGAATCACTTCAGAGCCTGCCCATTCTTGCAAAACATTAATCATTAACTTTTTCAATAAACAAGCATTTTTAAAGATATAGAATGGTGTTTTTTGAGAACAGTGTATAAGATTTCCACCAGAAATTCCAGTCTTTCCCTCCTATAGCAATGTATAGGACTCAACAGTCTTCAATCGTAGGGGATTTCAAGGCTCCTGTGCAGGTAAGGCAGGACCAGCAGGAGCAATGCAGGAATTGCTGCAAGAGCAGCTATAGCATAGGAAAGCTATCCTATAGTTATCATATATCCCATCATCTCTGAGCCTGGTCATTGTACAGGAAAACAAGTAAAGTCTTGTCCTATCTTTTTTTGCTTGTCCTATTTTGATTGAGCAGGGATGATGGAATCCATAGCTTGCTTACATCATTAGCTTACAGATAATGATGTAAGCTCACAACAGAATGACTTCAAGAGTCTAATTAAACACTTATTTGACTCAGGTCTATAAAGTAATTTAAATCCCTAACTGGGTAAAGGTTAGGCACCTGCACTTCTTTGTAATCTGTGTCTGCATCCTTTTAGCAGTAACAAACTCAAATACATCCTGAGACTAAAACATGTTGCTTTGTTTGTTTGCTTGGAGGAGGGAAGGTTTCTTTGCTTTTTGATGGATATTTCCAATGAACTATTGTCTTGTATTTGTTCATATTGCTAGTTCTGCTTATATAAACAGCTTGACTGCTGAATGCATATCCATGGTAACTGACTTAATACAGAATCAGACTGCAGTGGTGT
Source organism: Scolopax minor (assembly GCA_028566535.1). Lineage (NCBI taxonomy): Eukaryota > Metazoa > Chordata > Aves > Charadriiformes > Scolopacidae > Scolopax > Scolopax minor. Next base: position 153,749,053 of record JAOXNG010000001.1, on the reverse strand, counting down.
TAACTTGGTGTTGTTAATGTCAATAGCAGATCTCCTACTGATTTCAGTGCTGCCAGTAACACTAATGTTCTTATAAATTGCACACAGAACTCTATCATCAGTGTTGTTATCAGCATACCTAAAAGTATAAGCTTAACAAGGTTTCTGTATCAGAGGCTTATCTGCTATCATTTATATATTAACATCTCTGTGTCTGACATGCATATACCATGTATCTCATATATATGGAAACTAGATATATATAGATATATGGAAACTCATATATCCTGTCAACTAGAGCTGGACCCTGGTTTCACTATGTTCCTCCTGTACTTGCAGACAGTGCTGGATTTATCTTTGCCATTCCTCTTGCCTTTGAGACTATTCTTCCATACCTTTCAACTATCAAACTAGTATCTCAAGTTCTGGTGCCTCAAGTGGTCTTCATCTGACACAGTCATTTATTGATTGCATTATTTATGATGTTATTGATGCTCAGCTATAGCGTTAACTCTCATTATTCTTCCCAACTGCTTTCCCCCCGAATTCAGTCAATGAAGAGAAGCCTTGCCTTAAAATCAGTAATATATGAACTCTAGACTGGTTGCTCTAGATGACCAATCAATTGCACAACGCAATACCAATCACAAGGGCCTCTTCGGAGGCATTACAGCAGAAATCCTTTTTGTTCTGTTACAGCCTTGGATGATATCTATATTTGATGATGTCAGCTATCTTTCACTATTTATTACACTGTCTATGTGAAGACTCTCAAAATTATTTTTATAGTGACTTAGTGCATGTAACATTACCTCCAAATTTCCCACAGTGTCATATCTTAGTTCACTAATTTTCCAGTATGTCTGTCCAAATTCCTACTTTCTTCTGATAGACAAATGAATATGCTTAAGAAATTTATTTTTGATGACCTCACTGGTAAGTCTAAGTACATCTCAAACTTTTTTATTGTAGTTAGTAGTTGATTTATGGCTGCTGAAACAGCACCAGAACTGTTATTAAAACATAAAGACATTATTTTGGGCAGAAAAAAATAATAGAATGGTTTCAAGAATTAGTATGAGAACCTTGCTGTATTTTCAAGGAACTTCTGCATAGCATAAAATATTATGCAATATTTAACTTTCACATTTGCCCGAAATAGTACAAGAGCAGGTAGGAATACCATCAATAAATTAATTCTAACTGAAGAGAAACAATTGTGTTCTGATTGATACAAAACTACTATATAGCATTATAACACAGCCATACTAAAAGTATATGGCTTCATTTGATTCATAGTATCATGAGTTCTTTGTGATTGGAAATCTGAGAAGCTTTCAAAATATTCTGAAAGGTATCGGGAGGTATGCAAGGATTTTGTGCATCTGATTGTATATCAGAAAAAATATCTGTTACCCACTGTAATAGTTTCCTGGAGAGTAATAAATATTTGTTTATGAAAAGTAAAGAATGACCCTATACAAAAATGTATACTTTCTTCAAAATGTTTTATATGGGTAAAAGCCTTAAGTCAAGTTTGATTTGAGATAACTCTCAAGGAATTACAGATTGGAAAATTTGATTACACTACTACATACCACAGATCCAAGCACATATATACTTCCTGGATAGACTTGATTTGTACTGTGCCAGACCCAGTCCTGTGCATCCCATCTGTTTCTGCAATGAAATTACATAATCTTAAAGTCCTTCTATGAAAGCCTATGACATTACCTGCCAGAAAATAATGATAAATAAGATTTATAGGCTACCTCAGTTTAGCCTGAGAAAGAACAGCACAGATACCAGCAGCTAAGCTGCCATTTTCACAGAGGATAAGTAAAGGCAGGTCAGGGAGCATTCTGTTGTCAATAAAGAGACCGTATCTATTATTAGACTAAATAAACTCATTTTCTCTGACTAGTTACAGAGGATATGGAAAACAGTTTCCTTCTCTGCTCTTTTTTTTTCCTCACACAATTATATATCTTTTCTGGAACCAGGAGTACTTTATGTCATTAAGCTTTTATTTTTGTGTGTGTATACACATATGTATGTCTATAAATATGTATGTATATATGTATGCATACAAACTTTTTTTCTATTTCAGAGGAATATTAAAAGTGAAGGCATAAATATTTTCAGGAATCATCCTGATATACAAGAAGGGCTGCATGGAAAATTCAGTATATACATCTGCTTCAAGATTGTGGTAAACACTTTGGGCTTAATTTTCAGAGTTCCCAAGTAGCCTGAGAACTAATAGGAATTATAAATGTGCAGCATTTTGGGAAGCACTTCAGGAAGCACTTCCTCTGTTTCCAAAGTGGAGGGAGGTAGAGGCCATGTTCAGAGGTGGACTCCAATGCCAGGTGAAGTAAAGTAAAATATTATTTTGGCAAAGCTCAATTAAGATGTATCATCTAAGTCCCCACATTTAACTGTGCTAGTGACTCTACAATATTCCAGCAATAAGTAAGAAAACAAAATTAATATTCTGTAATTAAGGCAAGTGGGAAAATGAAGACCAAGTTCTTCACAATATAAAATATGTGAAAATTTCTAGCAAATTAACAACTAACTTTAAAGCAATGCTACTGATAAACACTTATCAGAAATACTTAGGAAAGATAAAGCCATGTGCAGTAACAGTGGGATATCAAAGGCAATTCTTAACAGGTCTATTCTAAATGCAGAGCAAAACACTGCCATCCCAAAGACCAGTGTGGTAAGCTTTGAGGGTAATAATTTCAAGTCATGTTGCCTTGACTAAACTACCATCCAAAAAAGAACAGGTTGCCGGAAACTATAAAAAGTGAAATAAGTGGAGTTCTAAGTTGTTTCTATCAATACTAATTATGTGACTGCAACAAAGTTAAATTAGTTGACTCTATAGTCAATATTCTCTGAGTAGCTTGGGTTTATGTCTTAATTATTGTGTCTTCTTTAAGAGAACAAATTAAAGTTTCAATGCTGTGCTATTGGCTTACCTCTTTACCCTCTACTCTTTCAAAGTTTTTTCGAGTTAAATAGGTTTTTCCTAGCAGCAAGATAGCCAAGGCACATTTAGTTAATCTGAATCAATTTCTACTGGAGCTACAGGCCTAAAGAAGTGTATATTAATTCAGATATTCAAATATAAGACAGAAAACTTGAGAAGTGAACTCTGTAATTTTTAATCATAGCATATGCTTGTTTCTTTGTAGAAACTTTTGTACTTATACATTTTCAAAGTGAAAAATAGTTAAAGAAACATCTAAATACAGTTCTTTTTTAAAAGTCAGATAGCCCAACCAGTCTCTGGAAAAAAATTAATTATACAAATTACAGATACAATTTTGAAAAATGGATCTTTTCTTGATCTGAGTTCTGTTTCCAGCAGAGCAATTACGACAAGGTTCAAATTCATTGTACATTTACAAACAGTCCAATGAAACCCAGACAGACCCTTCCAGAGATGTATAAACATCATTAGGAAGACACTTTCTAGAAGAATGGCCCAGAATCCTATCTGTCAATTTTAAGAAAATAAATGCAAATGCAGATATATTGAATAAAATGTCAAATCTTTTAGAAGATACTGTGTATTACAGAGATAATAAATTGACTGAAATTAATTTGTGCTGTTCCACTGATATTAATGAAAATTGGCCTCATTTTTTTTAGGACAGAAATCATTACATAGTACTCCATGTAAATTATTTAGTGCTCTATCCACTTGATCCTGCAGATCAGCCTCAAACCTAGGTAAAGTTTTTCATCAAAGACCCAATAATCTGAAGACAATTTTTTAACACCTTTTTTCAAGAAAATATTTTTCGATCTGGTATCTTAACCACAAAAGGTAATGCTGAATAGTTATGAGCCACTATTATACTTTAAAACCTCTGTATCTTTGAAATAACTCAGTTCCAGAAAAACAGTGCTACTTTTTGTTAAGCAGACACAGTCAAACGAAACAGACCTAAGAAAAAACAGCTTTAAAAAGTGAAATAAAAATTCAAAATTCAATCTAAGTATCTAAAACTCTGCCTTTGTTTTTCATACATCTCACAACACAGTTTAGAAGTATCACCACCACCCTACCCAAGGATACCTTCCATTTTTTAATGCTCCATAAAAAATCCTGATGAAAAGTAGGTGATATTTACAGTAAATAAAAGTTGCATAAAGCTGTTGAAAACAACAACAGTAAACAACAAACAGAGGCTGCCAAAAACATACTGACAAAGAAAGACTTAGGAGGAAACTAAAAAGCAATGTACAAAACCTCCATTTCAGTCTTGAACATAATAGATGCAAGTATTAATCTTGGCCCACAGTCGGTATACTCATTTTTGTGTGGATCTGAGCTGGGGCAAACAATGATAATAAGTACAGCTGTTTCCAAGGCTAAATACAGTAGACTGGTAACTTTAATTTACAAAAATTAAATGCTATTTATAAACTTTCTTATACAGGGGCAAAGACATATTCTGAGAAGTGTAGATTTTGATGTGTGAAGAAAGAAACAAGTTGATGATATCATTGTATTACTATGTGATGTACCATTTTGGTTTTGAAAACCCTTCAAATTTAATTGAGGCCTTTGATATTTTGCCTTCAGGAGCTGGCTGTAATCCTGACATATAGTACATATTCTTCACTGTATTCTTGGGCCTGTAAGAAGGTCTATCACAAAATGCAAAGCAGTAGTTATAAATGAAATGTGAATCTTCATGAGGAAAAACCCAAAACAAAACAAAACCTCACTGTGAAAAATAGTTTTAATTTTTACAGCTTTGACAGTATCCCATTAGCTTAGAATACCAAACTACAGGCAAGTCAGTCATACTACACTTTTATTGTGAGGGTATGAAGAAAAGTAGGGAAATATTAAATTTTCAAACTGCATTCACATTCAAATCAAGCTTTGGTAGAAAAAGCTTTTTTAAATCGTGGTTATCCTTAACTGTCAAAATGCTGCTTACATGTTGTCTGGAAAAATTACCATTCATATTAATTTGTCAGGACTTGTCCCACTCTTCACAGTGAAGCAAAGAGAGAGTGTTATAATTCAAGTCAAAGTTGTTTTTTGTCAATGATACTTATTGCTCCTAAATACCAATATGTAGACAAACCTTTCCAGATTCTTAATGTTTTTTGCATGCCTGGCAATTCTGTATTTCAGGCTAACTCTTTATAATTTCCATGTGAAGAGTTATATTTGGGAGGGGAATGAGATCTTTTGTTATGAAGGAGATGGTGTATGTCTTTTGATCTTTCAATTTAATAATATACATTATTATTCTGACATGCTACAACATCAAAGAAAGCTATTCTACAAAAACCTGACCATCAAATTTCAGAGAACTTGCTTTGCATAGTGTACCTCCATTAGTGTTTCCATACAAGTTGTCAGTATGACAGTCACATGTCTTCATGCATTTCTATCACCTCATCTAATAAAATGTCAAACTTCCAATGCACACTGAAGACAAAAATGTACAATATGCAATGTAAAATGAAGACGTGAAAAATCAGAGCATGGCAATATTCTGTAAACAGGGGCAGTTGGTATCAGACTGAAATCTAGAAATTACAGTCTCTTAGGTATAATGCTTTCATTAAAATGTTCAAACAGTGTCTCCAAAGCTAATTTTCTTTCTAAAGTACCCATGCATAGAAAATACAGCAATAAGACATCCCCCTGCTATGCGTTTCTGAATAGCAGATTAACTGCAGAACTAGAATGATGTCAATTTGTTTCAAAATATTGCAGCAAAGCTTTTGAATGGATGAGCAATTACTAACAGAGGGTGCAATTATAACGGAGTCACAGGGAATGCTTTAATATGGTTCTTCTCCTGTGTACAAGGAATAACAAGAAAATGTAATGAAAGAGGAATAATGAGACAGCTGGGTTTGACAGCACCTTGGCAGCTGTCACTAAGAAAGTAAGTGCATTAGTTCAGTGGAGTCCGTTCTTCAAGAGACCTCCTAAAGAAGGATAAGGGAAATTAACCTCTTGTCAGAGGGTAGCTGAAAGCATAACCAAAAGTGACTGTAGAATATTTACTTGAATCAAAACAAAATTTAATTTTTATAGCAATTAATACTTAAAAGACAGTCATCAGGGCAGTTTTAACTAGAGAATCTTTGCATTTTTTTCTCTTCTTATCCCAGATACCCAACTTGTGTTTTGTTTCTTGTTTGGAGATGATATAAAAATCTACTCACTTGTGACCTCTCTTCTCCTCAAGCTCACTCAACAATTCACTCTTTTGTTTCTGAATGAAATTTTTACAAAGTGCTTTTTGCCATTTGTCACATTAAGGTGGCTTAATATTATTTCTACACTTAAATAGGTCCTGCCTGGAGCCAGCTGGTCTGCCTAGACAGGTTTGGGAGGAAGAAAATTAAGTTTCAAAAGCAATGGGCCAAATTCTCCTTTCAATTATCCGTTGTAACCTCGTTATGTACAAAATCAATGATACAATGTGATCCCATGTTTTGCTACTAGAATCAATATAGTTGTCTTTTATGGTATTCAAATGCTACAAATATGGCAAATGTTTTTATTAAAGATAAATAACTCTAACAGCACAAGCCCTAAACAGAAGAAAGCTTTACCTAGATTACTGCCAAAGTCCATATATTTTGAATAATGTTGTTCTTAAGTTACCAAAAGCTACATGAAACAAAAGTAGGAGATCAAACTGTACTGTGCTCATTTCTGGGATTCTCCATACAAGATAGATGTGGACAATGAAGGGCCACTAAGATGTTTAAAGGACTGGGGCATCTTTTCTGAGAATGACTGAGAAAGCTGGGACTGTTGAGCCTGGAGAAGAGAAGGCTCAGGAGTGATTGTTTTAATGTATATAAATACTTGAAGGGAGGATTCAAAGAGGATAGAACCAGGCTCTTTTCACTTGTTCAGTACCAGAGGCAATGGGTGCATACTGAAACACAGGAGGTACTCTCTGAACATAAATAAAAACTTCTATTTACACTGAGGTTGACTGAACATTGGCACTGGTTGCCCAGAGAGGCTGTAGAGTTTTACACCCTTGGAGAAAGTCAAAAGCCATCTTTTGGGGACTTGGAGGGTTGGGCCCGATGACCTACAGATGACCCCTTCGAACCTCAGCCATACCATGATTTTCTGATTCTCTGAAATATTCATATACATGGTACAAAACTCTGGAAAAAAGGTATGAACAAAGATATCCAACAGCACAAGTTGTTTCTTCAGCACACTAGTTCTATACCTACTGAGTAATAAATTCCCTTTGGAATCTCCCTACCTAAACAACTCATCCAAAAGAAGGAAGTTATCAGCAAACCTAACCTGATAGTATACTTTAGATTTGAATGGCTTTGTTGTGGGTTGTTTTGGGTTTTTTTAACAGACTTACAATGATTTACAGTTTCAACTATATAAACATACATATATGAAAGCAATCAATTAAAAATGTATTTCATCTTCTTTTATGAAAAACTTTTTTTTCTTTTTTCTTTTTTTTTTTTCTTTCCAAAGGTACGGATAATTTCTCTGGAATTCTTGTACAGTCTCACTATTCATAAACATGCTAAACCTGTGTAATCATGGGGTTTCAGAGCTCCAACACAGCATTCAGCTCTTCATCGTCTTGGAAAGCAAGTCAGATAGACCTCTGCCATCCAAATACAGGCTATCACAGAGAAGATTTGTTTGGGTAAGAGAATCAGGTGCAAGGTACTGTTGGCATACATACACCACAGAAATTGCCCTTTTTATTACCATCTGAAAGTATGACTTTTGTTATTCTAATGTGTATAAGAGTTTCCTGACTCCTTCTTAGTACTAGTTGATATTGTTACTGGTATTATCTGCATAATCAAGAAATATTTACCATTAAATGTACAGATATTAATATGAGGAATAATAATAGTATAGTATCCAGCATCACGAGAGAGACACACCGTGACTCACTCCATTTTGTCACACACTCTACAAATGCAGGACTAAAACATGATTGCTCCCCCAAAGAGCTTTAAAAAGTCTTCCTTTCTGTGCTTTCATGTTGTAATTCATACCTCATTTTTACTTTTTAGAATACAAAAATATTCTTAAAGCACGCATAACCATGGTGGAAATCTAGGGGTAGAATTAAAGTGCAAGGGTATTTTTTTCTATATCTCATCACTAACCACTTACGTTTCCCCATTGTTTTACTACATGCATCCCAGAGCAATCCAAACAGGAAATTAGATCTTCTGGTGTTCTCCACCATTTTTCAAAAGAATCTGTGCATGAGAAGATAGCCTACTTCCTAGACTATATTAACACATGATAATTACATTTTCAAAGCAAAAAGGAGCACATGTCCTTTGTAGTCTTTGATGGTAAGTTTAAATTGCACTCATTGCTTTATAGCAAGTATCTCACTCTAACGAAAAATAAAGTTATAATTCTTCACTGTTTTCCAACTTCAAAGTGCTTTGTAAATATGACCTAATTCATCACAATTTTCAGTACTCACGGGAATTGCATACACAACAGCAGAGATGGGAAGAGCAAAGCACACAGGCTAATGGTCAAATTTCATAATTTTTGCTCAGGATCTTCCTTATATCAAAACTGAATCTAAGAAAGAAGTTTTTTTTTTTTCAAAATCAAAAATGTAGCTAAAAGTGCAGCTTTCATGGATTTGATGTTTGGCATTTGGCGATAGAGCTTTCAGAAATCTCCCTGAGTCCACAGAAAACCTGAGGATAAGTGCCAGGCCTTCAAAATCTGCATTTAGCAGATATAAATTATTTTCTCCACACCAGAAAGCAAGTAAGTTCTTACAGACTTCTACTACCAGTTTTGACTTGCTTTAATCTTCCTATAAGAAAATTTGGCCAGTTGGCTCGCATTATATATGGGCCCCTTAACGAACCAGTCAACTCTTGCGCCAAAAGCTTCCTATCCTGCAAGTGCAGAACACTTCTTCCTTGCAATCACTGCAGCATAGTCACAAAACCAGTGTATCCATGGCTTTGAAGCCATGCACATCTATCTAAAGGGAACAATATTATTCCTGAGGATTTAACTACTCAACAGAGGAAGCGTCATTATTGTGATTTGCCCATCTATATTTGCTCTATCTATAACTTGATGTGATCTGTGAAAAAAAGTGAATGAAAATAAGAAATGTTTCAATAGATGAATTCTGTAGTCAGCAACGATATTTAGTATTGGCAATATTTCTTAGTCTCTTTTTCCAAATCTTTGTCAATGCACAATAATAAATGCATGGGTTTAAGTAATTTTTAATAATGGAATGATACATGTAATTAATATGTACATTTATCTATCCTTTATTTATATTTACACATATGAATTTTAACCTCTCTCTCCATATACTTAGAAATATTTTTACACATATAATATGAAATATATTGGATCACCATCCACGATGCAAAAACAGTAGGGAAAGCAGACTTGCTGATACTGAAGATCACTTATACATATCACATATAACTGCTCAGAAAATGTCTGATTCTCATTAGATAGCTGTATAATTAATTGCTTAGAGAACACTGGCTTGGTTTCCAGAACTTTTTTTTTTGTCAGGAACAAGTATATTTGGTAAAACTAAATATCTGTGATGGATTTCTGTTTTCAGGGATAGGGAAAGTAGTCTCAACATAAATGAAAATTAAGAATATTTCTGCTTTTTAAGTAAATAATTTTTTCTTATAGAATGTCAATGTTTTGACGTAATATTTTTTCTTTACTGCCTTTTGCAACATTTCCTTTAGCATGTGCTGGTACCTCACATTCAAGACAACTTAATTTACTTCACTTTTTTCCTCCCTTATTCCTTCCAATCCACTGCAAAAAAAAAAAAAAAACAAAAAAAACAAATAAAAAAAAACCCAACCCAGTACCTTCTAAGAGAAAGGAACTAACTAATGCAGGAAAACTCAGTTATAGAAGAGGCTGCATTGACAGTCTGGTGGTCATGGAACTAAAACAAAAAGTCCGAGTTCAAGACCAGTGCTAGTCTAAGTGCTCTAAATCTACACCACAGCAAGGCAGAGGGACATGTGAAGAGATGAAAGAACTTTGGTCATACTGAAAGAGCAGAAATGCCATATGAGCCATAGACTATATCACTAATAGTAGTGATATACAGTGACAGTGTAGCTGGGTGAAAAGACCATCTCTTGCCCAATAATTTTCTCACCGAGGTAATAAGACCTGACCTGTGAAGCTCTCTTTCAAATTGCAAAACACTGTACATGTTACTTAACAGATATGAACAGACTGAGCTTTACATTTTTAATTCAATTGAGTTCAGTAGAGGAGATATAATTAATATCATCTAGAATGTAGCAGTGCTCTAAAGTTAAGCAGCCAAATCACCAAGCCTCCATCTCTAAAGTACATAGTTTCATAATACTTGTTTTATCTAATCAGACAGACAGAATAATAACATGGAACGTCCTCATCTGATTACAGTGGTTCTTCTAGGTGTGGATCCATCAATATTTGAAAATAAAGGTGACAAGTGAATCAAAACAACTTGTTTCGATTTCCCAGGTTAGGACTCTTAAGATTTTCCTATATGCTGAATAAAATACAGAAATGCCAGTACTTATATTTTATTCTATATAAACTGGAGTAGGTTTTCAAGTATCCACATAACTACAGACAGTTGTTTAGAAAAAATCCTCTACACATCTATTGGAGAAAATATTCAATAGAAAATAAAAAAAAAAGGAATGGAAGGGAATGGAGGCATAAGGGGAGGGCAGAAAATCAAATACAGTAAGCATAAGCGTTTTTATCCCTTCCTT
>JAOXNG010000001.1:153698257-153714775 GCA_028566535.1 Scolopax minor | reverse complement strand
GAATCAGAGAAACACCCTGTGGCTATTGCCTTTTCTCCTCTGAACTCAGGGGCAGAGGTCCTGTTTCTGCTCAGAGCTCAGTGTATAAATAAAAGGATAACATGTAAACCTTAAGCTTTAAGCATATAACATTTAAGCTTTTCTTCAGCTGTGATATCGCTCATTTTTTCTATTCAAGACTTGCTTCAGCTTCTCTTTAAAATGTGAAGTTCATTCTTTGTGCTCTGTACAGCATTATAATGTTCAATGCTGCTGTTACTAATTATTTCAATCAACTGTATATTGTTGCTCTGAAAGTTTCATAATGCAATCTACTATTTTTCAGCTACTGTTACATTTGTGTTGCTTTTTCACTTTCTAAAAGTCATAAAACCACAAAATTGTGTTTTTTCAAGTATTTCTGTAGCTCTGTGTAGATAAAGGTTCACCTAGTTTCTTGTGAAATTTGCTTGATCTGGATAAAATTACTATATCATGAAACTCACACCTGACTTTCATATTGCCTCTTGGAGATATGAAGTGTGCTTTCAGTTTCTTTCTGCCTGGTAATAGATAAAACCTTCCTAGCATTTCTCCCGGATTTCCTTCTGTGCTTTCCCTTCTCCCTGTTTTACTTCTCCATCACTCCTGCCAATGACAGAGCTACCCAGAAGTGCAATAGCAAAGTCACTGGTACAAACATACACAAGTGTGTCAACATGGACATAAACGTCTTCCTAGGTTCATTATCTGCTTCCTAAACATTGCAATACCACCCCTGGAAACCTGCACTACACACTACATCTTAGCATATATTTTCAAGTCATTACTCCTTTTTTTCCTCTTCAACTATGCCATTTTTTTTCATTCCTTATCCTTTTCACTTAAAGTATGTAGGAAAAGGGAACACTTTTCCACTGGTCTCTACTGTTATTCCCCATTATACCACAATTATGCCCAATTATGCTTTATACTTTCCCCAATCATATGCTGAAGTTTAACATCCATTTGATGGGATGAGAGATGATGTATGTCTCAGTCAAGGACAAACTGTCGTTCAGACAAAAGTCAGATAACCCAAATGGTGAGCCACAAAGCTGGAAAGGTAGGAACATTAGATTATTAGGAAAAGGACAAAAAAAGAGATAAATATTGTCAAAGAAACACAGAAACCACCTGGAGAAATCTTATTTATAAATATCCCATCTGTGATGTTCAGAACTTGACATCTCCTATCACTTCAATATAATAAAGAAGAAATTCTCCTGCCTCTCAGGGAGCTCTGCACAGTTCTCAGCCTGTTCTCCCTGCTGCCTACATTTGTGGTGCTAATCAGGCATGTATCTTATGTTTATCATTCCCTCTCCTTAGCAACCAGAGTACAAGCAAAGGAAGGAAATCTAATATGTACATGCTTCATTGAAGATTCTTAACTCTTAACCTTGCATTTTTCTTTCCGGAAGTGCCACATCCTGAATTTGGTTTTTTAGAGGTAATTTGGGAATAATTTTCACACTAGAAAGAAAGAAGAAAGTACTCTCCTCGTGCTTTCTGAAGAACACACAAATATATAAATATTTCTAAAGCAAAAACAACCAGGTAAATAAAATCAAGTAATTTTAGCAAATTTTCACAATCTTTAAATATTTCAGCTCACCTTGTCCTTTTGAGAAGCATACTAATTTTTAAATCAGGAGATAGCTAAACTGCTAGTCTCTTTTCTTTATTTTGGTTCTCAACTAGAATAGTTCCAAAAGGGATGATGATACCTTCATGGAAGGAGATGTATGGAGATGTATGAAGATAAAAATATCAAGTCCAGGGCTGTTTAAAAGATATAGAATAAAGCTGATAAAATATGCTTTTATGATCACCAGGATTACTTTTAAGGGTAACCTATTTACTACAGTTGTCTTATTGAGAAAGGGTAGGTAAATGGAGGACCTTAAGTTCACGGTTACAGCACTCCCTTGTGTTTGGGATTGCCTATTCCACTGTTATTATTCAACCTTTAACTGCCTCTCTTCTAACTTGAGGCAATGAGAGAACTGTTTGTTTTGTCTTTTTGTGCCTCACACTTTTCTGTGGATGACTCTGGAAGAAAGAAGTGGAGGGGGAAGGAGGGGAGAGGGGAAAAAAACCCACCTCTTAAAATATCCTCCAGTATCTCCATATGTATGTTTGCTTAACAATACTGACAATATGGGTAGAATAAATACTGTTGAACTACTCTAAAAACTGCTGGAGTACAAGCATATTACAGGATAGTGGCACTCTGCAAATCTGCATTCTACTTGGCATTGCAGTAATTTACTCATGAAAGCAAAGCCATAGAAACAGTTTTGCAGTCAAACCAGGGAGCAATGCCTCATTGATATTAAATAGTTGAGGTCTTCTCCCCAAAATCATAATACTGAAACCCTGAGTGCTGGTAAAGATAAGCTTGTTTTTAAGTATGGGTTACAAGGAAATCACTGGGTAGTAGAGAAGTACAAAGAATATTATGCCGAACAACATAATTTGCTAATAGGGGGAACGATGCACATCTTGAGTGATCCAGTTCATTAGATTCCCTAATCCTTGTTTTCGCATGGAAAATAATTTGGAGCTACATCCCTTGGCACTTAGGAAATGTGCTTTCTTTTACAAAGCCTTGTTGCAAACAGCAGCCCCACCTCTTTTAGACATCTAATCCTGCAGAATGTCTGTGGAAGGCTTCCAAAGGCACAGCATTCAAGAGTTGCCACTGTGCAGAAGGCTCTGATGCAGAGACATCCTGCAGAGGCACTTCACTTCTCAAACATATTTTGAAGTACCGTATAGCCTTGCTCCTAACACACAAAATCAGGAGAAAGGCAATGGGAGATCAGTGCTTATCTATAAAATGATGGATTCGTAGCCCTACTTTCCTTGGAGAGCAGAAGCACCTGATCTGCTGTTATTGTGGTTAACTTGCTGTCCAAGTAACCAGAGGGAAATTTATCTCATTTAATTTTAGCTATCTAGTCTAACCTGTCATCTTTTTTAGATGTCTGTCACCCTAGGCACCCTTCATAGGTTCATTTGCCCTGTCACAAATGCCTATGTTAGAGGAAGATGGATGGCTCTTTGGAAATGTTATTTTTCCCCATTTGATACAGTGAGTTTAACTGAGACTTTGAAATCTGACTTTTAGACACTAAAGTTAGACCTGATGAATCTCTCTCTAATTAATGGAGAGAGTGCAGAAACTCCAGAGGTTAATTCAACCTATCTATTTTAAATTCCTATTTAGAGAAGAGAGGAAACCATTTCCTCCCCATTAACTATGTAGGAAGCCAAGTTAACTTGCTTAACTAGACACAGCTATCAGACAGTAAAAGTTGCCAAAATGAATTATATCCCAAGCAAGTCCATAAGGGATTTTTTCCTTTTTCAATCCCTTCAAATCCTGGGAAAAAAACTCAGACTTTATAGAGATTGTGATTTAGCTTACTGACAGTGAGGCAAATATAATTTGGGAGATGGTTTTCTTCTTTTCTTTTTTTTTCTTGTTTTGTTTTGTTTTGGGTTGGATTTTTTGAGACAAGGGAAATCACATCCAAGCTAAGTATCACTTTAAACTTACTAGGTCATCTTCAGCTTCAAGATAAATACATAACCAGAATACAACTGTTTCCAAACAGCTTGGAAAAATTCCACTTATTTACAAATTTCAGTATGGAAAAAAAAAAAAAAAGATTATTTGCCAATCTCTTATCAAAGGCCAGTACTTCAACCCATTTTCCTGTTAGCAAATCTAATTTCTCTATGAATGATCAGCATCTCTTAGGCTGGAGTGCTAAGTACTCAAGGAACACATTATTTGCTTGTAAATCCCATTCATACATGGAAATTAGAAGTGATTTAATTGACAACACTTGTATTCTTACGTTTTACAGCACTCAGACCTTTCAAAAGGACACTGCCTTATTGCTCTTTTATGTTAAGAAAACATAGGTCATTTTATGTTCTTATTAACTGAATAATGGCCAATTACCATCCTAAAGCATGTAGTAGCCTTAAATGCAAATTAGAGTAAGATAACATAATTCATCTGCAGGTTAAACTCTTCAGTGTAATATAGAAAATCTAATCTTTCAGAAGGTGCACTTAACTTTTCCTGTAGCATGTAATCCTCCGTTAGATAGCTATTTTCCCGTTTTGGAGGAAACTGACTTGAGAAATAAATTCATGAGGGTTAAAGAAAACCTACAAAATTAATAGACCCTCATAAAGGCCGAAATAAACATACTTGTTCCCCTAGATCTGGGGTACCATATCTGAACTCTGAATTAACAAGACAGAAGACAGGCTCCACAATATACTGTGCATAACAGGTTTTTTATGTCGTAAATTTATCCTGGGTTTTTTTAAGTTTTTTTTTCAAAGATTTTTTTAAAATATTTTCTTGGAAGCTCCATTACACAAATAGAGTATTACAGATATTGCAGCAAATTGTAGTCTGCCTGAATTTACTGTAATGGCTTGTCAAGTTTTAGAAACATTTGAGAGCTTCATATTTTTTTCATTTTTTTCATATTTTCATATTCATATTAGCAAAGAGCATTGCTATTTTAATGCGCATTGAATTCTGACTTTTTTATGCAGATATTCAGTCCAGATGCAGTTTTAATGTCCTCAAGTGCGGTGCAGTTTGTGCATTTTAGAAATTAAAAGATGCATGAAAACATCATCTCCTGTTTGAAAAAAATAAAAATAATAAAAAAATCAACAAACCCTGTAGTTAAAACAGGCAAGCATATTTCCAGAACAGCTATTCCCTATAGAGATCTAACAAATTTCCCTTCTGGACACAGGGAGTTTATCTTATGCTTTTAATGCTAATTGTGTCGATTTAGTGGAAAAGAACTTAGAAAAGTGGGTGCTATATACAGAAAACTGCTATTCTGCTCAAAAAATGAGTTAACCCTTTTCTCCAATATTAATTCAAAATGCTGTCTATTTGAGCTTGATCTTGATGCCAGGCACAGCAAAACTATAAGCTACCCTATTTTATTCTTGCTGCCAATGATCTCAAGGAACTGCTTTAACTGCTAGTGACTGCCAGCACACAGGAACATCTTGTACATGGAAACATCTTACAGCTGGGCTGGACAGAGAAAAATATATCAGGTTTTATGGTGGGAAACCACAAGGGTTTTTTTAAGGCAGTTGAGTGCTTTCATGAGGAATGATGCATGGAGAGCTAAATGTACAAACCTTATAGTATGTTCATGGTGGAAACTATGAGAAAAAGAAATAAAAAACAGCCTTTGTGAGTATTTTAGAACAGAGATTTCTATTGACCAAAGTCAATAGAATTAATGGGCTTTCCTTGCCTGTGATAGTCTGTGACTATCTGTCTCTGATAGAAGACATCTATTTAAGAGAGTTTTCATTAACATGGCATAAGCAGGTAAATGATAAGTGGATATTTTTCTCATTACAGAAAGGAAGAAAACAATATAGAACTTGTTCATGAGAAGGAAAACTCTGTGATAAAGCTTTTGACCACCAGTAGGTCTTTGAAAACTAATGCGTAAGGAAGGATTTCTCCAAATGGTTTCTATTGTCAGGTCCCATTCCTGGAGGTGTTCAAGGCCAGGTTGGATGGGGCTTTGAGCAACCTGGTCTATCGGAAGGTGTCCCTGCCCATGGAAGGGGGGTTGGAACTAGATGATCTTTAAAGTCCCTTCCAACCCAAACCATACTATGTTTGTATGATTCTGTTTTACACAGTAAGTGCAAGAACTTTTAATATGTCACTTAGCTAGAAAGGTAAATCAAATGAAACTTTTTATTATAATACCTCTGCAGCTGCCCATCAGTCAACTTTTGCTAGCTAAACAGAAAGCACATCATCACAAAACCTTTAGCCCCTGCATGTGCAACTGATCACATCCAAACAGAATACAAAATCCGATATGAGGTCAACTTGAAGTGAGTTCTTTACAAGCAGTTCAGGTTCAAGTTAAAGGGATCTGCACACCATGCCATCTGGATTTCTCTTCCACCTAGAGACCTCACCTCCTGCCAGTCTATACACAGTAAATTGTTTCTCACATAAAGAGAGGTAACTATTGCACCTGGCTGTGAATGTTAAGTTCATTGCATTAGAAACATCTTTAAATTAGCCACCAGTAGTAAAGACAATGATTTGCATATAGGTTGTCTTCATAATCTTTTTGTGTTGTATGTAAAAAAATTTTAAAAAACCAAACAAACACAACAAAGTCCACCTTAACGATACTATAGACTGATTTATTCTTTATCATGGCAGTAAGAAGATCTTACAGAAGTATCCAGAATTATCAGTAACAAATATCAATAATTCTGAATAAATATTTCATATTCTGCTTCGTTCTAGTCATCTGTATTGTAAAAGGACTACATTATTTCTTACCAAGTGCATTGATCTGTCTTATGTGCATTAAAAAGCACTTCTTCCTGTGTTAGCTTTTTTCACATGATAGAAATTAAATCCTAATTTGTATCCTAACTCAGGATATGAGTGCTTAGCACCTCTGAATGTCAGGTCGTTTCTCTTTATTTCCCTCGGACATCATTTCCTGAGAGTACCCTTCTAGGCTCTTCCTACTTGGATGCTTTTGAGAGTAGAATAGAGAACTATTTCTTTTACTGTAAAACATCCCTAGAGAGAAGTGAGATGTACCCTGTACCCACTGAGCATATTTTGATGTTTGTAACAGGCACTTGTGTATGTTAGAAAACCCAGGAGAAGCTACTACTGAAGGAAAAGTTCCTTTAGGTCTTTTGCTGCATATACATACTTTGTTAAAGTTTTCAAACCTTGTAACCTTTAATGGTTTAAAACATTCTCTGGAGTGCATATCCTGAGGTAGGTATGCTCAGATGAGAATTCAAACAGGCTAGACATTCCACTATTATTCCGTCCAAAGACTAAATCATTAATGGGATAACTAGGAGAGTTTGAGTAGTTACTTCACACTTGTAGCATAAGAATCACTATCTTTGCTCGGAGGATGAGGACTCGTGTGCAGCACCAGCAGAAGAGTTTTATATGAGGTGAAGGAGATATGTTAGACATATGTGATAAGAAATAAATCAACAGAAGTGATTAGAGATTTTCTATCAAAATACTTGGAAAATTATGATTATTAGTAGCCATACTAAAAAGAGTTGACAGCAAAATCTAACTGGAAATTAGGATATATGAAGGAAAAAGGAAAAATAAAAAAAATTATATTATTGAAGATACAGCAACTTATCTCTAAGGAATTCACATCTGAAACCCATCTACTTCCACTTGATGCTATTCCTACTGCTTCAGTGTGTTCAAGTGACTTTGAATATCTTCAGGCTGTGGAAGGCACTGAACGAACACCAGCAAATTCCCTATCTTAACTGAGTTCTGCAGCTGTAAGGCAATTATACAAATGGTGAAGAACGGCATTCCTCAGTTTGGTTTTTTTGGCAGGAAGGGTGTTTTTAAAAAGTGCTATTTGTTAGGTGCAGAAACTATGCATATTACAGTGGTTTTTAAAAGCAGCATCTCAGAAAATGAGGTATGTGTGTGCATAGATGTTGCAACACATCCAAGAAGGAAAGGACTTGGAAAAAAGGTTACTTGGAAACAGTGTCTCAGTAAAAATTTCCAGGATTCTCTTTTGTCCTGGATTTCTCATCAGAATGTAAATTTACCCTGTTATTTCTTTTCAGCCGATGACCCTGCTACATGACCCATCACACATAGCCCCACTTCTGCACCCTTTCTTAGAGAAAAGCATGTTACTCTGCCTTTAAGTAATACAGAGTTTAAAAAAAAATAATAGACTTTTACCCAATCAGATCTTTGAACAAGGAATATGTTTGTTACTTTTGGGACTGCTACATGTAAGCTACTTGTGAATTTGTTAGTGTCCCTGGCACGGAACACTTATGGTCTTCAAGATGCATAAACGGTGCCAAGCACATCTTGATAGGGAAGTGGGATAGTTAAATGGGAATATATGGAGTAAATAGATATAAAATGTATGGCTCTTGCAAGACAGATTGTGATTAGCCTTCCAAAAAGTTAAAGGAGAAAGTGGAGAAGATAAGAATATAGGAAAGAAAGCAAATTATTTTTTACATATTTTTCTTTTTGGACTTGGAGAACACTGAGGAGATACCAGCCTTTTCAAGCAAAGATAAGGAGCTTTTGACTATTCATATGTGATAAGAGGAATGGCTGGAACAAATCAATAAATAAGAGATCAATGTATTCCAAGAATGCGATACTGTTTTCTCAAGGGTCCCAGAGTAATTTAAGACCAATCAAAAAAATCCACAATTATCAGTCTCACATTGAAACTAGCATGTATACTGAACCGTACAGGAGAACAGTCATCTTCATTTAACTACCGAGAAAAAATGAGGAAGAATTCAAATAGCTCCACATACATAGTACTGCAGTAATAAATACATTAACTGAGGTATCAATTAAAAATAAAAGTGTTAAATATTTGGATTAAAGTTAGAAGCCTTAAAGCTTTGCACATCTTCTTAACCTATTAGTATTCTTTTTGTATATTAATAAATAGCAGATAAGAGAGAATGGGTTGATACAATTTTTCTGGACTTTCAAAGAGCCTTTGAGAATGCCTTCCACAAAAGGCTGTTAGAGAAACTAAGTAATCACAGGGTGAGAAGTAAAGCGTTGTCATTGATTAGAAACCAACTACAAAAAGCAGAATACAAAAGCAGAATACATTTATTAATGGTCTCTGCTCCATGTGACTGAAGGTTAACAGCATGGTGCTCCAGGTTCTTTACTAGGAGTCTTTAATCTATTTATTAATCACTTAGAAATGGGACTAACAATAAGATGGAAATGTTTACATGTGACACAACAAGTCATAGATTAATCGAGGCCAAAGCAGGCCATGGAGCTTTTGGGTCACTTAAAAGAGTTCAGTGAAAGGGGAAACAATGGCGGATGGAATCCAGCACTGCCAAGTCTAATAGACGCACACTGGAAAGAACCATATTAAACACTTTGTTTAGAATTAAAAACTCAGTATGACCACTGAAGTGGAGGAAAACCCTATTGATATGCACAGATCAGTGAAAACACTCCTCTGGAACCAACCACAATCTAAAACAAAGACATTGTCAAGAAAGAGAGTAAAAGGAAAGAGTACTGATACAGAGATTATGAAGGCTAAGATTTTTTTACCTAGGGGAGAAGCCTAACATCTTGAAATAATGAATAAGTAAAAGTAAAACATGAATGAAGTAAATTATATAACTACTTATCTCTCTTCATAGGACAAATGAAGAATTCAGCAAACCTAAAAACTGGATATTTAAAACAAACAAATATTTTTTTATTTTTAATTTAAACTAAACAGATGGAAGTCCATGTCCGATGTTACCAAACCCAAAGATAATACCATTTTAATGAAGGATTCTGAATATTTCTGTGGATTTATAAATGAAAGTTCTTCACAGTGAAGTGCTCTGTTCTATAAAGCAGGCTGGAATCAAACCAATGCAAACAATAAGTGAAAAGTCAAGCTACCTCTGCAGTTACACTCTACTGTTTCGCGGGCAAACAGCTTATTCTCATCCCAACTTCTATACACCATAAACTACACTTTTCAGTTGCAAGTCTGCTGTCATAAACCCATCTTTCATTTCCCCTTTCAGAAAACTCTCCTGAGTACAGCATATTACTATATCAAAGACCCACAGTCAAACATATCAGGAGAGGTTAATTTAGTAGACAGCTTGAGGAAGGGAGAAGAGAAAAAGCTAGCTAGTGGTGAACAATAAAGGGAAAATAATGGCTATGTCCTAAAAGGTATTTTAAATTGTCATCTTTGCCAATGGTGGGCATGAATTGGAAATGTGTTTAGCACAACTCTGGCTGCCTCATATCAAAACATCCTTTAGAACCTTAACGTAGGTAAACAGTAACATGTGAAAGTCTGTGAGATATTACTAATAGCAAAAGGTTAATACATGAGGACTTGTTACATGAGTTCTTTTTGCCAAGAATCATAGGTAAAAGCCTGCACTTTAACATGTCACAGCTGCCAAGAAACTCTTGCATTACAGCAGATATGCAGATGTTCTTCTCATTTGCATGTACAATACACAAACTGTCATGCAAGAAACTGCCCTTAATGCCTTTGTCAGTCAGTAATTATTAATGCAACCCAAAACCTGTGCCTGCATGGGGCATATAAGCAGCAAATCCTTCCACTAGTATTTAAATATATTCAAAATTCTATTTTTTCTGTGTTTGATCACTAGTTTGGTCAAACCACTTAAATGTAATTTACAAAAATATAATCCTATCCTTTTAACCTAGTCCACACTTACATCCAACAATTTGCCACTAGATAGCAGAAAATAAATCCTATAGCTACAAAAAAAGCCAATAAGACCTATAGGAACAGAAATCCTATCTTAATTATTACAAAGAACCAACAGAACTAATGCATGAAACATAGCAAGAAACAAACTTTGATGAAGATTTGGTAGGTTTGCCACATATTTAGAGAAACTTAGAATTTTATATACCATTCTAAGTGTCTTTGAAGATGAAATTTATCTCTAACAATAAGATATCCCTTCATGTATTAAATTATACTAATAGAAAAGTATATGGAAAAGTGTTATCTTGAATCACAAGCATGATAAATTGACTACTGTCTAATCTGAGTTAAGAAGAAACTTTGCAATCTAGCAAACGATTTCGTGTCTGGTGTAGCATTCATTTTAGTCCCAAGCTTATTCCCAGAGATAGGACATGACACCAAACAGATCACTGAGCAGTGCAGTATGTCAGTTCCTATATTCTGCTTACCAAAAATAGACTCTCTTCAGTTTTCCAATTCTTCAGTATCAGCTCCTTCATTCAGGCTTCAGGATAAAGTAATGTAAGTATAATATGAGACACATCCAATTGAAGCCTTATACAAATATGTAGTCTATCTACTCTTATGATGATCTAAGCTAAACATCTGCAGTTTTGGCTACCTGCCACTCTGCTTTTCCTGCTGGCAGGACAATGTCCTGCCTCTGCTGGTTGGTCTCACTTGCAGTTCCTGGTTAGCTCAATAGCATCTGGTGGTGAATCAGTGCTGATAACCAGCAGATCTCCCCCCTGATGTTTCAGTCAATCACACACACTGATATAGCATTTCAGCAAATTATTTTTTATCCATTTTTGCTAGGGCAGTAAATCGCTCTTCTTGCCTAGTTTTAGTCTCACTTGGGTTTTGAGTTGGGGAACAGGTAAGAAAGTTTCCTGGTCCTTACCAAAGGCTAAAAACATTAAGCTCCATGGATCTTCAGGAACCTTTTTTCTGTTGGAACAGTGTTGGCCATGACTTCCAGAACTAATTTTCTTACTTAAGAGCAACTCAATACATGGCATGAATTTTCAGGGTTCAAAAGCAATAACCACCTGTAATTACTTGCACTATTGCAATAAAAATGCCTAAATGACAAATATCAGAAAGGCAGTAGTTCCTCATACAAGCAACAAATATTCTATCAGCAAGGCAGCATTATTCTAGTGTAATATTTTCCACAGACCTAACAGCACTTTTTTAATCTTTCAAAGAAAAAAGCTTTACATTGTGAAGAAAAATAATATCAAACTATACCACAGATACAGATTTTTTTCTCAATCCTGAAAAATCTAAAGAAAATAAAGTCTTCACAGGTATAAAGAAAATGAAATAACTAAAAAAGAAAATAAGTTGCTTAGGCTTTCCTGTGTATCTGGTTGTCACTTCAGTGGTTACCTAAAATCCCAACTCAACACTGACCCATAATCTCTTCTTCTATTTGGAAACAAGAAAATAGGAGAGCAGTATTTTATGAAGGAAGGTCAGACTTGCTCCATTCCTGCCAATTTCCCTCCCTCCCCACACAAATGTTTCATTTTCAGGGTTGCTTAGATATTTATGCAATATTTCTGAAACTAAAAACTCAAGAGTTTACATAAAGAAGCCCTGAAAGGTTTGTTCAGCCTTAGGTCCAAGCCCTGGGAAGGTGCTGTGAGTTCCACAGTGAGGACAGAGTCAGCCCAGAACCCAGAATGCAGCAGAGCTGCAGTGGCTCTGCTGCACCGAGCCTTGGCAGCTGCAGGAAAGGCACGGAGCAAAAATCTGCACTGTGCAGTGCATTGCCTCCGTAGGCATGCCAGCAGAAGATGGAGGGGGAAAAAACCTACAAAAAAAGAAAGGGAAAAAAAAAAGGATAAAGAATAATAGATAGTCACTAGTACCATGATTATACAGAGCCAGGTGCACTGAATCATTTCAGAGTTTCGGGCTCAGTGCCCTGAGCTGCAGTCCTGAAGAAATTGCTGAGATTCTTTGGGAATTATCTCCAGGGGAGGGCTGAATTTCAGTCTCTTTAGCTATGTCTATGTGAATATTAAAAAAGAATATATGGCTCTGTAGAAACCCTCCATAGACTAAAACAGTACTGAGAACCTGCCATCCACATTACATATGTTTCATAGATTTTTCCTTCCTGGAAGGGAGGAAAAGCCCTAGTTATAGGACTAACAGAAAACTAAGTCCAAGCTGCAGGACTAGTCCTATAATACTGTCCATTAGTGGGATGGCCGACACAGTACTAGGTTTGCTCGCATCAGATGAGGTTCACCTTTCTCAAAAGAAGAAAGGGTCTTTGCTCGCAAACTGGCAGGGCTCATTGATAGAGCTTTAAACCTGGAGCAAGTCTGACAAAAGAGCAGGGGACAATATCAGGCTTGCCTGCGACAAGCAGTGGGATGGGACACTAAGGTTAGAGGGATGGGGTGCTAGAGAGGTCATGCTTCCTGTTGCTCTGAGACATGATGACTACACTGAAGCACAATTGAAGTCTTCCAGGAATCCTGAGGCAATAGGAACCAAGAGACAAATGCCATTGAAATACCCTGAAGGAATTAAGGGGCATTCCTCTAAGAAGGCTGACATGGCTGATAGCCCAGTTGAAGTGCCTCTACAGCAGCACTTCACACAGCGTGGGCAACAAAAGGTGTTGGAAGCCACCATGTTGCTAGAATACTATGACCTAGTGGCCGTTACTGAAAGGATGAATCTCATGACTGGAGTGTGGCTATCAATGGCTACAAGCTGTACAGAAGGGACAAGCAAGGAAAGAAGGGCAGAGGTGTTGCTATCTACAATAAAATAATAGAGTGTTAAGAGTTATCTCTGAAGAACATCCATGAGCAGGTTGGAAGCTTATGGGTAAGAATTAGAGACTGAGGCAACAAAGGGAACCTTGTGGTTGGTGTCTACTACAGGCTGCCTAATCAAGAGGTCCCCAGTTACAAAGCCTTCCTATTCCAGCTACAGGAGGCATCACACTTGCAGGCTGAGGGACTTCAACCACCCTGATATCTGCTGGAAAAGCAGGCATGGTAAGCTGTAGGCAATCCAGGAGACTCCTAAAGTGGGGTGAAAATAATCTTCAAACAGTATGTGAAAAGAAGAACTAAATCATACCGTGCTCCAAAGAGGTTAAGTTCAGAAACCGTTTGTCAGAAAGCAAATCAAGTCCCCGGACAATGGAGAGATGGGTGGAATTTCTCATGGAGTGTTTGTGAGGTCAAGATATTATGCCCTCTAAAAAAAAAAAGGCATATGAACACATTTGAATGAACTACATCTTAAGTATACGCACAAAATAACTCAAAAAACTTTGCTCAAGGTCTTCCAACCTCAGAAAAATATCTAAAAATCAGAGTCATTATGACCAAGAGTTGACCTAATTTACCTACTTTTACAAGGGAATTTTTTGCCACAATCACATTGTAAACCACTAAAAATATTTTCTTTCATGCCACAAGCCCTTTTTGTGCCAATCTAAAAAAAATTACCAGTTGCCCAGACATTCAAGTTATGGCATATAGATGACATCTCCATGTAATTTAGTCTAAACTTCAAAGTTGAACACACTACAAAATTCCAGATCCAGCCAGCTTTAAGAGGACAGGACAAGTGTGGCATTATTTCAATCTGTCTTCTTTATACACTCCAATCCCCAACGATATACCAGAGCCACATTCCTTTACCATTAGGTCACTGACAAATGTTAAGCCTTGGGCTTCAGAACCTGACAGAACCTGTCGTGCTGAAATTGGTTACCTGCCCGGAGCTGTGAGCGATACCGATGGAGCTTGGGAGAGTGTTTGCCCCCCTCTGTCTCATCACATTTCCCACTCCCTACCCTCCCCCCAACTTAAAACTATAACAATATCTGAATGAAAATTTTAAAAATGCAAATTACCAAAATGAAAGCTAGTTCGCTGCATAAGAATTTAATTATGTGTCATATGAGAACCCACATTTTAAATAACCCTGTTAAAACATGCACACATTCTAAAGCTGGATGATTCCCAATTAGCCTTGTAAGAAAAACATCTGGAGAAGAAGCTGTTGTATGGATTATAGGCTTAAAATATTAGAGTGTGGAACAGAGATCATGTAAAAATATCAGAGACCTAAGTGTTACTCTTCTGCTACAGGAAGTTAACTGAGCATGTGAAAATATACATTTAACACCTATTGTCTTTAGTGCTGCACAGTAACTACCAATGAGACAGGTTGCTTCTTCCTGAGCATGTACCCATCCAGCTGCAAGGTCACATCCAGTTGCTCCCTGGTTTTACCATCTGCAGGCTATAACACTTAGACACATCTTGTAAAATACCTGGAGAGAAAAGAAGCCTTTGGTTCCATGCTAATAACACAAGTGATGTAGTCAGGCATTCTCCATTTAAGCAGCCGCAGCCAATTTGAGTTAAAATGCACCCAAGAAGCCCAGCTTCCCCAAAATGGCACGGGACACGATTCCTATTTCCCACGTGGTTACAGCTAAAAGTAACAGCAATGAGAAGATGGGTTGCTTTTAGAAGATGGACTCCTTTAATTTGCTGACCTATGAGGCATATTGCAAGTACCTTTTCACTAAGAAAATTCAGTTGCCTCAGCTAGAAAGTCTAGAAATTAAACAGTAACTACTTGACACGGGTACGTAGAGTGTGCTATCACATACAGATAATAATTACAGGTGCTTTAAAGGTCAGATTATATCCTTAGTTTGACTCCTAACAGCAACACAAACATTTACCATAAATGTATGTCAGCTATAAATGATTTACGTACAGATGTACACCATGGTAAGGAAGTGCAAGATGAAAAAAAAAGAAAACATCTTGGCTCAAGATCCCAATCAGAGCAGTTCAAACAAAGTCTTTGTATTTGTCAAGTGCTACGGAAAACAGGATTTTACTGTATATAGAAGAATTTTTCACTGTTGTTTTGTTGTTTTTTTTCCTAGACTAAGCAGAGAAACACAAATTATGGATCACATTTGTTCCCTTCCTTGAGACTTTGGAATACAGATGAAGTTTAACAGTCCTGCTGCACATGGAGAAAAACAGTGACATCAGTGCACCCATTCTGACAGTTTGAAAAGTATGACTGACTGAGTCTGTAATGGCTTGACCTCCTGCATACCTTTGCATACAAATTTACATAAAAGTTTTTATCCTAACATTTAAATAAGTACAGGGAGGAAAAACACGATTGATTGTAAGCAGTTCCAAAAACTAAGATTTTTTTTTCATTTGTCAGAGGAATAACTGGCAGTGGAAAGCTGATTTCCACTTTGTATTATTATCCTTATTTTCATCTGTTTTCACCTTGAGGAAAAAAGCCTTATTCACTTTGACTTTTTCCACAACATATTTGTCCCAGTCTGCTATTCTCAGAAGTTTAAAATTAGTTCATGCATTTCACCAAGACATAGTCATTATAACTGACTGAGAAACGCTTGTAGCTCCAGGTTTTTCAGCAAAGATGGAGATGTTTGACAGCAGGGAGAAGGGTAGCTGTTACTACCCTATTGAAAATTCATCCAGTGTGGCTCAATTGCAACTCAGAAAAAAAATAACCTTTCACAAAAGCTTAGGAGTGTCTTACTGCAACAGGGAATTTTCTTTTCAGAAATTGCCTCTTGGATTGACTGATTTTGTCCAGGACCGGCAAGATGTAGAAGATTCTCCTTGTGGTTATTGTTCCTTGTAGTTAGACTAATGTCCCTGGAGGTCCAAAGACACAGATATAGAGAGGAAGGTTTGTATGAAGTGGAGGATAGAAAAGATTAAAGCCTGGAACAATTCAAAATTTCTCAACCATTGCAGAGCTTTGAAGTTTAACAGATATATACACTGAAATGGCACAGGGGCAACTCGCTGAACCAGCCAACCTGACAAACAAAAACCACAAACAGAATCATTGAAAGTATTTTTCAATGCATCTTTTTTAGGAAATATGGGTTTTGATTTGACCACGCAAACACACCAGTTCTTTCAGTGTTTTCTTAGCTATCTCTGTGTTGATTTGTTTCACACAATGTAAGTGTACACTCTGTTTCATAAAAAAGTTTAAAAAAGAGTTAAAAAAAGCTTCCAAAGAATCCCCAAGAAAAAAAAACCCAACAGTCTTTTTCCCCCCC
>JAOXNG010000001.1:153687450-153698157 GCA_028566535.1 Scolopax minor | reverse complement strand
GTGCAAGAGTTCTTGATCTTCAGGTGTAAGAAAGCAGGAAAAGAAAGTCCACATGGCTGAGTCAAGATCTACTGTTCAAACTAAATACCAAACCTAAAAACAGAAAGGAAGATAGATTTAGACTAGATATAAAGAAGAAATTTTTACAATGAGGGTGGTGAAACACTGGCACAGAGAGCTGGTAGATGCCCCATCCCTGGAATCATTCAAGGTCAGGTTGGATGAGGCTCTGAGCAACTTGAGCTAGTTGAAAATGTCCCTGCTCATTGCAGGTGGGTTGGACTAGATGACCTTTAAAGGTCCCTTCCAACCCAAACCATTCTATGATTCTGCAAACTGCATGTCTTTTAGTGCCTGCAACTCATTAGATGTACTCCTGGGGCATTTCTTTCCCTGTACTTTCAGCAGAAAGCAATCCAGTTTGTGTGCTCCCAGATTGCTTCGTGACATGAATCAAGATCCAGTAAGAGTGGGAATGGGAGCGAGTAGGAGATTTGTTTTAAAAGCACACCCCTGACCTGAACTAAAACACTGATGGAGACACAGCCTCAGTTCAAGCCCTTGAGATTTGTGAACTGTGTGCCCAATTGCATACAGGCTCTGTAAGAAATAAATACTTGGGGTTTAACTCTATTAAGATTCAAAGGGAAGAAGAGAATTTGAAGCAGGACCGGCCCTTTAAGGAACATAATAGGTGCACCTCATTACGCACTGCGTGTTATGGGGCTCCTGCATTGCTGAATTACTGTAATATTTGACTTCCCCAATAGTACCATTACTTGCAGGAAAAGAACATCCAAAATGCTTTCAGCCTTTTTGCTGCTCTTTCAAACACATAACCAAATGATTTAAAATGTCTCTTTTTTGATATATACTTTAATTTCCATTTCCCATTCTGTACACAGGGCCACAAATTTAGAACAACCCCAAAAAAGCTTACTGATGTTCATAGATCTCTTATTCCTCCCTTTAAGGTTGCTGATCTTCCCTGCCAGTCATGATTTTGGTAAAATTCTGAGATGTAAATATTTTCTGCAAGCTGCAAAGCATATAATCTCCTCCTCTTGCAGATCTAAACTATAAAAGGAGAAAAGATCTCTTCCACCCCAAATACTATCTCTTTTCAAATCAGGCCTATATTAAAACTATAAGGAAAAAGAACCACCAAACTATAAATATTTACATTCATACCAATATTTAAAGAGGATTTTTTCTCCAGTGATCAAAAAAACTTATCTATCATAAGTATACAGGAAACTGCAAGAAAGGTTTAAATAAATAGAAATAACTGAAATTCATGCTTATGTTGCACAAGCTAACATAATTCTGCCCTTTATAAACATTCAAAAAAAGCCCAACCAAAACCTTTCATGATCCAACAGTAGCAAAAACCTGATCTCCCAGATCAGTAATCAAAAGATCCTGGTCTTAAAAATCCCCACATAAACAAATAAAAAAATCTTATTATCTAATGTGCAAATAAACAAGCAGAAACAAAAGTAATCTAAAATATTCCAAATAAATAAATGGAACATTTGAGATAACTTCTTCTATAATCTATTAATATTATGCAGCAGAGATACATTGTGTTTTAGGTGGTCTTGTTCCCACCAGCAATCCAAACTTGAGTCCAAACACACAGAGGGTCTTCACAAAGGAGTTGCCAAGACCAATGTAAAACAGGTTCAGTGCACATCCTGGCTATGACATTGGGAATTGGTCCTTGTGTATTCCACATCTACTGTCAGTCTGTTCTGAATCTTTAATAAAGAAAGAAAATACTTCAAGTAATTTACATTTCCAAATCAGTGAGAAAATAAACGTATCAGTGACTTTAAAAAAAGGAAAAGATCACTTAGAAACAATTGTTACATTTTTTTTACTTCCTAAGCTACTTCTTAATTTTAAAGAATCCAGGGTATTTCAAGGATTTCCATAGGACTCTGCTTCAGGATCATTCTGGCCTCTCCAAAATGCTTGATCCTATTTCAGTAATTTCCTTGTTGCACTTCTTGGAAGACATATACATATATATATCACACGCACACATATATATGTGTGTATAATACATGCAATTTTTATTTAAGATGAGTCATTGTTAAAATTACTACCTTTTTTGTGAGTGTTGAAATGTACCACAGAGCAAAACGTCCATTACCTGATCAATTCTCTAGCGTATGCTTAAATTCTAGCTGTATTTATACTTGAGTAAATAAGGAGTGTCTTTATAGCAATCAAAGCAACTTCTCTGGATTTAAACTAACAATACTACTGATCAGCATCTCTCCCTTTAAACCTAGTGGATGACCTACAATCTAGGCTGGAAAAGGCAAATTAATTCTGCTTTGCTGTGTTTAAGGTTTTCCCCTCCTGGATAGCTGAACAAGTTAAGCTCATAATATTTTCCTACAGTGTGTCTGAAAAATCAATAGAATAAGAGAATGGGATCAAGACCAAGTACAAAGAAAAGGAGAAAAAAATCTTAATCTGACAACAATAACAAATTAGTAACATCAGTTAAAGACAAGGAAATGCGCATTTAAAGCACTCTGCATATTGCTTTTTTGTAACAAGGTTTGTAAAGCAAATCAGTCTGTGTCAAATCTGTCCCTTTGATTTCATATATTTGAGTTTTAAAGTATATCATGTGCCTTCTCCTGCTCTCAAAACAGTATTACATTTAAGTAAAGCCATTGATTTCATTGGAGTTAGCCCTGGTTTATGTCATTATAAATTCCTAACTAAATAAAATTGGTATATATTTACAAGTGAAAATAAAACAATATTTAAAATTCACATCTGTTATATAAAGATTGTCTCATAGTACACATACCCAGGTCACATCCCAGGAATCAATCTCAGCTGCTAAATTTTGAGAAGCTAATGATTTAATTTTGTTAATATAGTGAGGTTGCAAAAAATGTATATTTATAAGATTCAGATTGAACATTTATAAGATTAAAATAGAGACAAAAAACCATAATGCACTTCTAACTGAATTGGGATATAAAACAGCAAGCCTCATTTCCTGAACTCCAGTGATACACTGTATCTTGTTAGCCAAGCTTGGTTTATAATAGGGGTCATTACCCCAAGGATTGTTATATCAGAAAGCATAGAAGAAAAAAATAAAAATAAATTAATTCTGCTTTTAAGATAATTTGCCTAATATTTCAAATGTGCCTTGTTCAGTAACTCCTACTTCACAATACTCATCCAAGTTCTGGCAGGTTCTGTGTAGAAACATTTACAGGAACATTTACTTTTAACTCCACAGCAGAATGGGACTAGAAATGAACATCTCTCATCTCTGAATGCATGAAGAATTTTAAAAGCCATCCCACGGGATCTTGGCTATGTTTTTGTTTTGCTTCCTTTTTCTAAGTGCAGAACCTCAACCCCGTAGAATCTAATCCCTATATATCCTCAGCCCTGGATGTCCTCCAGCTGTGTAGCTGAAGAGGCAGAACTTCCACGTTCCAGGCAGCACATGCTGGGGCATCCCATATTTCTTCCCTTCTATAAAAACTTTTTTATTATCAAAACTATTCAGTCTCACTTTAAAACACTGTACCACAATATTAACAGCTTGAACATTGTCTGAAAGGAAAAATGTGAAAGGATGTTTCTGTATGTAGGGGGGTATAAAATTTGCATTATTCCAAAATAGATGCATTTGGAATACTTAAAATTAAAAGCTCAGTGAATTAGGCTATTTCAACATGGATCTTTTTTCTAGTGATCACACTATATGCCTGACTTTACATGTCTGGAATCAGTATAGACACATCCCACTGGAAAACCACCAGAAACTTGCTTAAGGAATTGACTAACAATAAGTATTATGGTAATACTTCTCTTGAAAATTTCTAAAGGTTTTAGTCTTTAGCAAAGTGCCGATTTTGGATTATTTTCAGCTTGTTTTAATAAAAAAAAAGACTATGACTGACATAGTTGATTTTATTTTCATGATTTTGAAACTCAAAGATATAGTTTTCTCATATTTTTAAAAGAATTAGTGAGATGTTCTATACCAGGTTTCACCATGATGTGTTCTTCTAATAAAAATCAGTTGCAAATATTTAAATACACAAGCATTTTTACTTGCAACTGAGAATAAATAAAATGTTCTTTTTAACCTAAAGCTCTTCTACACAGAAATCCAGTTTCAACAAATATCATATGTGAAGACAATGTTAAAGAGTACTCATAGGAAATTTGCATGTAATTTTTTAAGTATATTTTTTTTAAAATACATACTTGTATTATTCATCCCACAAGAAAAATAGCCTAAAAAATAAATTTTATTGTAGATTTGATATTTTTTGTTGTTATTCTACAAGCTGGGCTTTATTTTAAAAAACATTTATTTTTTAATCCAGTGTGCATGTATATAAATACAAAAATTTGTCTCAGCAAAGAGAAGTACCTTGGAAAATGTAACTGTAGTTCTAACAATAAAGACGCCCCTCTAAATGATGAAGTCATACTAATAAAAATAACTTTTTTTCTTGAATTGTGAGCACAATGAATCAACTATCACCTAATATGAATTAAGAATAAACTTTCCACATTAACGAAAGATTTTCAGCCTGGTATGTTGATGCTAATGAAGAATCCATGTACATAAATAAATGTACATTTAGTGTACATATTTATGTACATATTTAGTGTCTTATATTTAGTTGTCTATTACTACACAAAGAAATCTGCAAGATATGTATTTAACTATTAATATATATTTTAAAGCCTTTAAGGGTTGCTAAAATTCATCCTTAAATCAAAGTATTTATCTAGTATTCATATAAAATTAGTTTTTCCAAGAAGAACCTGTGAGTGTAACCCTGAAATATGGAGAGCAAACTAACCAATGCAGAGCACCAGTCAGCAAAACACCATTCAACAAACTCTGGAAACGCTCTTATGAGAGTTTCAAAAGAATGAACAAAATGAGAAAAAACCCACTTTTTCTAAATGTTGCAGACAATCCATCTTTCCCACTTCCCTTTAACAAAGCACGTCCTCTGGTTCTGGATTGCTAATATCTTTAAAATGTAATAAAGATGCAGCATTGTGATGTTTTACAGAGATTAAGTGTGTTGACAGGCCCAAGATACCATTTACATAAGCATTCAGGCAAATTGAAGGCAGCATCTAATCTAACATGCAGAGGATTAGCAAGTATTAAACATGCATTTAAAAAGTATTCTAGAGATCAAATTTGCTCCCTGGAAAATATCTCCTGAAAACTACAAGAAATTGCAAATTCTACAATACAAAAATAACATAATGGATAAATTTGAAAGTATAATCCTTGATTAAGGAATTTGCCTAAATCGTGACATTAAGAAAAAATTGTAAAAACGCAACTGTCTTATCCCAAAAGTGTAAGTTTGGACTTTTTTTAAATTTGTAATCTCTCAGGTACAATTTCCCCCTAATTTCACTGAAATCATTTAAAACATACACAATGACTTCCAAGCTGCTGCAGAATTTATAAAAGGTTGGACCTGAACATTGTTTGTTGATAACTTCCAACAAAGTTCAGATCATCTTTGCTACTGTTTTTAATCGGCAAGTTGTCTTCTAATAATGGAATCTCTGAATGATGTCTCAACATCAGTCTATATGACAGGTGAACATTCCCATCTGGATGTTCAAGACACTTCAAAAGACCAAGATATTCACATAGAACTTCTGGAACTTTATCAATTCAACATTTATCGTCACCATTCATCCCAACACTTTGTTTGCATTTGACCAGTGCTTGAAAGGTTTCTATTAGGTTCTCCTGTAAAGGTCTTAGCACACTCTAATTTTTAACACATCTTTCAAGACATGTCCATCAGGTATTTTTCCACTGTGTCCATCAAAGACAAGTGTCCTTCAAAGCCACTTACATCATACCCTGCTCTCTTTGTCATTAGGGATTGGGAGCATGTTGCATATAGCTCTTCAAATTGCATGTTCTAAAGGAGCAAGTTACGTCTTTAATATATCTGCCCTGCTTGCAGACAAGGTCGAATCACAAACCCCCCAAAAATTTGGTCTTTATTTTTTTTAATATAACTTCAAATTAATAAAATATCTCTATGAGCCAGGATATTCCCTTAGTGTCTTACTAAATTTGTATTCATCCAACTGATTGATGCTGTAAAGTAAACCAAACTATCACACACTCTCACTCAGAGATGTTTGCTCTACAGTTCTGACAAGAGAAAAGTACAGTGAAAAATACACAGAAAAGAACAGTATGGTTATCTGAGTAATGTGGCATAAACGTCTAAGAATATATGCCTCTTGAGTGAGAGAGATTGGGTAGGCTTGGGAGTTCCCTCTCATTTGATCTAAGGGAAAAAAATGAAACCCAGTGTAATGTATAGGAATTCTCACACACATTGACATCTCTATCCAAAAAAAACCCTACCTTCCTTGCAAAGAGAGAAGGGGGAATAAGACAAATAATCTGTAGCAGATTTACCTGCAAAAATTGCTATTAAGAAGATGACCTACAATTGTTATTGCATGGTTTTTCAGTAAAAATAATAGAAATAACAACTGCAGAAGTAATATCTAGAAGGTCTTGGCCTCCCCTCTCTCAAAAAAGTGATAAAAATATAATTATGTCATACAAGGCCTTTTCCTATCCTCATCCCTAAGAAACAGATTGCATAGCTCACACATTCTTCAGCAAAAGAATATAGTTATCAAAGAAGTGAGAGGCTTGTGATTTCACTAGGCTGGCGTGGGACAGCACAAGTAGCAGGATTTTACAAACTTTCTCACAGTTAAATTTTGCATATGAACACAATTTCATCCAAACTTATTTTTTATACCAAAAATCACTTTGTTGGGATATATCTAATATGACTTCAGAGGTCCACAGTGGAGGCATTTGTATCTGAGATAAAACAACAGTATGTGCTCTTTAAATACAATGAACAGAAAATAGGCACATTAGGGCATAATCCATGTGACATATTTTAGATGTAGGCTTTTTGTGAACTGACTCAGACTCTAGAATTACCCATATATCTCCATTGACTACAAAGCGAGTCTGAACTTTTACATTTGATGTGGACATTCATACTGGACATCTACTTTATTTTCTTTTTCTTTTTTTGGTCAGATGAAGTATTCAATTTTTCTATCTTCTGGAGTTTTATGAGTGATACCTATCAAAAAGCAATATTTAAGTATTCAGCTTATAAGTCTTTGCCTTTTAGGCAATTCGCACCTCTAAATACATTATGGATCCTACTGAAAGACTGAAGTGATAAATTACTAAGTATAGACCAAATGATTTTTAGGCAGGATAAGTAATAGAACTGTAATTTGCATTTTGATTACTTTTCTTAGAAGAACATGGAATGAAGGAGCAAGACTCTTGCATTCTCTGCAAGACGCATGTGAAGAGTACTGTTTGATGCAAGGAGAACCAAACAAAGTAAAGTTGAGGGCAGACCCACAAAATCACAAAGTGTTAAATGGTGGCTGCTGAACTAGGGTGGAATCCACTTCAAGTAGTCATCTACAGTCCTTTTTTTCCTAAATCAGGAATGAAGTACCCATCAACACTGTCAATGGGATGAATATCTGGGTGATCAACTAGACACACACTTTTAAAAAAGTTAGGTGGAGTGAACTCACTTCTGGAAAGAGCACACTGGGAAATTTGCTCTTTTAGGAAAGGTCTGATCCTGATCCAACAAAACATTTAAGCAATTGAATCACTGTAAACATGTGCATAGTCTTCCCTGGGTGAAGTGCCATTCATCTAGCTCCAAACAGGAGACTGAAACAGATTGCTGAATCAGGATTTTAGACCAAAATACAAAGTTCATTAGTAGATAGTCAGTGTTGCTCCTTATATTAATACACCAGTGCATTATCGCAAGAACAGAAATACTAAATTCATCCACATATTTATCTTAAATATGTTTTGAAATATAATGCAACTTCTATTTTTTTAAATTAACTGAACAAAAAACATATGAAAACATCGCTTTGTAAAATCATATTAGCTCCACAGCATTTTAAACAAAACTTTAAAAAATATGTGCATTTAAGTATCATGGGTTTTTTTAGTACAACATATTATTAATTTTAAAAAGAGCTT
Source organism: Scolopax minor (assembly GCA_028566535.1). NCBI lineage: Eukaryota > Metazoa > Chordata > Aves > Charadriiformes > Scolopacidae > Scolopax > Scolopax minor. The sequence continues at coordinate 153,690,038 of JAOXNG010000001.1, read as the reverse complement.
TAAAAAGATATTTAAATTTCAACATATTCTGAAAAGGCATCAGTTCAGTAATTACTGCTTTTTGTTTCCCATTTGTATTAGACATTGACCATCAGTGCAGATTTCTGAAGGTTTAATTTGTAAGAGTTTCTTATGATTAGCTTAGGTATGACTCTTGCACATAATATAAATACTGTGTGATTAAGATGTGCAATTGAAATGCCTAACTTTGCGGCAGATGCTGGTCTATGTGACCTTTTGTAACAGAAGGGTTCTTTTATCACTTGAGCTTTTGGTTTCATATTTCTCATCTGCTCTTTTCTGCCAGCTTAACTGAGAATTTAAATCAAACCCTAATTAAACTACATATGCTGTTTAGGAAAAAGTTCTTGGAAAAGTCATGATTCATATAAGCTTTGATATTTCCAGATAAATGAGAACAAATGTGATTTTAATTGTTTTAAATAGCTTTCAGTCACCCTCTTACTCAAATAAAAGTAGTTGAACACAGCTCTGTGATCAAAAAAAAATAAAATTATCTACTAACAGAAGCACCAGTTCTATATTCCTATCAACTACACCATTTATGTTTAATGATGAAAACTTTTATTGATATGGGATTAGATGTTGTAAAAAATATAACATCACACAGATTTAGTACTCCCACTCTTGTATCTTGGGAGAGAGGGGAGAAAATAAAAGTTATGTTCATACTAAAAACTAAAATCTCTCAAGCTATCAATATAGCACATCAAACAGAACATAACATTTAAGTCATGCATTTATTGGATGTCTTTTTAATACTAGTTTTTTTGTTGGTTTATAACACAATTATCTTTTTTTTCTCCCTGCCACTGAAGCTTTCCTTTTATGAATAAAAATAAAAAAATTAAAAACCCACAAAAAACATAACCATCTGGTGAGTTGACAAGATACATGCTACTAGAAAACAAAATCTGAATTAACACAGATACAAAACTCCCTGGAAGTGTTCTGCCCTACCCACTGTTGACAGACAGCTCTTAAGGAAGGGCTTCTTCAAAACACCTTAGATTAACATCACTGTGTGGTAACCTAGTAATTAACGAGCACTTACTGAGATCCTCAGAGAGCTGGGGGAACTCATAGATGTGCTCACAGGTATTTTTACTGCTGGGGATGCAGAACCCAAATTCAAAATCAAAACTCTTCAGCAGCTGATCACGGAAATAGTGCCTCTCGATCATGCGGAAGTTATTAATGGGTTTGTCCCCTACTGTGAATTCCACCCTGAAAAAGAAGGACAAGAGAGATATGAGCTTTCTTCCTTAGGTAAGATTTTCAACCATTCCTGAAAGGTAGAAGAGACCTCATCTGAAAAAAGCCAAAAATCTAAAGTGAAGGTAGTAACTGAATTATCTTTTCCTCTCTTTCATAAAACATCTTAGAGGGATACAACAAAGCATTACTAGTCATAGATTATACTGTATTTTGATTCTTTTTACTCAAAAATAATTTAAAAAAGAATACACAAGGCAATTTTACAATCTTAAACTCATCTTCAGTGAAGTAAAGATCCAACTATACCGGAGAGGCACTTCACTACATGTTCCTTATTGCACTGGATTTTTATACAAGTTATTTTAATTTCTCTGCTGTGTACTAAAAAAAAAAAATAAAATAAAAGAGGCAGATCTACAGAAAAAGGTCTTCTGTTCCTGCTTTGTAAGTGGTAAAGGGGGACAAGTTTCAGCCAGCATTATGTTATGTTCAAGTGTCTCTTACCAAGAAGCGTGACCTCTTGGGAGGAAGATGGGTATTAGTTACATGTGGTACAATGCCAGGAAGACACTGTTACTAGTTTAGCACAAATCAAAAGTTGGGTATTTACCATTTTAACCAAATAGCAGCCAATGAGATGCTAATTGATACATAACTCCAATTTTCCTTCCAAAAGTCTACATGGTACACATCTTTAAGGTTAGCAGAAAAACACTAATGTGCAACCTCACTCTGGAAATATTCTCTGACAACAAATTTTAATTCTTTTGCATCATGACCAGATGCTGAATTTTAATCAAGCTGTCAAAAATACTTTATTGTTTTGTTGTGTTTTGTTTTAAGCAAGGCTACTGTGCATCAGTTCTTGTGAAATACACGTCTGCTGCTGAAGGGGTTTATCAAACTGCACTCCCACGAATCTGAACTAAGGATTTCTATACACCTGACACAAAGAGGTTTGTGCTGGAAACTGTAACTGACGCTCCACTACAGTATTATGGACTTTCGGACAGAATAGCGACAGGCACAAAGCTCTTGATTAGAAAAACAAAGATAACAAAGAACCTGCCACATCATGACCCGATGTCCTTCTAAAACCCCCAGTAAAGACAAAGAAGCCACCAGCTACCTCTCTGGAGAGCCAGAAAGTTGCATCTCCCGCTGCATGATGGACATGGACCTGATGGAGTATGACATGATGGAGCATGGACATGAAGGACATGGACCTGATGGAGCATGTCCAGAGGAGGGACAGTAAAATGTTCAGGGGGTTGAAGCACCTCTGTTATGAGGATAGTCTGATGGAGCTGGGGTTGTTCAGCCTGGAGAAGAGGAGGCTCTGGGAAGAC
>JAOXNG010000001.1:153665931-153680648 GCA_028566535.1 Scolopax minor | reverse complement strand
TGCTGCCGCCGGGCGCGGTGTCCCCGGGCGCACGGGGCGGAACTGCCTGGCTGGGGGCCCCCGATGGGCACAGGCATCTTGGGCCCCTGGGCTAAGTTGCCGCCATCTTCGTCCTGGAGAAACACTTTTTTGGGGGGAGCTCTGTCTTTTGCGTCATCTCCTCCCGCGCCGAGATCTCTCTATCCTGGCGCATTGGCAGCAGCAGCAACTCTGCCTCCTCCTGCCTGAAGAGGAGGAGGAGGAGGTGGGAGAGGCACTGGGGACCACATGGCCCTTCCAAAGGGCCTCCTCGGTGCAACTCTTTCCACTCATCTCACTGAAGGGACTGCTTGTTACCACCCTCCATCCCTCTCTCATTCAGGGTCTCCTTCCCTTCGTGGCTCCGAAACACCATGTCCACGCAGGATGGTGGCTGGAGAGGTCTGTCGCCGTGTCTGTCCTTGTCACAGCAAATCACAAATGGCATAGGAAACTCCAGGGCTGGATCCTGGCTGGTTTTGGCCCCACACTGAAATACCTGAACACAGCTACCGGTCTTTCAGTCAGCGAAACGGAATGCAAAATGCCCATAAACTCCAAATTGTTCCCTCAAGAGAAGTTTTGCAAGCACCGGAGCTGGGTAAAGGCTGCCAGTCATGTTTCACCTTTTAGATGTCACTGCCTGGAGAGAAAGACAGGGAGAGGAGGCTTAACCCTTCCACTAGGATGATGAATCACTGATGATCTCCACTGAGATCCACAGCAGAGATTCCACCACCTGCAGGGCCCAACCAGTGGGGTCTCTTGCTTAAACAAAACCACTGTTTGGTCACTCCTAGGTTATGTTCATCTTGCTTGCTGACACACCTTAATGTAACAGCAGGAGAAAAACTTGCACCCTGCACAGGACGAGAGAAGGTGCCAGCTAGAGGTTGAACATTATCAGATGAAGACCCAGATTTACAAGGTCTTCCTTTCGAGATATTAGGTATGCTATCTGGCCATAGCATAGACAAGACGTATATTTTAATTTCTCCATTGGATTGGGAAAAGGTTTAGAGGCCATACATTTCCCTGTTTCAAAGGCTTTCTGCATTCTGGAGTAAGGGTCCATTTAGAACTGTTAACGCCCTTGAACAAGGTGCACACTGTACCCCAAAAGGTGGCTTTTCCCCACTATTTGGTTAAAGAAAGCTTTATCCCTCAACAAACATGGCCATGGTCTGTAGGCTGACAGCTTAATTCAGCTTTGAAAGGTGTAGTGAGAAGAAATCTGAAACTAAATAGTATTAGAGGAGGACAAAACCTGCACCTTTTCTGACTGCAGCAGTTGTTCACTGAGGGGTGAGTTTACCAAAGAATGTACTGGAATTTCTGTCACTTTGAGTAATAAATCAAGGCTAGATGTCTTTCAAAAGATGGTATACCTCAAACAGAAGACGCAGACCCGAGGGACGAATTGCTGAGTGAAGTTCTATGCCCTGTGTTATACTGGGGGTCAAAGCTCATTATCATAATGGTCTCATCTGGCCTCAAAAGATCTATGAGTCAAATTCTACACTGTGCAGAAGTTGTCTGTGGATTTTATTTTGATAGACTATTTAAAGTCAGAGAAATAAGTGCTAATATTATAAGGAAAAGTCTACAGTACTTAAATCAGAATGCATCTTTGCAATTCTCAGTCAATCAGCTCACACCATCTGCTAATGGTACATTATTAATTTTGGTCTTGGAGATTTGATTGCAATGATTTGACATACTGGGCCCTGTAGTGTGTCTGCATTTTTGTAATGCTTTCTGTTCCGGGACAAGACCGTGACCAAGCTTTTAAAGGGGAATCAGAACAATTTAACTTCTGTAATATGTAGTATAATTTATTTAATTCTGTTTTTCTTGTTTGGCTCTGTATTTTGTGGTGGAATAGAGGGACTGAAACTGCAATATAGGACAAAGAAACCAAATCCTACTGGGATAAGCAACAGGTTCCTGATCACGTGTGAGATTTTCAGAATGTTCTCTATTAAGACACATGTCACTGGCTGCGTAGTTATTCTCTGTTTGACGGCGAAACTCGTAGTGAAGGAAGTCTATTTTGGAGTCCCCACTTGGCAAATAGGCTTGATTTCTTATTTTTAAAATACTGTTGTCCTGTTGGGAAAATGAGAGGGTAATAGGCAATTTTTCAGTCCACAGGGAAATTAGAAATGTTCTTTGTCTCCATAGTGGAATTTTAAGAATTCGTAATGAAAAATTGCTGGTATCCAGACCTCATCTGAAACTCAAGAATGAATTCCTAAGTCTGTGCTCCTCTGGTTACACTTGTCTAGGATCAAATAAAGTCGATCTGCTAGGATTCTTTTAGATATACTTAGCTTCTCCACAAAATCCATTTTCACATCATACAATATTTTCACACGTTTCCCAACTTTTGTCTGGAAAAAAGGGAGTGAGAGTTCTTTTTCAACACCTAGCAACAAACTGTGAGAAGACTTTCAGCATTCCAAATATGAGCACTTCTCATATCCTTCCTTTTCCAGTGACAGTTTTCTGTAACAGAGAATGTGTCATGCAGAACTGTTGTTTCTCCTGTTATGTTTCCCCCAAAGCCCCATTCCCTCTCCACCTAGCACGGTGAATAACTTACAATGTTAGTTGCAGCAGCTGGTTCCTTATGGATCTGAACAGATGCAGTTCAGTTCTCTGGTGCCCCTTAGTGTTAGGTCTTGGAGCTCAAGGGAAAAAAATAAGGCTGTAAAATAATATCTAAAAATCATGACACCGATTGCATGCAGTGGAGTAAGGAATCTGAAGTATATACTGTAGCTTCTTTCTCTCAAAGCTTCTTCAAAATTTTATTATCACAAATGTGATCTAAATAACAGAATTTTATTTAAATTGGGTTAGTGAATTATATGAAGAAAATTATGTGAAGAAAAGATTCAAACTTTCCTCAAAATTATCATTACAGAGGTATGTCCCCATATCATCATTTATCCTGAATAAATCTAGTGGTGCAAAATACTGGTTTCCCTTTGAAATGACACTTAATAACACTTTTTATTGGGAATATTTAATACTCATATTCCAAAGCCTGGCACGTGTGAGGAACTCATGGAAGTCTGTGTCCCTAGCTGGTGGAGTCACCAGATGTTTCACAGACATATCTCCTTAAAGTAATGTAGTTGAGTATCAGCTCTGCAATACAGCTCTTCAACCACTACAATCAGAGGTGATGTTCTTTAATTTTTGACTCATAATATGTAAGATAGCTAGTTTATCAAGCACCGAGGACAGTCTAACAGAATGAGCACATACAACATTCAAGAGATTTGGAACTATTGTTTAACCTAGATTTTTCACATTTTTCCATGTGAAAATACTTTAGTTTACCAAGTAGAAATAATTCTCGACATAACATATTAACGGTAGTAAACGCTCGTCAGAATAAAAGGCTTTACTGTTTCTTATATTACTTATATTTTTGCCTATTGTCATGCACCCAGTAATTTCCTGCATTAATTTCTTGCTTTTCTTCATTTTTTTGATATAAAATTGTAAGGTCTGAAGAGCTGTAGATAGGTCTTTCAGATTATTTTAACAGGTTTGAGAGCTGTGTCTTGCCTTTGTAATGTATGTTCTTTATATAAGAAAAAAAAGTATTTTCTAATTGCTAAGCAGCACTTCTTTTTGTAAAATCCTACAGCAGGCTATTTTTAAAATAGTAGATTTCATTTTATTTTGAGGGTGACTGGTTCTACTGATAGGAACAATTGTTGCAACAATTATTAATAGAAATACTCAGTTAAACCTTTGCATTAGAGTGTCATCCAGCACTACTTTTAATACGAATCAAACATTATCAGGCCCTTTACCAGTTCCTCTTATATTGATTTTTTTGTACAGGTTAAACAGCTTGTATTCAATAGGATTATCTATATGTTCTTTGTAGACAAAATGATATGTCAAATATATGCTTTAGCATCCTTAAAATTGTATCATTTTTGTTTTATTCTGACTTCTTACAATAAATTGTAGGTATTATTTTACACATTACCTGGGAAGGGAGTTAGAGATTTAATTGTCTGAGTCTATTTGCTAACAACATGATGGTTGTAAGACACAAGTAAGTAAAGAACACCGAAGAACTTGTTTTATTTCCCATCCCATTCCTCATTTTTTAGTTCGCCATTCAGTAGTTTTCAGAAAACTGAATTATTGTGAGAAAGCTTCAGGTTTCTTGGACTGATTACCCCCAAGCAATGGGAAATTTGTGATAATATTAGCAGGCGCTGGAGCTACTAATCCCTGTTCAAACAGCTTTGATTCAGATTTTAAGTTTCTTGCACTCTGCTTTGTTCCCACTTTCCACATTGCCTTCAATTTAGTCCCTTATCCTTGTGTTTTTTGATTGGTTTTGGTTTTGGTTTTTTGTTTTTTTTTTCCTGGTAAGCTTTTCTCAAAAAAATAGAGAATCATCTATCACACAGCAAGTTGCAAAAGTTTGTCAGACTGGATTTTCAAAGGCTGTGCAGCACAAACTTGGAAGATACTAATGTCGTTACGTTGATTGAATTATCTTGCAGATGTTTGCTCTGTGTCCTATGAGACTTTTTGTTAGAGAATGAGAACATGTTTTTGTTTGTTGACATTTTCAGCCATGGAACAATGAAAGGATGACATGGGATCTGGAAGTCCAATAATTTCTCTCCAAAAATTGTAGGTCATCTCTATCATGACATCTTTATAATGAGAGCTCAGTCATAATATAACATCCAGCTGGTATATTTGGGCATGAGTTGAAATGAACTGAGGCTATTCTTCATTAGCTGAAGCCATCAAACAAGTGAAATATAACTTTTGCACATGACTGCAGCAGGAAGAAGATATTATAAATGTGTCACACAAATTAGCCTATGCCTATTAGAGTAAGATCTGATCCAAAGCATGCTGAGATCAGGGGAAAGATTGCAATGGGTTTTTAAGCCAAGCTTATAGAAAGGGAATAGACAGAAGAATAAAGATTGCCCCATACGGGGATGCAAGAAAAAGGATTGAAAGAGCAACAAAAGGTAGATTACATCTTTTAAAATTTTTTTTCCTTATTTCCCTTTCTTACTAATTGTTTACATTTGCTGTCTTCTAATGAGTGTTATAGCCCGATTATGTTTTTATCTTTTCTGCTTACTTGCCTTATAAATACTCTAGCCCTTTCTTGTGTCAAAATTCACTTCATAGGAAAATGATAATACTTGTTTTTTCTCAGAAATACTCTTTTATAACCTTTCTTTCTTAAATAAAATTAAAAAAAAATATGTGTACTGCATAAAAAGTCTTAAGTTTCGGTTGATCAGCCAAATAGTTTCCATTTGCTCTCTCTCATCCTCACCAAAAGGAAAAAAAAAGTACTCTTTGATACAACTTCACTGTTTAATTCATGGTCTGATTTTCTGTTTAAGAATGTTACTGTGGAAAATTTTTTATCAGTTTAAGTTACAATGCCTACATTAGATAGGCTTTCTTTGTGATGTACTGATATGATGGTGCTATTCCAAAGTTCACACTAACTTGCATTTGTAGCCTGGTTTCCATCCATGACTGTGGTATGAAGAATGTGGAAAAGAGAAAATAATGTATGTTACCAAGTAAACTTCTCCCTGCTTATTACCCCATATTTTATTCCACTATCCTGGAAAAATATGCCATCCTAGAAAATTCTTTTCAGACTGCTCATATGAAATCTTAGTAATATCTTTTTGTTCTAAGTACTCATGGCCGCAGCGTGAGTTTTAAATGCATTTGCGACTGTGGGCACGCAGAAGAGACATCTAGCAGGTTCTGCCCTGAGGTTGCCACAGGTTAACTATCTAAACTTGAGCATCCAGCCAAAGGATATCCAGTTTACTAATAAAAAGATGCAGCTACTTTCAGAGTACAGCTTATTCCACTTTTAAATAGGTATCTAAGACAGGCACTCTTGTATGGCAAGTCATCTTCTGTCATCTCTTTCCATTGGTTATGGAAGAAATCTCTCTGATTAACTTTACATTGTTGCCTATCAAACCTAGATTTAATTCTATAAAAGATAAGCAATAATTTTAAGTTGATCAGCCAGGTTTCTGGCTTTCTTCTTGTGTCCTACAAAAGATTATTCCTGAAGAAAAAGCTGTAAATGAGATTAAATCCGTATTTGAAATTTCTTTTCTCTTTCTTTTCATACCAACTTTATTATTCTGTTTACTGGAAAGGCAGACATGAATGAACCATATATGAGACTCTTTTTTTTTTTTTTTTTTGACCCTGGATGTATCCCTTTCCACTGGACTGTAATATCCTGCCTTCTGCCAAGTGGCTGCAATGCCATCTGCCAGCTAGGGAGAAACAGGGTGGCTTTTTTTTTTTTTTCCTTCTCTCTCCCTCCCCTGCCTTCCAGGGTAATTCCTGTGAAGAAGGCATGTGACTCAAATTGTAGGATGATTTAAACTCTTGTGGTCTTCTTGGAGTCCTCCCACAATCAATCTAATGTGTCTGACCTGAAGGCAAATATCTCCTTTTATCTGTGACATCACCAGCAAGTCTCTAAATGCTTGGGCTTGGGTTCCATAGGCATTGCAAGAGATTCAGAGAACTGAGTGCAGGCTGCAAGGAAAGAGCTCCTGAGATTTGATTCTGTTTCCACTCCTTAGATGGGGAATGGTTCTGGCAAAGGTTTAGTTCCCTCTTCCTCACCCTCTCTATTTATAAACAGAGGAGGCTGGGAGAATTAGCTAATGTCTGCAAAGTGCTGCTTTAAATAATAAAAATAATGAATTCACCTCTTGATGGGCTACTATATAGGTCAGCATATCATGTTATTTCTTATCTCATTTAGCTCCTAAGGACTGGGTATTTCTTATTGTTCCAAATCAGGTTGTTTTTCCTCTCTAAGTGGCATATCTGCCTTTGTGAATAAACAAATAAATATTTTCTACAAAAAGGGTCTCTTTCAGATCACTTTCAACCTTAGAGTAAATGAACAATATTTTCTAATTTTCCAGTAAAACACATTAGCTGATATTTGGTGATACATTACATTTTCATTACATTACATTGCTGGGAAAGCAGAGCTTTATTTTCAAGCTTTTTTTCTTGTTGAGGGGGAAGACAGAAAAAGGAAATGTAGTATACTGGGTACTTTAGCCTGCTAATTAACTTCAATGGATCTTAAATTTAACTCTTACTTTCTGTTGAAGTTCATTTTTCTTCTCTTTCCTTTCATCTTGTTCTCTTTTTTGCTTCTGGAGACAGCTCCTGACTGCCAGCTGTGGCTGCGTAACACTCGCTTCCTCCCATAGCACCAAAGCAAATACAGCTTCCAGCCCGTTACCTAGCATATTCAGAGTCTTAGTAGGGGTAGGCAGACAGACTCTGCCTCTAAGCACCACAATTATGGCTATAATTTGTTTGGAGCCGCAAACCCAGCTGGCCCAGGGCCAGTGGAAGTGCACTGTGCGTTGCTGAGGTGACCGGGTGTTCTCAGAGTTCACAGCCCATCATCTCATACACTGTTGTCTGGCTCTGCTTCATAGGGGCTTCATGAAATAGTAAGAGATGAAACGCTTTGGAAAGGCGATGATCTTCAGTTTCTTTCTTGTATTTCTTAAAAAAAAAAATTTAAAATGTGATTTCACTGTGTCATTACTGTTTGTTACTCTTTAAACAGTTACCTACAAGAGACAACTCCCTAAAAAGATTAATTACAGACCACAATTCCGTTTAGTACACAATGGAAAATGTAAAACGGAGTGGGAGTCACTGCTGTGACTAACTATAGATACCTACTTCACAGTGATAGAGAGGGAATTCACTAAGGTAAGCTAGTTAATCTCTCTGAAGTCCTTCCTTAGTCAGTGTAGAGAGATAGGGTCCTTTGCAGGGAACAATTTTAATTACAACCTGTCTGCTGAAGAACCTTTCTCTCTTCTCTGTCCACTGAGCCTCAGGAGGGATCTGCTTTAGTTTATCACCTAAAGTGAAGTTTAATATTACTCTCCAGTCTCTGATGTGCAGGGCAGTAAGCTGAAATCATGAGAAGATGTAATAGGTGGTTAATAGACATAGAGGATCAGGAAGGGTGAGAATGTTGTGGCAGTAAAGATATAGTTAAGGGATAACCAGTGGGGAGACTGTAACTCATACTGACATTAATGAAACTTGGAGACACCCGTTTGAAATGGAAAACTATTGTTTTACTTTTCCCCTGGTTTTTAATGAAAATAAATCTTTATAGTTTCTTTATTTATCAACTTTTGTGAAAGCTGCACTCTTTGTTCTCAGACTGAAGTTTCTGCAGTGACTAACTTGAAAAAACAGGACAGATTTGGAGGTTCAAAACAGTGTTTTATAAAAGGAGTGTCACGGCAGACCAAATTAAATGATGTTTTGGCCTTCAGGTTTTAAGTTTACCAGTAGAGTGAATAAACTTCTGTCGTAAGGTGTTTTAAAAGCAAACCCAACATATCTAGGCTAAGAAGTGGCACAAAGAAGAACAAGAATAGCAGAGAAATTTTTTGGTTTATATTTACAATGATGTAGAGAACTTAAAAGTTCTTGATGAGGAAATTCCATCCACAAAGGTGGAGGTAGGGCTTTACATAACTTCAGTTTAGAGGCTTTGCTACATTTCCTAGGCAACTTTCTCAGTCTTCAGGTGCTGTAACAGTAGAAGTACATACAGTGGTGATTCTGTGGAATTATTTTATAGTGGCTAATTTTAGCCCAATGAAGACTTTTCTGCTATTTGCCAAGAAAAAAAAAAGGAAAGGCTCTTTCAGGGTGATTCATAGCATGTAAGTTTAGCTCTCCAGTGCCAAAATAATTTTGGACATAAAAATTAAAGCTTTTAGTTTTAAAAATTAAAGCAAATGCACAGATGCATTTGAGACAAAATTATATATACACAGATTTTTTTCCTGAAGAAACAATACAAACAAGAACCCTAATTTTTTTAGGGTCTATAAGTAATTTTGCATTATGAAGAATGAAAAATATATGCTCATCACAAGCACATACAGACAATGTAAAACCATCCTAGGGTTCCCAGTAGATTTTCTCATATGCAGTTAAGCTTCCTCAGTTATTCCTGATTTAGTAGTTCTTCAGTTACTAAATTCATCAATGCTTGTGCACCAAGGAGGGGCACAAGGATTCTGTGTGCAGCAAAAAATGGTTCTGTCATTATTCTAATGTTGCAACAAGCAAACATGCAATGCAATTTTAATACATAAACATAAAAATATTTAAAGGAGAGTTAAGGTGTTGTAGATATGAACTTGGATACTCAGTGGAGCTCCATCAGTGGAGCTATAGGAATTTCCTAAGTAGTCTCTCTTTTCTCATTCTAAACTTGGAAGCATTATTCAGAGTGGATAACACACAGACAGTTTGGGCCTTGTTAATAATTCAAACAATTGTATTTTCAATTATGTTCTTAATTGCAAAACAAACTAAACAACATTAATTTTGAAAGGACTGCATAATTCTTGGCTGTATTTATGTACAAATATCTTGGTGAGACATCTGCCCAGATAAATATTTCTCAAAGATTTCCCTCAAATCTAGGCTGGCAAGGTGAGCAGCGTATGAACTTTGATATTAATTAAAACTATCTGCATTAAATTACCAATAGCTAGTTCCTCTGCCTGTATAAAGCCTGAATTTCTTGTTATGTTTTGCGTTCCTTTAAACAAGCTAACTGTATTTCTGCCTTTTCTTTTTCATCTATTTTTCTGCTAGAAAATATATATATTTAGAAAGATTAATCAGAGTTACAATACTGAAGTCCCTCTCATATTACAAAGACCTACACCTCCATGCAATCATTGTTGACATACATCTATTTTATCTGAGGATTTTTATCATCTGAGTATCAGATTCAAGGCTTAAACAACTGATGGACAGTCTTCAGAAAGCTGCAAAATACAGGAAAAAAAGTATGATGAACAATCATTCAATCACTAAGTTTGCTGTGTTGTTTGGTTTTTTTTCTTTATAAATCCATGTCTTTTGTTCTCCAACCATGTACAAAGTGTGTGGCTTTCAAAACTCTAAGATCTGGGGAAATAGTGAAGATTACTAAAATATATTTAAAAAATAACGACAGTTTACTGAAACACCAGCATATATTTATTATTTTGTTTATGTCACATAATAGTATAAACGAGTGATAAAAGTGGTGAGTAAGAAGTGAGATGAAAACAGTACTTCTTGGGACTACAGTTGTCATTGGAATATCTTCATAATTACTGTGCTGGACACCACAGTGTGCATTATCATTATTATTTAATATTATTAATAATAATAGCAGTAATAATAGATTTTATGTGAGGCTTTCTGTGGTGGCAATGCTAGTTTAATATCATCCGCCATTTCTTCTTCCAGGTGCTTTTTCCTGTTTGTTCATTGTGCTGCCCCTCTGGGCCAATGCAATCGCTGTTCTGCAAACTGGACTCGTGAAATGATGACAGTAACCCAACTCATTGCAGTAGTGCAGTTTATTGTCTTGTTCAAAAACCAAGTGGTGCAACTGAGAGCAACACATGCCAAACTACAACAGTAGCAGTAACTTATTTAAACAGCTTTGTGACTGAGAAATTTTATTTTCAAACTTACTCCGAGAAAGAAAGAGTCTCCTTGCGGAAAATAGAGATGCAAGTTTGTTTCAAATATCATTTAACAAATATGCATTTTCAAACCTAGTAACATGTAATGAAAAGATTTTGTTTGTTTTAAACGAAGATCTGAGAATATACAGTTATTGCAGAAGAAGTAAAAAGCTACTTCAAGTGGGAAATCTTAACAGGAAATAAGATAAGGTAAAAAGCTTCCTGAAAAAATTGTAACAAGGTTTTGGATTCTTTGTCTTACTTCCAAGTAATTTATTTTATAGAAATAATAGTTTGGTTGACAGTTCCAATAAGTAGCCTGATTAATTCACTGCATTGGACCCTACTGGCTTATTTTGTCTCTTATCACCCCATCCTTATTGTTTTTGTCAATATTCCACTATACCTGAGTAAACATATATTGCACAACAAAGCAAATTGATAATTGGAATTCTTAAATAAATTCTTTCTATGAGTTCATCCACCCCTTCCTAGAGACTTTTAACTAATGTGGTTTCCAGCACAAACATTCACAGGAAATTGATGAAATAGGAAATATAGAGAAGAATTAGTTGGAAGGACTTTCTAACCCTGGAAGAAAAGCCACATCCTCTGTTTTGTCTGGACAAACATACTTTGACAATGTAAAATTTATGAATAAGCTATTAAGTGTGGAAAGTACTTATTATATAAATATGAACAGCAAGTAGAACCACTGAAATGCTCTGTAAGGATTCTGTAAGCCGAACACCATTCAGTACTCTAATTTAAGAAGTATAAATTACTGAGCGAAGTCTATATCAGTCAGGAGTAGTTGCAATCACTGCGTTAACAGCTCCCTTTTTCATTCATCTTAGCCAAGAACCACTGAAAGAGATTACCTGTTTTGGAAAACATCTTTGAAATGATTCATGCATTCCACTTATTCCTTTTAAGAATTCACTAACCTATTACTATAATTGTTTCTGCTTGGACTATGAGTACTAACTACACAATATGCACATTTCACTGACTAATTCTGTTCCAAGAATATGAAAACTTGTTCTCTAACCATCCTTCCTATTGCATTCATAGACTCCAAAAACAGAGTATCCTTGTCCCAACTGCTAGAAAGCTGGCTTAGGCTCTGTGATCTCATGAAATATATTCCACAAGACTTCCATGCTGTTCTTTGGCCCCTGCACGGCAGACAAGTTGTACTCACATGCACCACATGCCCAAATCAGCAGTCTGTGCTGTGTCTATGTGCAGGGTACACAAGTCACACAATACCCATCTCCAGAATGGAAATTTGGCAGACTTGAGACAATGCCCTACTGGTGGAATATGTGGAGCAGCAAGCAGCACGGGTGTGGGTGTAGAACATTCGTGTGTCCCAGTCAATCTCTGCAGGGAACTCTGGTCATCCCCGAAGTCCATCATGGTGAAAAAATGAGTTGCCATCTACTTTTGAACTTTTGCTGCCTCTGACTATCTAAAGTCCTCTCTAGCAGTCATTATGGCCAGCACTGTTAGCTATGCCAGTGCTACACCAGATACCACAGATACCAAATATATATATATACACACCAGATACCTTAACATATTCTGCTATCTACAGATGATTAAAAAAGGCAAAACTTGATTAAAGGTATCATTCTGTGTGTGGTCCTAACTCCATTCTTCATCTTGGCAGATGTTACCTATTTATTACAGTTGTGAGTTCTGAAGTTCAGGATAATCATAGCCTCTGTTCACTTCAGTCCTGATAGGTCTTTGGAGAAACATGCATTCAGCCACCTGACTGAAGAAAAGTTAGTCTTGAGAGACAACTTGGATAACATGGTCCTTAATGCTAACTGAGGATGTAGCTCTGGCACCCTTCCCAGTGAGGTGAAGCTCTCTTTGAGGTGTATGAATGCTTGGTCAGGAGCAGAATTTAATGATGTACCCCAAAGGTGCTCCCTTTCTTCCTCTGCCCAGTAGTTAATGTCTTGTACCACTCCACTCCCTGCCATCATCACCTTCATAAAGACTGTCCAGAGTGGTCAGTGGGTCGCTTCAGATGGGCTGCAGCTCTCAATTTCAGTTGTTTGCCTAGAGCCATTTTCAGCCTTTTCAGGCCAGCCTCTAGAGTAACCCTGTGGTTGTGCTAAGACTGTGAGATGGGGCCACACAACATGCATTGAGGGGTGAGGGTGGACGCAGAGAATAGGTTGTGGCAGCAGCAATGTTCTCCACGTGGAACTCTTTGAATTCAGGAAAGACTTTTTTTCTAGGTGCACTCCTAGCAACATGGAAAAGAAATGTGCTGCTGTCTAGCTGTGATGCACAGTGATGTTTTTAAAGGTGGTGCCATGTCCTCAACCAGGTGGAGCGCTCAGTTGGGGTGTTTGCTGCCATGTTTAGGTGCTGCTAAGACAAGTCTCATTCAGGAGACCTGTGCACAGGAAAACAAGGTTAGCTGTGATCTCAGCACATTTGGGTGGTGATGTGAGGTGTGCAGACTGACTACCTCGCAACTGCTGTTTTCTGGACTTCAATTTTGCTGGCAGGCTGTTTGTTAAGGAGACTCCATTTCCTTCTTCAGGTATGGTGCCTGTCATTCATTGTGTTTGCTGCCTTTTGTCGAGAGACATTGTACCCAGAACACTGTCCCCTTTCTTCCACTCCTTTCCAACAATATAGCAAATAAACAATCACTCTCAACTGTTTCTCCTGGCCTCCTAGACTCAACCCCAGGTGGAGGGTAGTTATAGCAGATACATCAAACTGTCTCAGGTCAGTGGTTATATGGGCCTTGACACATGCAACTTCACTTTTTTTCCAAACACAGCAAGCTCCATGTTTTGCAGCTTATCTCCATATTAGCCAATGGGAGATCTTTGCTATTCTTCTCGCCCTTCTTAGAGCATAAATCTTATGAAGAGCAGTTGAAGGAGCTGGGACTGTTCAGATGGAGGAAGAGGAGGCTTAGGGGAGACCCCATTACTCTATACTTGAAAGGACACTGTAGAGAGATTGGTGCTGGTCTCTTCTCGCAGGTAATTAGTGGCAGAACAAGAGGGAATGGCTTCAAGCTCCAACAGGGTGGGTTTAGACTGAACATTAAGAAAGAATTTCTCACAGAAAGAGTGATTGGGCATTGGAATAGGCTGCCCAGGGGGGTGGTTGAGTCACCATCCCTGGACATGTTTAAGAGTTGGTTAGATGTGGTATTGGGGGATATGATATAGGGGAGAACTTTGTAGAGTAGGGTAGATGGTTGAACTCGATGATCCCAAGGGTCTTTTCCAACCAAAATGATTCTATGATTCTTAAACAGTTTTCTTGTTTTTATTTTGGAACTGATAAGACTATTACAAGATAATGTGTTCTAGATGAAATTGCAGCACTGACATGTATCAGGGATTTATGATATTCTCTGCCTTATTCAGTGTTTCTTTACTTATGCAACCTACCATCTTGATTATTTTTGACCACAGGTGTACACCAAGTTGTCTGCAGTGATAACCTGGTACATTTCTCATTTTGATGCAGTTAACTTTTAAATCCTGTGACATATTTGAGTAATTTATTATTTTTTTCACACCCAACGTGCATTGTTTTACATATGAGTTACATTAAATAACAATTTAATATTGCTAGTTTAAAAAAAGTAAATTTTCTACCTTGTTCAAGTAGGTAATTTATGTCCTCATTATTTCTTGTGGTTTTCTATGGTCCTGACTATCATATACCATTTTGACAGGCAGCCAGCACCAACAATGAAAAGAAGATGTAACTCTTATTGTAAAATATGTGTTGGTGAAAATAAAGCTAAGAATATTCTAACACTTGCTACAGCTGTACTTATGCACAAAGATAATTGGTCTAGTCAATCAACATAGACTAGATGAGCAGGTGCTTATGACCATGTGGAATCTAAGACTAAAAATGTAACAACCCCATAGCAGGTACATTTATTGGCATTTCAGCAGAGATAGGAAACTGATACTCAATTGTTTTCAAATAGTTTACAGTCTCTTAGCCAGACTGGAGACTCTTCTTGTACCCATCACAAGACAGAATCAATTTCTACATAGCAATAGTTTAATTAATTTTAAAAGCCCTTATGAT
>JAOXNG010000001.1:153638706-153657163 GCA_028566535.1 Scolopax minor | reverse complement strand
AAATTTAAAAAAAAAAAAAAAAAAAAAGAAAAAGATATGCTTTACTTCAGAATATTTCATCTCCCATCATGTAAGGATTCAGTCTGGAATGAGCCAATCCAGGAGAACAGGCACATAAATTACCTGAAATCTTTTACATTGCTAATTCTACCCTAGGCAAGGGGGAAACTGGGGTAGAGTATGCTGGAATCTTTCCTCTTGCATTTTATGTGAGGCCTAACCTAGAGTCACCTTCTGTTAATGCCAATGGACTCAGTATTTCTAGGTGATATCAGGTGAATTTCAATGGAGCTTTCAAATCTGATGAGTGTACAGTAGTTCTGGGTTGCCAAGGGTACAAACAAGGAAAGGAAGTAGAGGTATTTAGGCCATCTCAGACACCACAAGCAGCATAGCCTAGTGAAGTTAATGTTTCACTTGGTTTAATATATATATATAGCTTCTCAGCAGTGGTAATTAGACCAGTCAGAGCACTGTGCCAATACAGCTCTAATGCTACTGGAAACCAAATGACACAAAGTCAGGTGAATTGCCATAGAATTCAGCCATGCTCCATTGATATATCTGTCTATGCAGAAGCATATATAACCTAGGTACTTTTTAAAGGTATATTCAACCTATAGTATGAACTTGGGTTATGAGTATATCAGAGGTGTTCATAAGTGTGTCTTGGGAGGGATTATTCAGCTTTCTCCTGAACTCAACAAGTAAGATCTAAGCAATAACTGAGTGCGATCACATAGCAGTGTGGGTTTGATGAATATTAATGGCAATACTTTCATTCTTAACCTGTTGCTCACTGAACCATAGTTTCACAGAATAAATTAGACAGAGTGGGGATTATCTGGTCTCAGGGACTTGTTGGGGGCTTGTTGTTCCTTCAAGTTTTGAATATCTTCAAGGCTGGAGTTTCCACAAAATCTTAGAAAAACTTAGTGGTGATTTTTTTTTCTTGTATCTAAAAGGAATTTATTGTATTGCATTGAATTATTATTGTATTGCAGCTTGTCTTATTACTTTTTATCCTGCCACTGTGCACATCTAAAAGTGTATATTTCTGTTTTTCTATACACTGCAGCTAAACAGCTGAAGATATTGATATAATCTCACCTTAGCTTTCTCTTCTGTAGCCTGAATAAAAGCAGTCCTCTCATCTTCTCCTCAGACATCAGACAGTTCAGCCTCCTAATACCCTTAGCAGCCCTTTGTTGGACACACTTCTATATGTCACAGAATCACAGAATGGTTGAGGATAGAAGGGATCTCTGAAGGCCATCTAGTCCACCACTCCTGCTCAACCAGGCCACCTAGAAACAGTTGCCCAGGACCACTCCAGACAGCTTTTGAATATTTTCAAATCTGGAGATGGACATGTTAATGTCTGTCTTGTGCTGAGGAGATCAAAACAACATAACAGATACAGTCTCACAAGTGCCAAAAGAGAAAACAATCACTACCTACTGCCTAATGCCTGTAGTCTTGCTAATACGTTTCAGTATGTAGTTAGTTTTCATTGCTGCAAAATCTCACTGCTGGATTACCTATTTCTTTTCAACTTGGAAGGAACTTTTCAACTTCTGCAAAGCTGCTTCCAAGCAAGCCAGCTGCCAACCTCTACTTTTGCATAAGGCTATTCAATCTCAGAGTGACAATCTTGCATTTGCTGGACCTCGTGAACCTCTTTTCTGACCATTTATACTTCCTGCTAAGGTCTTTCTGAATAGTAGTTCTCTTTTCTAGTATATTTAACATTCCCTCACAGTTTGGTATCTTCTGAAAACTTGCTGGGAGTACATTCTACCCTGTTGTCTACAACATTAATAGAAATGTTAAACAGCATTAGCCCCTATATTGTCCCTGAGGGACACAACTAGTAATCAGCTGCCAGTTGGATTTCATACTGCTGATCACCTCCCTTTGAACTCAGCTGTTCCTCCAGTTTTTCACTCATTTATTGTCTGCTTATTCAGTCTATATTCACTAATTTGCTTACAAAGGATATTATCAGAAATTATGTTGAAAGTCTTGGCAATGTTAACTAGTCTCATCTGCTTAGTCATCTCATCATAGAAAGCTACCAGGCTGGTCAAGCGTGATTTGCCCTTTGATTAACTTTTGCTAGTTATTCCAAATTACTTTGTTTTTCTTTGTCCTGAAAATGTTCTTGTGGAGGATTTACTCCACAGCCCACAGCAGGGATGATTTAAAGGTGACTTGCATATAATTCTTTGGGTCTTCCTTCTTGGAGATGGATGTGGTAATTTTCCTTGTCCCATCCTCATTAAACTCTCCCCAGCTCATGTAACCTTTCAAAGACAATAGAGAGCTGGGTCTACCCTACCTGGTACTGTGGATTTGTGTATGTTCAAGTAGGTTAATAGCTCCCTAACTCTATGTTTCTCTCATATGGTTAATGTTTCTTCTTTACTGAAACCTTTTCTTCTTCTTAACTGAAAATCGATCTTTTAATTCATAAGGCCTACTTTAACAATGTTTTCTCTCCTTCAATCACAGTTTCTTTTTCATGACAAAGAGAGGAACTTATAGGGGTGCTGGCTGTGCTATCTGACCCTCCACGTTAGCACAGACCAGAACATCAGGTATACTGGGACAATGACAGAGAGGAAGGCAGACTGCTACAGGGGCTTCATATTCATCTCTGAACTGCATCCATCCCTATTCATGACTGTAGGAACATTTGACATATTCATTCCTTACCATATTTTGATTTTACTTTTTAATAGGGACTTATATTTATGTGCTTATTTTTGTTTTTTTAGCACCTGTAGATCATGAGTAGCTGTATAAATGAAAGAAGGGGGGGGGTCATGAAGATTGTGACACAGTGAATCACTGTTTATTCTACCTCTAAAAATGCCTGGAGACACATAATTTGACTTCAAATTTTGCTGTCCTCCACAGTGAATATACTATTATTAGTCATCTTTTCTGCGTAATGCTAGTACCAATTGCTCTGATGAAAAGAATACAAGCAGTTATCTGAAACACCTGGATTAGCTTTAACCTGTTGCTTGCTGAAGTGAATTTGTATGCCTTCTATAACATCCCAAAGAGTTTCTGATTAAGTGGATAGGGCGAGAAGAATAATTTCATCAGGCAACACTCAGTGAGTTTTACTGGAAGATTATATGATTCCTTAGACTTTTTATTTTTCAAGCAGAAAAGAGATTAAAAATATTGAGATTGTAATGTAAAGTACATATGAAGCAAACTTATTTTGCTTGTGTATCTTATTTTTTATGGGTGAAAGAAATCAGAATTTGTTTTAGATGTAGTATTATTCTAATTGGTTAGATTTTGTTTGGCTTGATTTTTAAATTTTTTTTTTTTTTAAACCTCCAGGATACAATCATTATTAAAAGATAACTTGAAAAATTCTTAGTGTTTAGCAGCTGAATGGTTCCATTTAGCTCTGATAGGATGTATCTGTCAAGTGAAATTTTTTCCTATCTCTAATCATATGAAGGAAATTGCTAGGGAATGTATTTTAAAACAGAAAAGAGTAAAATCTTTATTTTCAGACCATCTAGACCTTGCCTAGAGCCTTGTTCCTACAATATTTGGTTATAATGAGATTTATAGGGATAAGTGCACTGAGCAATTGTTATGTCTTGTCCTCAGATTTAAAGAAAGTTTTGCATGTGGAAGCTCCCTTCACGGCCTTCTGTGGCTCATTTCCCTGCTCCTGGCAAGAAGCTTTTAAACCTCCCTTGTCTGTTTAAGACTGTGTAAATCCTAGGTTAGATTTGCATAGGTACTGTTGTGTGTTGCCATCCAGTAATCTCACACATAAACACACAGAAGGCAAATTAATTTAATTTATTTCCTTGAAAAATTATCTTCATACTATAAGCTTACAAGAAGCTTAAAGTTAAGTAGGTAAAAATAGATATTGCTAACAGAAGTTTTCCATTTTCAGAAAATGTAAAAGTTAATTACACCAAATTTTACCTTAAATATAAAGCAATTTCCATTTTAATCGTAATGTAAATACCTTTCTTCCCTCTGTTACAGATATAAGTTACAAAATATTTTCAAAGCCTGTTAACAGTGAAAAAACGCTTTCTTACCTATTCTTTTATCATCATGTCTTAAGCAAAGATTTGGAGTTCTTAATTGCAAAAAAAAAAAAAAAGCATATTTTTCAGAAGCCAAAGTTTAAATTCTTTTTCCACAAGCTTCCATAACAGTAAAATTTCATCCAGCTCTAGAGAAAGAGAGTACATTTGCACTATTAAGTACATAAGTAATATGTTGGAAGAGAACATAGTGCTGTTCCTCCAATGAGATATTGATTTAATATCAGTAATCTACAGGATCACCATCTCTAAATTAAACCTAACAGTGACTAGTTTCTTACAGCTCTTAAGGGACTCCAAGTCAATAACAGTAATGCTTGACATTTGTATAGCACAAGATTTCGAGATACCTTGTAGATGTTAATTATACTTCAGAATAGCCCTTGCAGCTAGTAATAAATCACATACTACATTCACTACCTAAAAGTCAACAACATCTACTTTTTTTCTGGCACTCAATCTGCCAGAAAAATAAAATATCATAACAGATTTTTGACTTTCTAGTCACATTGACAAGCATATTGCACATGGAACGTGACCATGATATAAAACTAACTGTGCAACTGATAGTAGCTCTGTCTTTGTACCACAAATATAGAAGACCTTGTAGGACCAGTTCTAATAACACTTGAGTTAAAATACAAGGTCCAGCTGGGGCAAGGCACTTCTGCCTCAGAAGAGCCAGCTCTGCATGGGCTCAGTGCTGCCCTGAGGGCACAGCTGAGCACACCCAGACAGCTTGGAGGTTACTAAATTATCAGAGCTCACAATGCAACATCTTAAAAGCAAAAAATGGAAAACAGCTTAAAATTAACATGCCTGCATACTGCAGTAATTTAGGAAGGAGTTGATCCTCACTTTACTGGGCAGCTGCAAGGAGTCAGCTCATCAACTGCCCCCAGTTTGGCTGCCACCTCTTCCAGTTGGAATCCCAAGTGATGCAGAGCATCTCGGAGGCAAAAGATAGATGATGTTAACCACATAAAATTACAGCAAACATTTGCCATTATTTTTGTTTGTCTATAAAAAGAAATGCTGACCTCTTTCATTGGATAGGTTAACAAACTGTATTCCTAGAGAAATGCTTTCTTGAGGGGAAAAAGAGAGGTGTTTTGTGAAATGTTTTTAAACTTCCAAAACCATGCTTTCTTCAAATAAATGAGTATTTTTCTTTAATAGTTTTCTCCTTCCAGCTATTTCTTTTAAAATATATGAAAAGAAAAACACAATTAAGAAATGGCAGAGGAGAGAAAGGAATAAAAGAAAGAAGAGTAAGAAATGTAAAATATTATTTTAAAAGTAGATGGAGAATTTTGTGTTATTCATGGAAAACTGTCATATTTTAAAAGCTGATAAACAAAACTTTTTATATTAAAAAGTATAATTGTCAAACTTTGTATTTTTTCTAGTTAAAACTATTTATGAGGTTCTGTTGCACATGGATGCATCTAATTAGTATTACCCTAAGGAAAAGACTGTGGACTGAGCTTTCCAACTTTGTGAAAGCACAGAGGAGACTAGACACTTGATTGTCAGAGGCCACTGCCTCCTAAAGACCATTGTCACTCATTGCAGCTTCTCTCTTTTACCTGTCTCTCATTCAGTAACAACTGGCAGTATGAGAGCTGGTGTGGGATCCGGAGGTTTTATTTTTATAGTATCTTACTTGAATCACTGGACTACTGTCTTCTGTATATTCTTTTTCAATTAAAAAAAAAATAAATGAGGAATTTATTTCAAGATGGGCCTTTCATTTTATGACCTTTACCTGTGTTGCCCCATGAAATCCTGAGGTGGAAAGATATTTATTTATGAACCAGTCTGTGTTATAAAATAGAGTATTGTCAATTTCCCCTCACATTAGCATTCATTTCATGATTTTTATTTTTTTTCCCTGACTGGAAGAACTGCCTACACCCCTGCTCACCATGGCAACTAAAGAATCTAGCAGCAGACTCAGGATCGGAAAAAAATAAAAAAAAAATAAAGCTCAAAAATATCCCCTGATACTAAAATTGGTTTTGTTTTCACAGCAACACACTATGCAATTGCAAGAGAAAGAAAGAGAGCTATATCTACCTATATTTCAGTTGGAATCACCCAGCATGGGAGGAGTGTGTATGTTTGCATGTTAGACTGGAGTATGTTAAGGGTAGGTGGCACTTATTTTCGAAGCATATTTTGACTGCTGAGGCAGGATGAGATGTTGACAATGATATGTTATTGGATGTTTCTGTGGAAGAGAAGACATTCATGTACTGGATGGAAGTCACAGCAATTTTGTTTGAAAAGTTTTCCTTCTGTTCCTGACTTGGTACAATAAATATAATTGTTGACAAATATTTTCAGTGTGTTGAAATGTATGGAAAGAATGAACCAAAGTCTTTCAACCACTGTCAGAATGAACACTGATGCATTTGGTAAAAACATAGTCGAATGTTGTACAAGGAATATCAGCCTCATAGATTATAGTTACTTAGAACAACAAAGAATGTGAGTTTATTAGCATAATTCCAAACAGATTGATAAAAAAGGCATTTGAACATTATCTGGACACAAATTTTAAATCATTAATACTTAAAAACAATATGATATTTTTTGTTGCTTTTCTAAGCAGTAAACCACATATATTAGAAATAAGAAAGGAAAGAACCAAGGTGATTCACCTTGTTAAAGAGGAGGAAGTTAATATCAAAACTAGTGTGTAAAATAAGTCAATGAACAGTTTTCTTCATTTCTGTGGGAAAACCATTCGATTCATATGAGTATGGAAAGCAATCTGACATACATTAATCCAATGACAGCAGACAAGGTTATTGGAAGTTTCCTTTTCTTCCATACAACTAGTTAAGCAGTCCACTGTTATTAATGGAAGGACAACAGGTAAAATAACTTCCTTTGTTTGCTATCAGATGCAAATGACTTGCAATGGAGTACAAAAAATATGGAACAAATTAACCTCCAATGTAATTTTCCACTACATTTTAAAGGCAAATTATTCCACATTATAGAAAGAGAACTATTAAGATAAACAGTGCAAACTGGATGCCAGAGCTCACAAACTCTTTGTGTACACAGTAGACCCACTGGAAAATTGTCTCTCCCTTCAAACACACACGTCACACATCCTAGACATGGAAGGAAACCAATGGTTGCCCAGCTCTAGCTCAACACAGGAGAATTGCAGAGGGGAGATGCAGTTGGATTGAGGAGCTGAAAGGCACACCTGCGTCTATAGTGCAGATGACAGCCATTGTCAAAAACCTGATGGTCATGGTTTTCTCCTGCACAAAAATTGGAATAGGTGGTTATCAGGTTTGACAAGAGGCATAGTAATGAGCATGTGTTCAGGAAGAACTGGATGAAATTTTGTTTATTTTTGTCAGCATTCAGCTCACTGCATTTTAATTTCATAAATTAGCTCTTTGATGCTAGTTATTCTCTAATTCTCTGAGTTATTCTGTCTTGTTGAGCGTAAGTTTCAGGAAAATGAAGGACAAGATCAACAAATTGCAGAAAGCAGAACTAATATTACAAGAAAAGGAGACAGACTTGAAGACAATTAAAGGCAAGTATGACAAAAGTAGAGGAGTGAAAAAGTATGCATTGATAAGGATGGATAATAGTAAAAAATCTGAGGAAACGTTGTAAAGAAAAGATATGAAATATTGTTTGAAAAAAATACATTATTTTTTAAAAATTAGAATATTTAGGTTAAAACCACTTGGGGAATGACTGCAACAGAATTAATCTTCAGGCAGTTTTAGAACAATGTTCTATACCTCCATGCAAATTCTGCCGTAGTTAGAAGTCTTGAGGGACAAAGATACTCGCTAGACCTCAGATGTAGAACCAGCTTTGAATACCAAGTTAAAAGCATTAAACTAGCTAGGGTTTTAATTTCAAGCAATGAGAAAAAAATGTAGAACTCCTCCAGAAACAGTGCATGAAAGTTATCCAAAGAAAGGCATTATGAGTTAGCCAAGAGACAAAGACAACTGGAAAAAGGACTCATCAAGTGTGAGAGTGAAAGCAGACATACCAGAAGTTGAATCATAAAAGTTTTTTTTTTAATGCAAATAAAAAGAAAAATAAGGTGTAAGAGGACCCTGCTATGCAATTATCTTCATCTTCTTGACATTAAAGGTAATCAATGTACAGTACTAAAACTAATTGTTTGCACCTATGTTCAAGAAACAAGGATGTAGGACTTAGGGGAGAAGGCAGCATCTGTGATACTGAAATCTCTGAAATGTTCATGAAATGCCCTTGCCTGAAGTAGCAGGGGTTTGGACCAGATTATTTACTCCTATGTATATCTGACCTATCTTTTCTATTATTTCTTTCATCTTTTTCTTAACATTTACAGCTTCTTTTAATGATAATTTAGTCACAGGAGTATGACTAATCTGGACATTTTCTCAAATTAGTTTTATAAACTCTAAAGAAGTGCTTAAATGGAACCACTTCTCTACAGCTTCCAAAGATACTGATGAATAATCAGATGGTATCAGTAAGGTTTGCAACATGCATACCTACCTAGGAAGAGCTGAACTTTTACATTCTGATTTTTTCTATTAATTACCAAAGAAATATATTTCCTAGCATTTAGTTGCACCCTATTTATACCATGCCAAAAATAAATGATTCTATTTCATATTACTAGACCCTTGTTGACAGTGTAGCAGTAAGTACTTTGGGTAAACTCTCCAGGTTGGTATTCTAGGATGTCACAAGAAATGGGAAAATTCTTTATCACCATTCATCTGGAGGGACTTTAAACCACTTCAACTAACTACTTCACCCTTTTTAATTAAAATTAAATTCTCTGACTAAAGAGCTTGAATTTGACATTTCAAATGAGAGGGGAAAAATCTCTAGAAGTACATAGAAAAACTGCCAAAAGAGTGGAATTTTCTTTGGGAAAATTTCATGAGAATTTGCCTCTAAATGAAAGAAAAATATTTGCTGGAAATTTGCATTCATGTTAGTCCCCTTTCATTATGCAAAATGACATCTCCAAATGCCTCAGGCAACCATTTCTAATAGAAACCAAAGGAAGAAAAAGTGATAAAAAAATTAAAATCTAATAACACATTATGGTAGAATATTTATAAGTGATCAGCAGTGTATTAAGCTGTAAAGAACACTCATCACAGTCATTCTGGCTAGTTATATTCTCTCCTACAGAACTACCTAACCCAAGGCTAGATTGCTTTGAAATTTGAAAACAGGTCTCTGAGCATTACACGGTGCATCTATTATCATAAACAGCTTTAGCATGTGAGTATGCATATATACTAAATTAAGCAA
This sequence comes from Scolopax minor, assembly GCA_028566535.1. Classification (NCBI taxonomy): domain Eukaryota; kingdom Metazoa; phylum Chordata; class Aves; order Charadriiformes; family Scolopacidae; genus Scolopax; species Scolopax minor. Next base: position 153,647,750 of record JAOXNG010000001.1, on the reverse strand, counting down.
GGTGCTATCTGCAAGGTTTCTTATTTAGAGATACAGTTTTCTCCCAGGTTTTGCTTAAATTGTTTTTTAAATGAATGGTACTGAGGAAGATAGCTTTAGCACAAGGGTGCAAGTCAGTCCTACATGGCATTCATGAATCAGAGTAACTGCATTGAGTAATTTAGCACCAGTTTAGAATCTACTCAAAAACATCAAAGTTTTCATTCATAATAAGGTAATATCCCAAATACTTCATTCCAAAACCCATATCTAAACCCCTTAAATTCAACCCTTTGAAAATACTATTCCTTAGCCATAGTGAAAGCACATTTCATTAAAACAGATTAGTTCAGCATAGCACCTTTCTTACAAAAGTAAAGCAGAGTAACACTTATAGTTTCAAATCTACCAAAACAGCTGATATTTTACTAACCAAAACTTGAGTTCGGTCAAAATCTACATGTAGAATTCCTGTAGTTTAAAAGGAATATTGTAAGTATTTGGAAGGGGAAGTCAAATTTGGGCTGCTGCTTGTTTTATTTTTATATTTTGGAGATTTTTTTGAGGGAATTTCTTGGCCATAACTTACTCATAGCCACCGCACATATATTAAAGAATTTCAAAAAGTGCCAACTTCCTTTCAAATTTTTTTTAATTTCTTTTTGTAGCCTGAATTACTTAACCTCCAATGGCAGATTTGTAGAAACTGTTTTAGATAGGTGTGTAGTTGCTATTGTAAGATATTCAACTACAATTTTCTTGCTACAAATCTGCCCCTACATAAAGTTCTTTTTTGCCAATAATCCAAGGGCACAATAAACCTAGTTTAGCTCAAAAAATCCAGCAATAGAACACAGTATGACTCTGGCAGTATACCATAAATTACAGAAACGCATGCTTTCAACAATCATCAGCCATTGCTGAGAATAGGACAAATTTAGTGGGTATTCTATAAAATGTCTGGCCTGGAGTTCTTCAAGGAGCTTGAAGTGGTACCGACATATTGGCAGCATCTGCTGAGGTTACTTCCAGAAAATCTGAAGGATAATTTGGAGTAATGACTGTTAGAAAACATGCTTGATATCTAAGAGATCTCTCAGAAAAAAATGAAAAAACAACCAATCAACCAAAAAAACCCCAAAACTCAGTGGAAATATGAATTAAACAACCTTTTCTCTATTACTCTCCAAACATGACTAATTTCCAATTTTCTCTTTTCCTTTCACCTAAATTGTTTTCTTATCATTCTGAAACTGGCAGTTCTAGCAGGATGACTTGCTTAGTTATCCTCAGTTAATAGGCAAAGAGGAAGTGTAGCTCTATATTGAGGGGAAAACACTACAGAATGAAATATTTGAGATAAATTGAGGGTGGGGGGAGACTTTCATGATTACTTACGCTGGGTGAAAAATGAAATTGGAGACAATTAGAATGATATCTAGTGAACAAGGTAAGTCACGAGGTATGGTTACAAACTGTCATGGCCCTGAGAGCGCTGAGATGCTTACCTGTCCCTGCCCAGCCTCTCCCAGTCTCTCCCCGGACTCTGTCCATGTCTTGGGATCCAATTCCAATCCATCCTGAGCTGCCAGTGCCTGCCCATATGAATGCTGGTCTCCAGCCAATCTTGGCTGGATCGCCCTTGCCAATTGTGACTTTCTCACTGCACTCCCCAGGGCTGACCTTGGACCTCACTCATTTTTCACCTTCTCTGTCCAAGGAACCTCTTATTACCCCATCCTTGACCCTGCATGGTGTAGTGGAGCAAGCCCTGCCCTGGTTCCCCCCTGACAATAACCAGGAAAAATACATGGAGAGACATACTTTTAGAGGGTAAGAAACTAGACATACAACCATAGAACTGGGAGCTAGGCAAAAGACAGAAGTGTAATAAGAGAGAGAAAGCAAGCAAGTGAGAAAGAAATAATTTTTCATCTTTATTTTCATAGTTTTACTGTACCATTGCTGATATCAGTTCAAGGTTGAACAGCTTCAGAGGCATTTTGTCCTCAATGACTTGTCTGTGGTTTGTAATTGCTCTTCATAGAGGACAGTTGAATCAAATAGCTATTTTGTTAGCTAAAAATACTCCTTAAGTAAGATCACAGGCATATAAAACAAAGATGGGAACTAAACTAATGTGAAAGGAGAGATGTCTATGGAAGCAGAGAGATTTGGGGTTCCTGGACTAGTTTCTCTGACCAATAAAGAGCCAAAGCAGGTTGTGAATAGACATGTCGAACAATAAAATAATTACTTTCTCTTCTCAGACAAAGCTGCTTTGTCAGATAATATGAAATATGAACATGGCTTGAACCAGGAGCAAATTGCCTTTCTTCTATAGGACTGTGGTACCATAGAACATTCAGCCTAGTCAAGGACTTCATGTTGTCATCATCCAGCCCATCACCTTCTCTAGCTCTTCTTGAGCTCAAGTCACACTCACACCCACAGTGTGAATGGAGGAAGCCCTATGGTTAGCATAATTTTGGTTGTCTGTGAAACACAAGGATTGCTAATTTGTCCTGCTTGACTAAAGGAGATTCGTTACAGGATTTTCTCATTCTTTGGTAGACCGGACCATATGCAGAGCCAGATCTTCAACAGGAAGCAGCATCAAACTGTTCACCACATAGAAACTATCAGGCAGCCAATGTCACATTGAAAAGAATGGTGTCCTCCACCATGTATTTGGAAATACTGTCATCCAGACATTTAGGTACGTGACTCACCATCTCCTTATGAACTGTCAAGCTAAACTAAACTAATCCACACCTCAATTATACCTTTTTCGTGTTTTTGTTTGAAACTAAAGTTACTTTGTTTGAAAGTTTGAGGCTTTCTCAATAGACATTCTAAGTAAAAGGCATTATTAATACACACTTTTTTGTTGTTGTTTTTTTTCTCCAACTTCTGACAGATGATGATGTCACTGTTTGAAGCTCAAACTTGTCCAGTAGTTTTTCTTTCAGCAGAAGTGTGGTGAAAGAGATACTGAATTTTAAAAGTCGGGCAAAACTTTTAATCTAATTTAAATCTCTGCATAAAATATTACAGTCAGAGATTTGTTTGACTTTTTTTTAAAACTCATCTGTAAATAATTTCATAAATCCTTTACATTGTGAAAGATGGAAGTGAAAAATTTGTATACCTACAATTTAGAAAGAATCCAAACAAATAGAAAGTGTTTTCAGTAAAGGTGAGTGTGTTTTTAGACTTCAAATAGGACAATCAAAGGGCAAATCTTCCACTCTTATAGACATTTCTGTGATTCACCTTCCATGGAGACAGACGTCTTCAGGGGATAATTAACTAACAAAAAGAAATGTCAGTACATATTGGGTTTTACAAGGGAAACTTATTTCTGTTCAGGCAAAAAACAACATATCAAGAGTCAACAGTAAGCGTTCTTTGTCATGTAATTTTGGGCTTTAAAACATATTGGCATCCTATTTATTTTTCATTACTTAGGAAAATTATTTCTTACAATATTTATGTTTCCTTACATGCAGGTAGATATTGTCTCTATAAATAGTGGCAGATATGGCATGATGAATGCACACATACACCCACATAAACTCTATCGCTTTTTTTTTTGCTGCTATATTTTATGTAATAGACCAGGTTAAGTACCACCATGAAGTTGCTATACATACAGCACAGTCTGAGATACCTTTTTTCTTTGGGTTTTGTTCATTCTCTCTATAGACCTTACATTTTCAGCAAGTGCCATATGGACAAAACAGTTCCTGGTAAAATTTTGGACAACAATTAACATAAGCACAGCAGGACATCCCAACTGTTGACCCCTAAAAGGTGGTTAATCAACAGCATATGGGTTTATTTATCCCAGCATGCCCTTTTAATTAACAGTTCTGAAAAGTGTACTTTTTAATGAACACTTTGTTATAATATATTGAGAATTTTTTAAATGGTGTAAATGAAACTCCAGCTTGAAACAAAATTACATTGTTTATAAGGAAAAAAATCTGTCAAGAAGTCATCCCATGAGAAACACTTCAGACAATGCTACAGTAACAATGTTTGTGTAAGAAAATCTCTATGCTGCAGAAAGTTTGGATTTAGTGGTTGCACTCATATTTAAAAATAAATCTACATTGTAAAATTCATGTTTAGAGTAAAAAAATATCAGTATTACAAGGATGAAGGATTCCAATTCTGTGTTTTGGTTTTAGCCCACCCTCTGAACAAAACTGTGACATTTACTTTCAAGCTGACAGTAAAAGATACTTGATAATAGGGTAGGTTGAAAGGAAGAGAGGATACAAAAATAAACAGTGATACCAAACTAGAAAAGAGATGAAAACACAAACAAGTTCCCACACAACACAAGATAAGTAAACACAAGAAAAACAGCAAATATTCAAAGTCCTTTCAAATGATATAACATTATTAATAAAATGCAAATTATTTGAGATAAGCCTTAGGTAAACCAAAGTGTTAAGGTAAACAAAAATATTTAAGGTAAAATTATTTAAGGAAAACCATAAGCCAAAATTTCAGTTAATGTAAATCAAGGTAACCACTTAAAGAACACAAATTTACATGGGTCTTGAAGAGGCAACAAACCAAAGAGCCTTTTGTTTATCTTCGATCAACTAAAAAAGAAAAAATGTCTTTGATGGTATTGCATCAGCTTATAAAACCTCCTAGTAAACTTTCTGTAAGTTATGTCCCAAATATGAATGCATGGGGAGCTCTTAAGGTATTCAAATACCTCTAATTAAGAACTCATGCAAACTGAAATAACTACTAAACACCTTGGAGTATATTCACGCTTCGCTTCTCAGCAAAGAATTCTACCCTTGCTTAACAGCAACTGCTGCACCAGAAGGACTGTTTTTTATATATACTTATTCAGCAGCAGAACCTAATCTGTCCTAGGAGGCAGAAACATGAAAGTATATTACTCTTTTACAGCATACTGTGCTAAATAGAAGGCATTTTTCCCCTTAGAATATAATTTTTCAATACCAAGAGTACTGGAGTCTCCTTAGTTTAGATCTTTGATGGCTTACAGCAAAATGGAAGATCGCCTTACAGAAGAATGTGGATTTGAAGTATAGTGAACATCAGGGCAATTCCAAAATGTAGATATAACTACAAACTTCTAAAAATGTTTGTCAAAGAATCTGTTAGTCTGCTGAGATTACACTAAGTAAGGTGCTACATTTGTCTTCAGAACAAAATAGAAAAGTTTTCCATTTAATCAGAAAGTATAAAAGCATACTTTTATGGCTTACTTTGCCACATTAAAAATAATAGAAAACACAATGAAAGTTGTCAGTCATCCATGATTCCATGATTATCTATCCTGTTTTATGTGGTAATGAAGAATGAAAAAGCATCCACTACATGAGGCATCTGCTAGAAGGAATGTAGGTGACATTCTCAGAAGGAACCTGTGTAAGGAACCGTCTCCTTTTCTGTTGAAGCAGTCAAAGCTGCAATTTTTTAGACCGCTAACCCTTGCAGCTCTGTAAAACTGTCAGGAGATGTAACCATACATCACAAAATGTAGGATAAATAATAAAGACAGGGACAGAAAATATCCTGATAGATATATATCCATGCTTTCCTCTATAATATATTTTACCATTTCATATCTTTGAAATTAATGGGAGACTTACTTTCAGTAAAGACTTTCAACACTAAAAGTTTTTTTAGGGTTGGACACTACTAAATAAATATTAAGTTTGTAACTTTAATTAGAAAATGTTGTTTTTCTAGGATGGATGTGGGCCTCCAAGTGTTTGAATGTCCTGATCCCATTGTGTAATGCCCATAAAAAATATGATTAAGCACTGAAGATGGTTTACAACTTCAAAGTAAGCATGGATGTCTTCAGTTATGCAAATAGTACAATGAAAGTATTCTTGAATCTACGTGAAAGAGAAAAAAAAAAAAAGAAAAAAATGTACTGTGTAACTTATACCAGCTATCAACCTCCTGCACATTGTAGACTAATTTTTGTAAAAAAGATATAAAAGCCATAGATTAGTCCAGAATGTTACCCAAAGTGAACAACTAATTTCATAAAACTGAAGACAGTAGCCTTTTAAAATACAGAAAAAATGAAATCCTTTGTGACGATTAAGCTAAGTGATTCATCCAGAGCTGTTGATTTGATTTTCAAAAGAAGATCAATGATTAGGCAAATCTGTCTTGGATTCTCTCTGTCATTGCTAGTGAAATATCTTTTAGTTTCTTTTTAAATTACCAGTGAGTAATAAAAGCATACTTCTTACAATAGAAGTATGCTCCACTGGGTGTATTTTAAAGACATCAGCATTATTTCTTAAAATAATAAAAATTAACCAATGTGTATTTAAAATTAAATCTAGCTTATACCTAGGCACTAGGGTCTCAATGAAAAGTGACTTGAATGAGCTTTTCATCAGAATGAACATCCTGTTTGGTTCCTGCTTAGTCCTGCTGTGTGAACTAGACTACAGTTTCATTTAGATCCTACATTTCTAGGAAAAGAAAAAAATAGCAAAGAGTTATTTTAGGTCTGGGCACTGCTTCTCATTTGTACCAAGTGTTTCTTGCTTTTATGTGCACTCAGTCAGACACATTAAGTAAACTGATATAAATGATTTTAAAGATTAATCCAGTTCTAGTGCACCAAAAGTAAAAATCAGGTATCAGCTGCTTTCAGTAGTTATCTCAAGAAGGAACTCCCAAAACTAAAAAAGATGACCTAGGAAACATATATTAAACATCTCAATCCTGCAAGCATAACAGAGCACTAAAGAACCAGATTAAATTTTCAGCACTGTCAAAGGAGCCTCATCCCTAGTTCAACCTAACAATGTGAATCATCAGAACAAAAGGATTTGCACATTTCTGCTTCAAGAAATGGGTCCTAGTTTAGCTGTCCTAGAAATAAAACTCCTGAATCCTGAGTTATGACAAATATGACCAAGGTATCAGCAGTTATCTTTTGTGATGATGCAGCAACATGCGTGTACATACTCTGTACTACAATACTATATATTTTAGGAGGGTAATAATTTGTTACTGATACAGTATACCTATGGCTCTCTGTTTCTTGGTTTTTGTTGAGAAGAAGGGAGAAACACCATTTCCTTCAAAATTACAGATTCTGGGAGATAGCCAAGTGAAAATTACTGAGCTTACACTGTAACTAATTAAAGTTAGATATTGTTTTCATTAAACTCTCATCAACTTCACACTTTTTTTATTTTCAAGTGTAGGTTTCAAGTGTTGCAGATGTATTGGTTAGGACTCATAGAGGGAATATCATCTGTCACACCTGGGTCGTTTGCTATGTTATGCCTTTCTGGTATGGAGCTGCAGAACATCCTCTCCTTCTCTAACACTTGTGAGGAATTCTGGATGCCTTATAATTCATCCCAGTTTCTAGTGGTTAAAAATCAATCTATGGGTAAGTGTTCACATAATGTGAAGCAAAGTATTCAAACTTGCGTGATTGTTAATACCTGTTGTTCGTAATGAAAATCTTTGTACTAAGATAGACTGACATGGTTGGTAGTTTGTTTTATTTGATTTTCTACATCTTTATGTTTTCAGAATCTGACCAATCTACATAATACTTAACAATATGCACCCTAATATTTTAAAGGAAGAGTTGCAGTATACAAAAAAGAGGGAAGGCTTTTGACTTTCCAAAGACAAAGGGATTTATATTTGAGGAAATATTCAGCTGGCAAGTAAAAATTTATTTAATTCCAATATAACAGTGATGAATATATGATGATATAGTGCTACGAAGATTTTTCTTATTTTCTGTAGTTGAACATTCATTGTCCTTGTTGGGAAAAATATTCAGGAAGGATCAATTTTCTTATTATTTCCTTTGGGTTGTTTTTCTGGTTCTGAACACAAGAAAAAGAAAACAATGCTTCAATATGAAATGGACATAGCAGAAAGAAGCTAAAGAGAGTAGACCAAACTGTCGAGAACTGAGAAGTGTGGTAAAGGAAGAGGAGACAACAAACCTCAGCTGTCTATATGAAGGAATGAAAATTATACAGAATAAGGAAGAAACAAACAGACACTGATGACTAAATAATTTCTCTCATAATTTTAATTTCAATGAAACTAATTATTTGTATTGTTGAGGATTAATTAACTTCTGTGTTTAAAATGTTTATGACTAATTTATGTCACTTTAAGTCAATGATTTTTCCCATATATGTCTTATATTTTGATATTGAAACCTTGGAGAAATTTTAGTTCTTGGAAGCAGCTTCTGAAAAGTATGTAAGTACACAGCTTTCAACTACTGAAAACTGATGTGGGTTCACTGAAATTAGTAGTAAATACCAATCAAAAAACAGTCTCAATATATAATCATTATGTTTTTAATCACGTTAAGCTGTTATTTCTTGTTACTACCACACACTTAGATGAACCATACACAACTTCTAACCTAACTGCACTGCTTACAATTCTTCACAGCAGAACCAGAAAACTGTTTCACATTTCTGATTTCCTTGGTCAGCCATAAAAATTCCACCACATTTCTTGGCAGAGCAAAATAAGTGATTATGACCCATTCAATGAACTAATGGCAGACCATTCAAAACCAAGTTAAATTCTTTATTTTGCCATTCCTTTTGGAAGTTTTGTCCAGAAACTTCTTCTAAAAGTGATTGGATTGGAAATTTGAAAATCCACACCTGAGTGAGGATTCCTTACCAATTCATATTCCCTTTAAGGAATGTTTTCCCCTGTTCGTGCTTACTTGGATTTAACCACAGACATTCCCAATCTTTGTTTTGCGTGACCTAAGACATGTGTTCCAGATTCATTGAATCTCCTTTTTATTAGCCATCTGAATAGTATTTTTCAAGCCTATTCCTGCTAGAATTCGGTAGGTTTTCTTAGAGCTGGGTGACCAGAATTCCTCTGTTTTCACATTAATATTCCAGTGGCAGTACTCTTTCCTCTTTTTGAAGAAATATTGCAGCTAGTAAATCTTAAGATATCTGCTGATTATCTGCTGCACACTAATGCCTGGCTGTCCTACAAGGCACAATAATACCCTTTGTTTC
>JAOXNG010000001.1:153605589-153624387 GCA_028566535.1 Scolopax minor | reverse complement strand
CACCTCTTTTATGAGGACAGGCTGAAAGAGTTGCAGTTGTTCAGCTTGCAGAAGAGAAGGAAGGCTCCATGGAGACCTTACTGCAGTCTTTAAGTACCAAAAGGGGACAAACTTTTTAGTAGGGCCTGTTGCTATAGTACAAGGGGTAACCGTTTTAAACTAAGAGAATGAAGATTCAGACTAGATAGAGGGAAGACATTTTTTACAATGAGGGTGGTGACACACTGGAACAGGTTTCCCAGAGAAGTGGTAGATGCCCCATCCCTGGAAACATTCAAGGTTAAGATAACGTTAGGTGTCTGTACTCTGAGTACATGATCAAATAGGAAAAATTGAGCCAAACCATTGAGTATACCAAAATGAACCATACCATGGCTTTATTAGAAACATAAAAAAATTAAGGGTAAACTGGCTGAAATCTGCACAGTTTTACTTTAAAAAAAAATAATAAAAGGAAGTGGATTACACACATGAGTGCACCATCTGCTTTTTTTCTTCTTTTTCAGCATTTGTTGAACAACCTCTATTGTCTCAGGTTTTTTGAGGTTTACAAAGCATTGAGAGAAATATCTGTTGAAAGTATATGGCCAAAATGAAAACATAATAAAATAGGCTTGATTTAATTGTAGGTATTTAATAAACAAATTAAAAGGAGGTGTGGGCTGAAACAAACTTCTTGTGAATTATCAGGAGAAACAAAAAAATGTAATGGAAGTCTGCCATTTTTGGAGGAAAAATATAGTGGTAAATGTTTGAAAAAATAGGCCTGAAAAAGTTGGAAGCAACAATTAAGAGCAGCTCTCTTACAGTACATTTAAATAAGAATGCATTAACTCACAATATAGAAAAGCACAATGGATAAAACTGATAACAAAGCAATAGAGTTTGTGAATTTAAGGTGAGGAACAAGAGCAATGGAACAATAAAAGTCTTCAAACAAATGCAAATTTCAGCATAGAGATTTGCTAGAATACACCCCAGGCACAGAAAAGAAGTTCAGAAAAAGATTTAGTTTTGACAAATGTCACTATTAAGTCAAAAGAACAAACTGTTTCAATACAGAGAAAAGATAGGAAATTATATGCCATTACTACCACAAAATCTTAAGACTAAAAAGATTTGTAAGTAACCCGTCTCTGCCTCTAAGACCAAATTCTGCACAAAATGTGTACACATATAGAGATATAAAATAGAAAACCAGAAGACTGAAAGAAATAACACTATGTAAGACACACAAAGTTAGGAAAGCTTTTATAAACAAGACAGACAAACAAGTTGAGCAGGAATTCTTTTACTGGGCACCAAGTACACTATAGATAACTTAAAAAATAATTCAATGCCCACTTTGTTAAGTAAAAAAATCCAACAACATAATTGAGTGTCATTGCTATCTTATGGCAGGCAATTATTTTGCATTGCTCCATGCAAGGTAAGCCTAAACTGGAACACTGTGTCCAGTTTTAGATACCCCATTAAAAAAGATGCCAACAAATTGCAACAAATTGAAATAGCAGAAATATAACGTTTTGAAAACATAACCCAGAAGGAAAGATTTAAAAGTAAATTGGATATGCTTAGAGAAAGAATGAAAGGGTTTGTAATATGTGTCTCCAGGAACATATTAAATTATTGTAAAAATAGATGGATGATTAATATTTCTCAGTTATATAATCTGCTTAATTTGCAGCAGGTGAGATTTAGTTTAGAAAATTGTACCCAATATATGTTCATAAGGATAGCAAGCCAAAGGAACAGCTATTGAGAGTATGAAACCGTATCAATGATTAGGTCTGTTCATTAAATGATCAAACAGTTTTAAAAATAAATTAAATCAATATTCCTCACCATATTGTAACTATACTTGGGTTCTTCAACATGGATCAAACATTTGCTTTTTCCTCCTTCTCTCCTCTATATTACCACATCATTATGTTTTTTATTTAAATGTCAATCCCTTTTCTGATTTTTTTTTTATGGTTTATGGTATTGTGATAGAATTTAAGAGTCTTTTTTCCTTTTTCATCCAATTGTGATTTATCTTGGATGCATGGTGTTGAGACCATGCTGGCTCTGTATTATTTTACTGAAATGTTTTACAATCAAAATCAACTGTTTTGCAGCTGAATCAGTAACCTGACGAGCCCTCAAAATTAACCTGTGTTCATTCATGCTTCCAAGTTGTGAAAGCCAAACTAACAAGTTTAGTTCAGTTTTAAATTATATTCTGGAATATTGTATTACTGTAAAAAGAGACTAATAATTAACATTTCTCAATTATGTAGTCTGCCTTGTTTGCAGCAAGGGATATTCAGTTTAGAAAATTGTACCAAATATCTATTTATAAGGATAGCAATCCAGACGAACACTTAGCGTAGGTATGAAACCTGACCAATGATCAAATCTGCTAAAATATATTTAATTTAATATCATAATTGTTGTAATTTTACCATAACTAAAAATAATATAATTTGTATGATCATAAAAATCAAACATCAACTAGTAAATTAAAACAAATGATGTACAGTAGCAGTAGCAATTTTATATAAAATCACCATGATTTTTAAATTTATTAAAATATTTCACAAGTAATTCGTAAAATTAAGACATGTATCTCAAAATCAAATCTCTCATTTTCCAGTAGCAAAAAAATATTTTGCATTTAGGGGTATCTTAGTATTTAGGGCAACAAATTAAGCTGTCTTTTGCCTTTCTGGCAACAGTGACTCCTTGAAAAACTTGCTCGACTGCTGCTGAAAGCCCTAATCTAGCATCTCTGCATTCACCTTAGTGGTCCCTGAAAAAGTCTATATACTGTTTGTCAGTCAGTTTTAGTTCTCCTATGTCTTTCATTCTTCTTTATTGGAACACATTATCTACATCATTATCAGCAAGTAAACTCTCCCACTGCTGCTCAGCTCAGCCTGTCCTACAGCAGCGGTTTCCTTCGCTCTCATCCCATCAGCTATTACATCCAAACCTGCTGCTGTGGGTTTTGTTGATATGATTGTTGTCCCAACTTGCCCTTCTTCAGGCAAGTAGGAAACACCATCCTTGTACTTCCCAAAGAATGCTTTTAATTGTCTTAACCTGTGGGATTTTCTTTTGGCATGCTTTAATGTAGTGCCATACAGAGTGGAAGTTATTTAAGATTTGGAAAGAAAACTAACTAGTAGATTAAACCCTTTGGAGGTAAAGCTAGAGGAATTCCAGAGACCAATGAAACCAGCTTCCACCAGACCACAGACATTTTCCACTCCCAGACCACAGGCATTTATAAAACCGTCATAGACAGAATCAACCAAAGTTTTCTTTCTGTTGGAACTGAAGAATATATTGATGAAAAAATAACTCTTGTTGCACTGAAAAGAAAAATTTTCAACTATGTCATAGTATTTTTGCCAGGTCAGTGACTAAACTTGAAAGATGTACTGCTGTCACTTTACTTGAAGATAGGAGGGGGTTGGTGTGAACACTGTAGGTGTTAATATTTTTTTACTCCTTAAGCAAACTTAAAATGAGGCTCATGCTGGGATCAGAATGACAGTGCTTATCAAAAATATGCAAAACACAAGGCCTAATCACCTGTAAGCAGTTGGAGCTTGGAGTCTCCTTAAACATGATATCTGGTAATCATCACTTGCAGATTTACAAGTTATTTAAAGAGCTACTACTCTGTCCTGCAGATTTTACTCTATTCTAGGTCTACCAGAGTCAGCTGGGTAATTTTTAGAAAGGTGTGTTCAGCCAAAACAAGGTTGTCCCTCCAGCTCTGCTGGCCAGCCAGGCTGTATCCTCCCACCACAGCAGCAAGGGACTGTGGCTACTCCTGAAGCAGCCCAGGACACAGAAGACTACGATGGATTTGAGAAACACCAGAAACACCACAGGAGGATTTATTAAATTGAATTGCTTATGTCTGTAATATAAATGTCTACACCTGACCATTAATTCTGTAAGGAGCTGGAGAGGGAGAAGTGATTTTTTGTAGCAGATCACCTAATCATTTCACGTTTTTATCTCATTGTGAAATGGATTGTACTTATCTCTCTACACTTTCTATAAAAGGAGGTGAATGCGTCTAATTCAGATGTAGCAATCTACACTGTAGAATTTGAAAGTAATGCAAGATGAAGTCTAGTTTACCTGTTTTGAAAAAAGCTTGCCAGCAGAGTTCAAACTTTAATCCTCCATATCTGAGAGGATCTGTCATTGACTGTGAAACACTTATTCTTTTTTCAAAACAAAGTTTAAAACCATGTATACCATTAATAGGGTTTATAATACATTCTTTACAGACAGATGGAATTTTACATTAGCAAGATGATGTGCTACCTCTTAGAAGAACTTTACAAATATTGGTTAATTTTTACTGTAACACTTCTGAATTTATTTAAAGATAGTCCACTTCCGTGATTTTTTTTTCTTTTTCTTTCTCCCCTAGCTTTCCCCTTAAAAAAAAAGAAGAGCTAACTTCTGGCTTTAGCCAAAGGCATTACGCTATTTTTTCAGAAAAAAAAGTGGTTGTTTCAAAATTACTTTCATTTCAAAATGGATCTTAAAAAAATTTAAAAGCATATCACATAGTTACAAAATGAGATCAAACACTTTATGTTAACTGAAATGTTTGAGGACACTTCTTCCAATTTCTCTCCACACCATGAAGCATGGAGCTTGTTTTATCAAGGAACTTTGAAAAGTGTGCTTCAGCTAGTTTGTTTTTCCCTAACACACATCTCCCTTCCTGCTTCCCACCCGACTATCACTCACACACAAAAGAACCCACTGCCCTCTAATAACAGACCTATTCTTGTGGGTAGTCTCCTAAGAGCAAACTGATACCTCTTCTTCCACAGTCACTGTGAGAGCAATTTGATCTGATTTTTGCCTTTTAATTAATTCAGAGTAAGGACTCTGCAGTCCAGAGATTTACTGACAGCTCACCAGAGAGCTGTTTATTACCTGTGCATGAAAACAAATAAAGCAAGTAAACAAGGGGAAGAAGGAATAAACCTGATAGTCTGCACCCACTTAGCAATATCCATCTGTAAACCAAAGAGCAAAACAAAACAAGCTGGCATCTGGCACTTTGGATGTTGTAGAGTTTGCTGCCAGCCACAGGGGCTTCACAAAATCAAACTTCAAAAAAAGAAAAATCTGTGGGTTAGTGTCTGTATTTTGTAATGTTTACAAGCACTTGGTTAATGACACAGGATGCTGGCAGTACCATGTATATAGCATTGGTAATATTATCTGCATCCCATTTTATATTGTTTCCAGTGGAGATGCATGAATGTATCTGCTCTCATGCTGTTAGGTTAAAATGCCATGCTGTTTTTAACGGTAACTCACTAAAAGCACTACCAGCGTAGAGTGAGTCAAATTTTGCTCAGTGTGTGGTGAGTGAAGAATGACTGAAAAGCAAGATGAAGCTGCTAGACTTATGTTTAATGTACTTGCTGGAAAAGCAGTATAAAGCTACTTCCCCCTGCAGGGAAGTATAAAACTACCTCCCCAAAACCTCAATTTCTGATAGAGACACACTTGCTTTTTCTTAGAGGAAGTGGAGAATTTTCTTTTTTGTGCCTTTTCTCTCTGTTTTCCTGGTAGTGAAAAAAAAATATTTAATTGTCCAACATGTAACAGTCTCTGTAGTGTTTCCAGGAAGACACAAAAAAATAATATATTTTTTTTTCTTCTAGAGAAGCTTGATTTGGGAAAAGTAAAACTTGCATTTAAAGGCTGAAGCAGGAGATATGTTTGAGATATTTCCTTCAGGGAGCATTTAGTGTGGAGCAGTGATACAGGTGAGGGCATGTTGGTGTACAGCTATGGGCTAAAATGACCATGGTCACAAATGTCATCTCACCTAATTCATCAAATTATCTGTAAATGTGACTTTTCTGTTACATATTATTTTAATCACCCTCCCAGTATTTCTTTTCACTTATGTCATGTGTTTTCTTTAATTTTTAGCTTGAAACATCTATTTTTACTTTGACTGCTCCTTTTCAGTTCCCTGCCTTATTAAGGCTTCATTAGATAGCTTTCAGACTTGGGGCTTTTTTAAAATGGGGAAGCTTTTCCTATGAGAAGGAATGAACATCTGTGCATATTTATATCTATTTTTTATATTTTTTTTTTAAATCAAAACGTAGGCAGTATTTGCTGAACTTGAACAAAAGTGGCAGAAGAGGCTGGGGAAAAACAGAAAAAACAAATCATTGCAGTCTTAAGAAAGCCCAGATATTAGAATATCAAATAATCTAGTTCTTGAAAAAAATTCCTGTGAAAGCACAGGCAAGGGGTTTTTTTCTGGTTACCCCTTCAAATTCTATTCCAACTGTTTGGTTGAAAACTTTGCTGTTCTTTTATTTTTATGGTTTTTAACTGTCCAGCTTCACATCCCAAAATTTTTGATTGGGTCAAAAGCCAAGAGAAAACACTATACATGCTTGCCAGACTTCTTATGAAGACATTGTAAATCACAATTTCTAGTGCTTCTTTTCTGCATTATGTCAAGTGGCTGGAATCCCACCTTTTCCCTATGCTTTTAATAAATGGACATGGTACTGGGAGCGCACCAGCCTGGTTAAGCAGCTGACTGGTGTCACAAATGTTAGTGCTCCACTTGTTTATTTTCACAACTTCCACATGCTCTACCTTGAGTCCTGCTGCTTCCCTATTTAACTTGACATGTTTCTGTTTATGCAAAGCAGGTTGGATCTTATTGCATCCATTTAGGAACAGATGTTACTTAGTATACAAGCTACACTCCTCCATGCCATCTTTTTTCACAGCTCGCTGAGAACCGACTGTAGGTGAGTGCACTCTCACTTCTGTTTCACCCTCCCCACCACAGCTCCTGGAAAGAGAGAGGAAGAAAGATGAGCTTTTCGTGCTGTTATGAAACCATATGCACCCTGCTGCCACCATATCAGAGAGTGTGTTTTCTCCCAGAGTGTTTAATACACCTCTTTTGACACTACAGAAAATGAATTGTGAAGGATACTGCAGTTAGAAAACTGTTGATTTTTGCCTGGGGAAAAGAAAATCAGAAAAGGTTATAAAATTCATGGTTCAATATTAACTTAATCACAATACATATTTTAACAATGTACAGTGTGTTACTTTTAATGCACAGCTACAGTTCCATGCCTGTCTCTTTGTCTAGTCTAGCCTGCAGCTCTCGCTGGCTGTGAAAGTTAAGATTTATAGCAATAATATTTGCTATCTGACAATGAGTTTCAAAGCTAACAGCTTTCTGGTGTTTTCCCTATCTTGTTGCATATGTTTTTTCACTTGCAACACCCATTAAAGTTTAATAGGAGAATTGTGCACATCATGAACATTAAAATGAGAATATAATTACCTCTCTGTTTTCAGATCACTAAAATCAATCTTCTTGTTTTGTCACAAAGTCTCAGGCTGTTGTAGTTGAAACTATTTTCACAGAAATCCTCAGAAAACCTGGTAAGTGCAACAACTACCTGTGCTACAAATCAGAATACTTCTTATGACTGAATTTAGAAAGCCATTTATTCTCATCTCATAATACATAATCCAAAACCAAAATTCATAAAGTATCTAAATATGACTCTATTTGTCTGAAGTGATTTCAAAGGAAATGCAAAAATAGTACCAGGAAAATTGCTAAGCAGCCTTAGACCACCTGCCATGCTTTTTCTAAGGGACAAGGGTAAATAACATTTTTAATTATGCATATAACTGATTTGGAATTCTATCTTTGGGAAATAATGTGTGCTGGTAACAGACATATTTAACTTGGAAATACCACTGATAACCATCTCTACAGTGCAACGGCAGTTGCTGAAGCTCAGACAACTTCAGAGCAAAGCTGTCAGTTGATAATATGGTCAACAAAGCTTCATCACCCAAAGCAGCATCACCCAAATCAACTACAATTGATTTTGCTAATAAGTCTTCTCTCCTTGAGTGGCATTTGTGTCAATATAAAGCCCACCCAAAAGCATCACATGGGTAGGTGGGACCTCAAGAACAGCTGCCCAGCCCTAACAGATAACATGGTTCTGGCGTGTGCTCAGAGAGAAGAGATGTACAGATAAATGTCATGGGGACACCCAACCGAGAGTATTGCTAAACAAGACACATCCTAATTGTCCTGTTCTAGTGATTTAGGTACGTGCAGGAAGGAAATAAGGAAACACAGGCGAGCTATTAGCAGCTTGATATCTCTGTACTATGTTTGGGGCAGTAGGCCGGAAGGTGATGGCAACACATGTAATGGATTGTAATTATCTCTGACTGGGGAAAATCATGAAGATCAGCCTAGGGCTACATAAGTAGCAAGGCCCTTGACAGCTTATTCTGACAATCTGTTTTTAAAACAATAATGAGTAAAAACAGCTGTCCTCAGGGGACAGTCATACCTGAGTGTCTGGTATCCTGTATCAGTCTGGGCTTGAGGTACAGCAACACACAGGGACCTGGGCTGCCAGCCAGGACGCAGTTGTCATTAGTGTCCTCTTTTCCTGGTCCACAGTGCAGATCTGAGATGCACCAAAGGCAGAGGGAGACCTGGAGCTTGTGTTATCCCGAGTATATAATGTGCTTAGAATAGGGATTTGAGCACAAAAGTCATTATCCCATCTTCTTTTTAACTAAAATATATTTTGTCCCTCTGAGTCGTATGGTTCTGTTCTTGTGTTATGGCACCCAAAACTCCCCCACAACAAGCACTGCAATAAATATTTCATTCATTCACAGGGAGCAGCTGTTTATCTTGGTTGTTGATTTCAAGCTGTCATGCATCAAATTTCCTGCAACCTAGGATTTCTCATGCACTGAGCAATATTTATTTCTGTTGTATTTCAAAAGAAAATCCATCACGAAAATCTCACCATTATGGCACAATTTCATTTCTAAATGAGATAAATATCTGATTTCTTCCCTCCCGCCTTCTTCTAAACCATCTGCAAATTCTTTACTTTTGGCTAGCTGAAACCATAGAGAAAAGTGCATAAAATGTTTCATTTGTTTCTCCACAAGTGTTCAACTTCAAAGAGAATTCTTAATCACCATTTTCTCTTCATGCAAAATATGGTTTCAGAGAAAATTTTGAACTCAAAAAAAGCTTTTTAAAGAAGTTTTTTAAAATGTGTTTCATAAATAGTAGCTGTTCATATGGTCTTTGAAAACACATATATTTAAAAAAAAAAAAAAATCTCATGTAAAAACATGATTAATCTGAGAATCTTCACTACAGATACCCTGCAATGATAAGATACTGTCTGTAAATAGCAATTATATCTAGCACTATGTTGACTAGATATCCTAATCTGGAGCAGTGTCCTGAGTACATACAATAGAAAAAAGACAGTGGATCGGGTTCTCATCTGGTCTCACCAAGAATACCTCTATTGACTTTAAATGAACCTTTTAAAATTAATCAGTGAAAGACCTTGTCCACTAACTTGAAGACTTATAATAGAGAGTTTACATGTAACCTATTTGGAATATCCTATTCAGACTTGTTTGAAACTTTCCTTTTTGATAACATTAATTATAGTAAATTATTGTAACCAGTTGACTTTTACTTCGTTATTGGAGATGTTTATAAACTAGTTTTAAATATTTAATCCAATTGGTCCAAAATTTTAATTCAATCGATCATCTGCTGTTTTTTATTCATGGTATGCTGGTCTTTAAGACATTAAGTCATGTCGGATCTCTTAATACAGAACGATTTTGAAGTACATGGGAAGTACGTTTAACTTGAATTCAGCTTCTCACTGAGCTGACTATAACATGGCTGATGTTAAAACTAAAAGCGATGTAGGCTGCATCATGTAGGTACAACCACTTTCTACCACCTGCCTTGCCTGCCTCCCCACTGTTGCCTCCAGCTCCTGCCTCCCAGCTCCCCGCTAGCTCCCTGGCAGTAATTCCTGGCAGTCGGTATGAAAAGGAAATCTGTCAAAGTGTGTACTAACTGTATAACTTAATATTGATTTTACCAGGATGAACACTGACTCAAGGTACTGTCAAAAAGTAGATTAATGATTGATATCCTTAACTGCTGGAAGATCATTTTAAAATGCTTTCCAGCAAAGACCATTTTCAGACCTCAGTTTT
The DNA here is from genome assembly GCA_028566535.1 of Scolopax minor. Lineage (NCBI taxonomy): Eukaryota > Metazoa > Chordata > Aves > Charadriiformes > Scolopacidae > Scolopax > Scolopax minor. The sequence goes on along the minus strand of JAOXNG010000001.1, from coordinate 153,614,274 downwards.
GGATTCAGGGCTGCAATTATTCTAAGGACCAGCATATTGAGATGACAACAATTTGTGATCCCTGCTGTAATCTTAAGAAGACCATGCCTGTTCTTTTGGGAAGACTTACAAAAGTTTTAAAAATATTGATTAAAGAAAGGCTTCATTTTGACTATAATTTGTTTGGCATACTGGCTTTTTAACCAGAAGATTTTTCTTTAATTTTCTTTTTTAACTAAAATTTTACAATCTCTGTAGTATAAATATGAACTTGTTAAAGGGAAGTTTGGAAACAGTATAGAAAGCATTCTCTTTAACCTCTGTTTATAATTCAAACCCTCTAATTATAAGAGTTTTTCAATTCATACTCTTTTTTTGTAAACAAAAGGATTTCTATATAGGATTATAAAGGATTTTTAATACCAAATGAATTAATGAAGTGTTTCATTTTTTCAGTATTCTAATAATTTCTCAAAGTAAAAAGTTATATGATGCATATGAAATTAATGGTGCTTTTGTATAGCATACATGGTGCCATAAGCACCAAAAGAGTTCTTTGTTTAATGGATGACCACTGTGCATAGTCATAGCATAACTCAAAATGGTGAATAATGTCAGTTTTATTTCTTTTTTTGTAAATAAAGTGAAAAAAGAGGCCTGGAAGTAAATTTAACTAGCTTAAAATTGAGATTAAACTTCTTTGCTTTTGTAATCACAAGTCTAGTAACAAATAGATCTTTTGGGGCTGAGGAGTGAGTTTGGGGCTTGGGGTTTTTTTGATGAGGAAAATTTGCCATAATGAAAATGGTAGCAGCACAATTCCACCCATATTATTAATGTTAACTTTTTACTTATATTATGAAGCATGTGGTATTTAACTTGTAAATATTAGTTCAGAAGAAAAAGAGATGCTTAAGTGCTCTGGGCCCTGTGCCAGTATTTCCCCCACTGCACACTGAATCATTCCAGAAAATTACACTATTGTGGAGATAACCTGCAAGCTTGAACATTGCTTTTGTATGGAGCACCTGCTGACAGAACTGTGCCCTGAAGGCTGGGGTACCTCATTAGAATCATTACCAGAAATGTACATGTAGGAGTCTTCCTATATGAGCAAATATTTAAAGACACAAAAGCATACAAAGCCAGTTTGCAGACTGTAGCTGAATAAATATTAGGGAAAGGAAGAAGAAATAATAAAATACATTACACATACAAAATCTATATTAGAGAAACATTATTAAGGCTAAAAAGTCAGAAGTAAAAAAGTTCGGAAATACCAGCATGGCTGCCACTTGTACAATGCCACTAATTCATTCTCTTGCACGTATTCCCTGGAATTACAGATAAATGATTTTTAAAAATTAATCATTTCTGAAAAAAAAAAAATTCCATGTGACCAAAATTATCCACTGATATAAAACTCAATGAAGGTTTTTGAGAGAAAGAAGTGGAGAAAAGAATCAATTATTGAACTTGTTCTATTGGACTTTTCCCAGCTGAAACACTTTGGGACCTAAACTCAAAAAGATCCATTCCCAGAATTAGGGAATAGAGATAATATGCTGCAGCTTTTTTACGTACTCCTTTGTAGCTAGTGCTCAAGATAGAGAACTATAAGATGTGAGAAAAACGTACATAAGGCTGTGAAAAGACAGTTTCATTCCAAAATTGTTGTTAAAAAAGATGAGGCCATTAGCTGTTAACTTTAGAGCATATAACCTTTTAAAGACCTAATCTTACCTAGCAAGATGACAATATGACATGTATAAAAGGAGAGGTGGTGACGTGGGTGTGATCAGTCACCCTTATCAAAGAGCCTCACTAAGACAATACAGTTTGCATTCCTTGTAGAGATTTACATGGATGCTGCCGCAAGACAGAAGCCTAAAAGTCCAAAGAGATCAGGGTTCCCTACTGTGATGGCATCTTCAGTTTCAAATGTTGATGGCCAGTGCAAGGAGGATCCTGCCACTGCAATGGCACTAAATGCGGAGTTTTTGTATCTAAATTAACTCATCGGCATGTTAGTCACCATCTAAGCACACTGAATTGTAATGCAGATTTTGTGCTTACTATTTTCTAATGGTTAGCTGGAGGGCTTCAGAGGCTGGAAAAACAGCTCATACAAGGCAGCATAATTAATATTTGAGATGAGAAGTAGTATGTTCAAGAAGTCAAAACAGCCACACTTATAGCAGAATAGAAAGTATAAACAACTGTGAGAAATCTTCAAAATCTGAGTACATATATATAGGTATATAAAATTCCTTTGTGTATATATATATATAAATATATATATATATATATGTAAAAATGGCTTGGATTATAAAATTTGAATATCTAACCACAATCTAAAGTGCATTGAATCTTCTCAGGATGGGTGACCTACTAAAGTTTCATGTGCCAAGTTTAATTTTAGCTAATTATGCATAAAAATTGCCCAGGCCTCTTTGCTTCCAAAACTGAACTTGTAGATTTGCACAATGCATACTAATCATTACATTACCTTTAACAGAGACACCTCCTGTCATTCATCAATGGCCCACTTGTGATGCAAATTCCTAACTAACAATACCCCAGATTTTTCTGCTAGGTCTATCTGTGACTTATTTTAACCAAGTGTTCTAGGAGAAATGCTACAGAACGCTAACCTAAATCATCTAACTAACTAGACACATTTTACAACATGATAAGATTTATTTCCAGTCAACCATAGATTTATTAAGGAAAAGTCATACAGGAAGAAAAAAAGCACAGTATGATGACTTGAATTCTGACTCTGAAGCTGGCCCAGTATGTTGGAATCTGAAATGTATCCTTGCCTCCTAAAAATGTCTTTCTTAACCAATGTCCTTGTCTGAGCAGAGATAAAGGAGACATGAATGTATTTCTTTATAAGAGGCTTATGTTCACCGGTATTGTATTACTTTCCCCTGTCCCTTCTTTTCTTATCAAACATATCAAGATGGCTTTAACCAACATATCTTGTGCTCACCATTCTTCATCTAGGGTTTCTTGACCATACTGCCTCTCTCACAGAGCAAGAAATTTTGTTGTTTTACTGTTGAGTTGCTGTGGCAGGTGGAAAACTCATGAAACATCAGATTGAAATTGGGTGATATATGTATCTGAACTGCTTGACATATTATTCTCTCATCCTAAGTATTTGTCAGTTCATTTCTGCATGCTGTGAGACTTACTAGCAGCTGTGACCTGATTTGACCACACTTGAAAAATTTCTAAAATAACATTTAAGTATTCATTACATTTTCTACTTAGTGACATGGTTAGCTAGTAGCAGTTCCTCTCCTAAGATTTAATTTACATTCCTTCAAAGAGCTATGGCTGTTTTTGTTGTTCCTTACTAGAAGTAATTGATCCAGAGTTTGGCAATTTGCACTTTCCAGTAGATGAATACCAAATGTCAGTGTTGATTACAAGAAATCTTACATTTTCTAATTGTGGTAGCTTGCTTGTAAATGTAGATATGCACATTTTCTTGATAAATTTTAGCTTATGATTCTTCCACATACATTGTGACTGAAATGTTCCAGCCTATGTAATCATCATGCAATCTGCTGTAAAGAGCACATTAAGCTCCTTAATGTAGCCAAAAGGAGTGCCTGTGCCTTTCCGTGCGCTGACCTTCAAACCTGTAGGATGTTATCACAGGCAGATTTAATGCTACCTGAGCAACAGCTCTATTAGCCTCGCATAAAAGATATCTGGCCCACTCTACCAGGTGGAGATAAAAGGTCAAGGTACCTTGTTAGATGTTATATGTTAGAAAATATCATTTTATGTACCTTGTGCTTACACTTGCTGCCCTGAGCCAAGTGCTTAGATTCACCCCTGTGGCAAAATGTCAGGGTGTTCCCAGCATTTTCTATCAATCAGCCAAATTTTAGGTGGTACCCTGCTCAGTAGTTGTATTTCTGATCTCCTCTTTGAATGTCACTTCCTCCCATGCCTCTAACTTTAGATCTTGGAAGCCACTGTAGGAGCAAGGTATTTCTGAGTCAAGCATTGCTTTCAAATAGGGACCTGCAGTTCTCCTTATTGGAGCAAACTCCTTGTTAGTGACTGAAAATATAGTAAACCTAAACCTTTACAAGCTCCTGTCTAGGGTCTAGTCATTCTGGAAATATTGCCACCTTATATTGCTGAACACAGCTTCATTTTCCAAAACATTTATCAACTCAATATATGAACTAGTCTCTGAGATCGTCAGATATTTGGATTGTATAATACTAAAAATCCAAATTTCCAAGAAGTCATGAATTTCTAAACATCTAATTTCTACTTTATGTATTTCTTATCTTATCAACTGTTGAAACCATGCCAGAAGTAGGAGATAAAACAGATGATTAAAGAGATGCAATTTTAGATTACACTATCTGATTTGAAGAACTCTAAAATACAGTACAATACTTCTAATGCTACTGCTTTTATCAGCAGATGGACTTTACTTTTAATGTAACTGAAAAACAGTTCAGTTTCAAAATTTATAAGCTTTAGTCCTGGATCTGCTTTTCTATGTCATTTTAAATTGTCAGACATTTTTTATTTAAGAGAGTATCTAGAAAGGTAAAACAGTAATTGTAAAAATAAAATAGTGATTTTACTGAAATATATCCTATTAAATAATTAATTTGCATTTGAATACAGAACTACATTTAACAATAGAAACAATTTGCAAGTGTCCATTCAGGCATTTTAAAAATACATTACTGTAGTTTCCCCAAATGGCACTGTACATATCAAACAGAATGATCAGAAGGCATTCAGAAATTCTATTAGCAATACTTACAATAGCTGGAACATAAGAGTGTATATGTAGCCTATATAGCTTCAATGAAAGAGCTATGAATTATTTTGTATTCAGAGCTGTTAGTTCAATAACCAACTAAACTAAAGAAAATTATATTAAAATAAGATAATGATACTTAAAACTTTTCTTGTTTTCCCTTGTCTTTCAGTTCAATAACTTCTATCTCAACAAATGTTTTCTGCAATATTGCTTTAAAATGAGTCTAATATTAGGAGGGTCTAGGCAGCATCCATTTTGCTGTCTCAATTCTTTGTTCCTATGTATTTAAAAAAGCTAACTTTTTAAAGTCATGGTGCAATATAATCTGGATTTCTTTCTCTGCTAAACCAAACTTTACCACAAGAGGAGCAAAAGTAGATCAAAGCAATTGATGAGAACTCTACATCTATAATAAATGTAATTTGGGGGTTTAATTCAAGCTAGTCAGTTCCCTGGACCTGGTACCCCACCACATGTGATTTGAAGCTGCTGGAAGAAGCAGTCATTGCCTCGGACCATTATTTTCCCATTAGAGGATAGAGTGCATTTGGTGAGCACCTGAAGCAGAGTTTCTAATGTCATTATCTCTGAAAGGAGTCTCATTTGTGTGCACCAAAACCTCACCGTGAACCAAACCGCAGTTAGGGGAAATCAAGGGATTTATCTCAGTATTGCATTCCTGCCCCAAACCAAAATGCTAATGCAGATAGAGCCCTAATGTTCTGATTTTTATTACTTTGACTTAGCAGTTCTACTGTGCTTACCTCTCCCTGGGTTTGCTGGGTACTACTCTGTGATCAAGGCATTCCTCCTTTATCTGTGTCTCTGAGGCAATGAATCTTTTATTGTTTTTTGCAAAATCAAAGAAGTTCAAAAAGAGGTCAACCAAGAACAACTGTTGATTAAAGAAACTTCACTTAACTGTGAAACACAACTTCTGAAGCAAAAGAGGGAATTGAACCCAGCCCTTCCACCTCTACAAACTGGTAAACTCATCCCACTCAAATTTTTTTTCACAATGAGAACAAATAGCCATTGGAATATTCTCCCCATCTCTAGACACTTTTAAGATTCAGGGTGATGGACCACCTTGTCTGGACTGTGCTTTTGGCAAGAAAGTTTGGACCAGATGATCCTTGAGGACCCTTCCAACCTGGTAGTCTATGATTATTTTCACCAGCAGCTTTTCTGAAACAAAGACATGCCCTAGCCCTCCTTATTTTTCAGAGGAACTCTAGTGACTGGGCTAAGGACTACAGGAAATCTCTCCATTAAATCCCAGCTGTGTACTGAAGTCAACATAGGAGCAAAATGCAAGTTGTGCCTTCCACAGTTCCCACCAGCCAACTTGGGCAGCTCTGTCCCCAGCTTTCTGGACTGGTGAATCCCAGTTGGCAGTGCCTGCCTCTCCACATGCACAGCAGGGTTAGCCACGTAACACATTGCCAAGCTATTTTTCATTGGAGACAAATAAATGTATCCAGGACTTTCTAAGTCATAAAGCATCACAGTTTATAGCCAGGAGAGCTTACATTTTAAGAAAAACATATTTCATGCAGACAGGAAGCACTCAAAATCTACAGGAGGTGAAGACTAGAAGTTTATTTAATATTATTGACTTCCTTATTTTCAGGAGTGCAAACACAGCAAGTCACTGGAGTAACATAGCATCTCTGCAGGGCACACCAACTGATCAAAAATACTGAATAAAAGCACAGTAAGGTTGGTCCAAGAAATACAATCTCAGACCTCACATTCCCACTAGGAAGTAATATTGATAAGGTAACTCCTGAAGTCTTCATTCACTTTTTTCTCAGCAAAGAAAACCAAATGGAGGTGAATGTGGTATTTTTGAGAGTAAAACAAACAAACAAACAAAAAACCCCACCAAAAACCAAAAGGATAAGTGCAAGAGAAAGAATAGCATACTTAGTCCTTTTGAAGTCACAATTTCTAAGATACAGTGTAACTCTCAGTACAGTACTTAATTGACTATACCCTTTACAAATATATTAGAAAGGCAGACAAGACAATAAATATTCATTATATATTCTGTGACAATATACAGAATCGCAATGAAGTTATCTTTGGGAAGGTACAAAGACAAAAGAAAATTTACACATATATAGGGGTTTATGGAGATATTGGGAGACAGCAGAAAAAAACAGTGTTATGCTGTTCTAGAACTCTGCAATACTGTGTTTTAACAATATTCTCACAAATTTTAGTTTTCATCTGCTGCATAAAGCAAAGGAAAATTAGGTCAAGCTGTACTAACACATGTAAAATTGCTATTGTTATCTATAGGATAAACCTGGCTCCATTTGTGACAACTTCACAAAACCTGCCAGGTTGGATCAGATCATTAGTCTGTTTAACTCTACCTTGTCTTGCTGTGGTTAGCACCAGATGATTTAGAAAGGATCAAGAAATTCCAGCATTGGTGAATACAGAAAGAATTGCTGACAGGATGTATTTCTTCTTACCTCCTGTGACTTAATGACTGATTTGTGTCTCTAGGATATAACTTCTAAATATCATGTCTATTAGGCAGGATAAAAAAACAAAATTGTAACTGAATTACAATATGAAATTATTTGCATAAGGAAATATCAATATTCTGAAGTGTGAATTTGACCCAAAAGTGAGACAAAGCACTGCATACTCTTTTTTTTGCAACTCTCAGTTTAGAAAATTTACACTCTGCGCTATAATTGGTGTTAGTGTGTGTTTCCTAAATAGCTGTAAAAGTTTATGGAGCATCTAGAAAATTATACTTTCTTGTCTTGGTTTCTTAGATTCTCAAACTAATTCCTGCAGCCCAGTTGAAAGCACAACTTTTGGGATATCATGGAAAAATACATTGCAGGTCCAAGCCAGGTATTAATATTCTGGAGCTCCAGCTAAAGGATCTACCACAAAACCAGGAGCAAATTGTCTTCTGTGTTAGAGATATATCCTTGAGTCACCACCAGCTTAATTCAAAGGCAAATGAACATAGTTAACACATTTAGAAACATTCGTAAACATAAGAAAAAGAAGAAAGTTACACTTAGCCTACTTAGTTATTCATCAGTTTATGTCTTTTCTGCAGGCAATGCCAGCTTAAATTCTCATAATCTGTCTCATTACATCCTGGCTTTTTTTTTCCAACTTTCTGCAATTTCTCTTCCTCTTCACTCCAGTGTTCCAGCTCATAAACTTGACTCCACATTAAGGAAACTGATGTGAACTGAAGAAAAAAAAATATTTTTTTTTTAAAGCTACCTGTGTTACTGTTTTTAGCTGGATAAGCACCATAGCATGAAGTTTTTCTAAACATTGAATATTAGATTTCATAGCTCTCCTAAAATTTCCAAGTAGACTTTATTCCAGACATTTACATGAGGTTAATACTCTTAGTTCATGTCAACTATGGCTTTACACTAGCTAACAATAAAAAATCATTTTGCTATGCTTAAATCCGAGGCTCAAATTTCATTTTTATCAAAATATAAAATCTTAAAGGAGCTATCGTTTAAGTACTTTATGCTCTCAGTTTTGCCTTATGACCAGACTTGCAAGCCAAACTAATTCATTTATGTCAAAACATATTAATCCAGAGTGTGCTGTGAACTAAAAATGTTTATAAGACTGTTATTTGCAGGAAAATTTTATATTTTATTAGGAATATGAGGCTTCTTCTTGTGCCTTCCTTCTCCTAACCTGTTTCCTCCATACCTATGCAGAGATTTGTGCTAAATATGGACCTTACCAACCACCTAAGACTTGCTGCCAGATCTGAGCTCTGACAGCTGGATCTGACCCAGAACAAAAGGGTCTATGATCCATCCAGACAACCAGACTGGCATTCAGCAAGTGAGTATCAATTTAACCTGAACGATGTGGAGGTC
>JAOXNG010000001.1:153565259-153582211 GCA_028566535.1 Scolopax minor | reverse complement strand
GGGAAAATATGTGATCCTATGATTATGAGAAAAAATTACAAGTGAATGAATATGCTGTATTTAAAGTAAACTGGTTTCTATCTGATTTTTGGTCTTGAAACAAGCCCACTGTGCTTATTTGCATCAGAATGTTGAGATTCTACTCTGAGTTTTATTGACCTGGAAATGAATTTGTCTGATGTTGTAAACAACTAGTTATCATCTTTTTTGACAAGAATACAATATGCCCAGAAATGCCGAGTAAGAAAGAGATATCATTTAATGCAATTATATCCCATCTATTTCAGTAGCATTTCTATGGCTTGAAAAAAGTTGCCATGAGAGTTTTGCAAATATTCAAAATTCTGATCTCATGGTACTAGAAGAAACAATCAAATGTAAACATTTTCTTTGCATCTTTCTACACTGAAATCTGTCATGAACAGCTCCTTACACTGTTTTGAAGTATATTTGATGTCAATACCATTGTCTTCAGGGGTTATTCTTCCATCTTCCCTCTAAATAATAGCATAGATCTTATCTAGTCTGAAATCTTTGTCACTTTTTAACATTTTTCCTGTGTGGCATATTTCTTCAAACAGCGCTTTTCTCATGTGGTCTGCCAAATTCATTGAAAGCAAGACCATGGCTACCATGAAGACAGATTGTGATTTCTGGAAGTAGTCGCTATTCTCACAGAATTAAGACACAGGCAGATGGGGAAGGCAACTGCAGCTACAAACTAAAGGGATTTGAACCTCTGTGGCAAATTCTTAGACATGCTAGAGTTGACTTGGGCCAACAGAGAGATAAGAAAAGCACTGGGAGAGTCTATCCCATGTCAGGAGATATACAGAAACGACCTTTACGCAAATGCTGGAGAGACAGTGACCAGGGAGGTGGCAGCTGTAATTTGGTGACCTGTTCTGAAGGAATGCTGATTTCTGTCCACATTTCTTCTTTCCCAGCAGGAGATAGGTGGAAGCACGCCTATTACCTCTGCCAGCTTCTGCTCCCTGGCCTCCCCAGTGAACACTGCAAGGAGTATTCATCTGTTTCTTCTCAGCATTGTCTACCCCTATGTCAATAAATTACCCTTATCTGTTACAGTTCTTGTCGTCTCCTTTGCTGACCTTTTGTTCTCTATTTACTTGAAACATTTCTTATCATTTATCTTAACCTCTGGTGCAATCTTCCTGTCATTCTCTGCCTTTGCTTCCCTCTCCTTTATTTCACAGTGGCTTAACTTCATTTTGTAATATTTCCAGTCCTTTATAGTTTTTGGTTTAGATCTTTTGAATGACCCTCTTGTATTGAGAACTTATTGTAACTCTTTCTATTTTGACCTTTCTGGCCTTTTCATTTTCTTCTTTTTTAAAAACAGGAGAGGAAAAAAATGGAATTTATTACTACACAGCTAGCCTTCTATTTACAGGTAGCAGTCAATTTGAGAAAGCATAACTGTTGCACGAACAACCTTTCTTTTCTTTTTTTTTTTCCTTATAGCTTTTCTTCATGCCAGAACCCAGGGAAAGTGCATGGTTTTTACACCTGAAATTTCTTGATGGTCATCAGGCCACAATAGGAGACAGTTCCCAAAAGTTCAGGGAGAGTCCCAGAGCTTATAATCTCTTCACTCTGCTTTTTTCTCTGAATCATCTCCACTATTTGCCCACTGATGGCATTCTTTCTCAGGTAACCCAATATTATTGTGCTTTCTCCAATTGGCTACACTCAAAATAGATTTGATCTTGAACAATGGGAAATAAATTTATATATTTGAAGAAGGGAGTTTTCCTCAATTTTTCCACTTTGCTGTTGGAAATAAGGCTTCCCAGATAGAGGTGATTCTCACTAGTATAAGTCTGCAAACATTTTCATTCGGTTCACTCCACAAGAAGTTCAAGCTTTCAGCTATCATAGCACTGGCTTTCTTCAGCTATTACTGGCACATAATGCAAGTGTATACTCAGTATTCACAGGACTCATTAAATAAGATGTCACCTCAATATATTTAAAATAAAATCTCTATGCCCTTTGTCTTTAAAAATGTGTATGAATACATATAATTAGTGTAATTCGTTAGACTTAGAGCTTCAGGTCTTTGACAGCCTGTTGTTAATTTTACCTTATTGTATCTAAACAATAACTAAAGATATTTTTTTCTTGAGACATGTATAAAATCTCAGCAAATTGACAAACTGATATATTCAGAGATTTATCAGTAATGCCTTGTAGTAGTTACAGTCTTGGGAGAATTATTTTCTTGTTTCTTCTGTTTCTTGATCCTCTTGAGTATCTATGTTTGCTTTTTTTTTGCTTGAAATGTTTAGTCATTTTCAGGGGCAAATAGGAAAATTGGTTTCTCTAAAACGTATTTTTTTCTTTTCAGAAACCATTTCAGTGTTTTGGATTTTTTGGTTGCAAAAGAGGTATATAAACATGAATATGACATTAATGAAAACACAATATTGTGATGCCCAAGCCACCACACAGCCAGAGACTCTTTAAAGACCTGTCATTGCTCATTATGTAGCACCTCAGCACTAGTAGTAGCCCATCATAATTCAGAGAAGCATGTAAAAGCTGCACACAACACAAACCAAACTGGCATTTTATATATCCTATAACACAATCTGAAGCATGCTTTTTCATGTTTCCCTATGTCTATAGACATCGTTATGAAATATCTGAAACAGAAAAAAGATTACCCAGTCAAAATCTGCATTATTACTTCTATTGTTCAGAACACATTTCTTTTTTTCCATCAGGTTTCTGTCAAAAGCTTTAAAGCTATACGGCCATTTTAACACTATTTTTCACTCATGCTTGTTCAGAATATTGCATATATAACTGAGGTTTGTAATTGCCCTAAATTGATGCTCTCTACTCTTTCAAACTTTTTCTACACTGAAGTATTTGCTCCTCTACATTGTTTTGTGTTGCAAATTGCAAATATTCCAGACTACATAAACAGGTTTTTATATCTTGATTTTACTTGATATTCCTGATATCTTGATATTCTCAATGCATATGCTTAGCATTTTGGCTTCATCTTATATCACATCATCAATTTTTTTTTCCAAGTGACAGTTTTTGTTCTTTGCTCCTTCATGGCAGTTGCACAGATTGCTATAAGGAACTGCACCTGCTGAATTCCCAAAACATTTCAAGCTTTTGTTCAGTGAGCAGATCCATACCCTGATTTTGCTTTGGAATATGCAAATGCATCTGAAATGTGAAACATCTCCTTCATATGCCCTGTCTTAACAGGTGGAGTCATAATTTCAGTTATCAGTTCCCTCTCTGAACTCCTCAGTCTCTGTCTCTTTGCCTGAATACCATGCCCTGCCCCAACCACATCCCCCAAAACCAACAATTTTTTAGCATTGCTTCACTAAATTTTGCCAGAGACATGAGGCCAGGTGTTTCCCAGCAATTTTAAGCAGGTAGAGAGACTCTACATAGAAAATAAAAGGTAATTCCTAAGAAAGAAAGAGTTCAACATAAACTTTCTGATGATATTTCCTTTCCTTTGGAGTGATTTCTTTCTTTTTTTGGATGGGCCCCAAGGTACAGCTCTAATCTTCATTGTCAAAAACACCTACTTCTGTTCGCATGTTAAAATATCTTACTCTTTTACTTCTTTCCTTGTTCTTCATTTATCACACCCCATTTTTTTCATTGCTAATAAGCATCCTCACCTTTCATTTCTTCCTACTAACTTCAATTAAGGAGGTTTTGGTTTGGTTTTTTTTTGTGTGTGTGATTTTAATCCATAAATCTTGTGCATAGGCAACCAGTAGAATCCATTTATTAACTATTGACTGATAGATACTTGGTTCAGTCCTACTCAGCCACCACGAATCTCTAAACAGGAATTCAGTAATCTGAAAATGTTCTTTATTACAGCTTTGTAATTAATGACCAGAAGCTGAGCTGATAGATTTCCCAGACAGTAACAAAAAATTGGGGAGAGTTCAAAACTAATGGGTGTATAATGATGCTGCATACAGAGACACTAATAGAAAGGAAGTCCTTCATATCCTGAAGAATGTATTAATATTTTGAGAAGCAACAAACAAGAGAAACAACAGCATCTAGTTATACTGGGGATCACTTGTCCTGTGTTCTGAAGCCTGCAGTTCAGTTATATCATAAGATGGCCTTTCATTTCCTTGATATTAAAGTTAGCTATTGGTTCCCTAATTAAACAGTCCCTTTCTAGTAAAAAATTAAATTAGTGAGAGTGAATTCTTATAGTTAGCTGTACAAATTGTCTTGTAAAACCATAGAGAAATTAAAAATTTCATACCACACTCTGCCTTACGTCAGAATTTTACAGAAAATTATCTGAAACGGTAATTAATTAGGGTAAACGATCATATTTTGAGTGGGTGAGCTAAAGAGAAAGTTGCCTTCAGAGCACACTACTTTTTTTTTAATTATGTCTTCCTTAAGACTTACTCTTGTAATGCATTTTTTAAAAATTGGTTTTCATTAAAGTTCTAGTTCTTTACGCTCAGTTATATGATATGCAATGTATTTTAAACTACCCTTAGGTCCAATGTTTCCTGTCATATTGCCTCGTTACAGTCAATACTAGTTTTGTCTTTTGGATTTTAATAAAATAATGATACCAATTTTGCCGCAAGGAAAATAAATAAAAGTGGTGGAATAAAGAACATTTGATTGCTTTGCTTAGAAGAATCACTAAATAGTCATTTAGCCATACACTACTTTGCGAAAAATGAATAAAACCACTGATCGATAATTCTAGGTACTTGTAAACATATTCTGAGCATCTATTTTTAGGAGGATATGCTAGAAAGTTCATGTAGCTGGTAAGGCAAGAGGAAATATTCTAAGAAACTAGAAAGAAGGGATTTTTCTGTATGTTTCTGAGGTGTTTCTTTTAATTCAAATATAGCATTGAAAAACATTAATGACATTTGTAATTAATATTGCACATTTCAAGTTTATTTGCCCCAACATCTTATTGAGCTAGGACATTATCCATTGCACCACACGTCCAGGCAAATGACCAGATCATTTATGTGTTTGTCAAATTGTCACAAATCTCTATGTGTGCAGTATAAAGCATGAACTGAAAAAGACAGAGAACTCATTACTTTTGAAAAGGCACCAGACAAGAATACTAACGTGTCCATCATGCTACAGAATGGCAGAGTTGTATACTTCAGTGGAATTCAGTATAATAAAAAGCAGCAAATACACTTTTTCTACTGGAGTGGCTCACTGGTCTATTTTGATCTGAGACCCAGCTCTCCTCCCAGCTCCCTGCTTCCAGTTCCCTCTTAAATCCCCACCAGAAATTAAGGAGTAACATTTATTTACTCTGAAACCCTATTGAACACTAGTGAACCATATCAGATTGAAAAGAGGCAACTATTCATTGTCTTGAATACTGACTATTGAATTTTTGATGTCTTGAACAAATTCCTTGAATAAGGAAGAAAGGAGTAATCTGCACCAGCCTACTATTTTGTCGGGGGAAAGCAACTTCACATCTAAGAGGTCTTTCAGGATTCCACCAAAACACACATTAAGGTTTGCCACCAGTAGAGGTAGTCAGTTTTCAGAAGAAATCTTTTATTACCTATGTATCTTACCTTGCTATATCTCCAAACAAGCATGTGCTTTATGCAATCTAACCTTAATCAGGATTTTTACTTAAAGGAAAATCACTATGATCCTTGAAGAAAATTTTCTGGTGTTCTTCAGGTTCTTGATTTTAAAAGTAATAAACCAGGAGAGGAAATAGCTACTATGCTTGAAGCCAGAAATTACAATGAAAGGTTAGAGAAAGTAGACATCTTCTTTTGCACTAGTTACTGTGTTAACGAAATCATTGCTTCACACAGTCTAGGGGACAGCAAGGCACCAAAGAGAGTATCAGCTATACAGACTGGAAGCGCTGATCCCTTCTAGAATAACATTCAAAACAGAACTTTGGGAGAAAAGACAGTGAATAGAACTGCTGGATAAATACATAAAGTCCTTGTACTCTTGCATGTGAGAAGTATGTGCATAGTTTGAAGACCAGGAAAAGAGAAGCTTCAGAGTAGGTAGAAGAAACAGTAAAAGCAGGAGCCATTGACAGGGTAGCAGATGGTGAAGAAAGTCAACCGACTGGTCTCAGTAAAAAGGAGGATGCTCAGCAAAAGCAGCTTCAGCAAATTGAGGTGAAAAGTTAAATTCTTTGAAAGACAAAGTGACTTTTTAAAAAACATATTTTACAACTGGACAGCATTCTCATTAGAAGGAGTTATGAAATTGTTCATAAGTTCCCAGAAAAATTTGTTTGTTCCTCATATCTGTGAGAGAGATACTTTCTCGACCTAGTGTCAAGACAAAGGAATATTTTATGTTCTATAAAATATATTAGTGATAGGGAAAAAAAAAGCTATCTTTAGTTCAACAATACCCTCTGCTACCCAAACATTGAACAAATCTTTACTAAATCATATAAGTAGCTTAAACTTTTGTTATCAAAAATATTTATTAGTCTTTGTCCAAAACTGACTTCACTGCACAAGTTTAGCGACATTGTTGGAGCTCTAATGAGCTTCCATATAGACCCCAGTACTTCTATACTTCTGAAAGAGCTTTGAAGAGCTATTGAGCTGGAAGTTCATGTTGTTACCATGCAAACAAGAACACCACATCTTGTGAGTCATCCCATACAAATAAAACTTTGATTGTAATGTAAACAACTTTCCACATTTGTTTATTTAGCCCAAATGGCTTTATTGCTATGCCCAGAATACTGAAAATCCTTTGTGCTATCAGTGTCCTTTGCTCATAGCACATGGGACTGAGCATACTTCTGCACAGTTCCCTTTTTTCAAAACAGACCTCACATCAGCATTTCTTGGATAACTGTTTTGCACATGGAATGAACTTAAAGATAGCAGAGTTAAAACAGTTTTCTGCTAATCTTGATTCTATCAACATAAAGAAAACAGTAGTTGTTTTCAAATTAAAAGGGAGCTAGGTAACTGAAATGCTTTCCCATTCTCAAAAAAAGATCCTAAAACCAGGAAATGAAAAGAAAAATATTCTAACAAGATTCTCAAAAAATATCCGAAACAATGAAATTAATGCCATATTGACAACATAGAATATTTTTAACCAACTTACGTGACTACTGCTGTTACCTCTTGTATGTTGTTGACTTAAGAGTAGGGTTGAGAATTTTTGTGAGGTTAAAAATTAGACTACCTCATTATGATGTTAAACTTTATTAAAGTTCATTCTCCAGTCTAAGCAATTCTATCACATATTTACTTAAATGCTATAAATGCTTAATAATACCATGCATCATTTTGATTTTGTAGCCATTGAATAATTAGAAATACAGATGCTATTAAACCAAATTATGATGAAACACTTTTCATAGCATTTTTTTCATGCTTCTTAAATACAGTATAAATCATAGCTGTAAATGCCTATCTTGGGTGCATGAAATGTCACAGGATATTCCTTATACACAGCTGCCTCTCAAGCCAACATGCACTTAGAAATCAGGTCAAGGAAAAAACTGCAAAGAATTCAGTAGGCAGTGCATTTGTCTAATAATCTCCAATAATACTATGCTTGTGGGCAGGATTAAGAATTGTGAGGGAAAAAAAATAACAACAAAAACCAGATGAAGGGTTGGAAAATAAGATAAAGCATGGCAACAGTGGCACTAGTCCTTTCAATTAATTCTACTGAGACTTCTGCATTTACACAAAGTTCTTTCCCTTAATGTATTCTTTAATACATATCTGTACTTAATTTCATTATGTTTCTCTTTACTGTGAAGCATAAGAAAACCTTTCAGAAAAAGGAGTTTTACTTTCTCTGGATGGAATATTGTCATTTAGGCAATATTTTGCCCATGTTATTGCTTCCATTTTGTCTAATTTCCCTCAATAGTTGAATCTTCGCTTTCAGAAAAATTGTCAAGTGATACTACATGAACTATGAAACAATTAAATTTTATATATTAATATGTTGAGTTGATGATGATTATAAAGACTTTTTGATGATTATAAAATATAATGCAGTACTAAGAAATAATTATTACAGAATGAGACAACATTAGGGAGCAGCACTTATTTTTCGATATAAACATCTGCACTCTAAAGCAAAAACAGCAGTCCTTGCAATATTTCATTGTAGTCACAGAGAAACAGCAGATTTTCTTTAGTCAGATTCTTTGGTAACACAGAAGTCAGACAGTTCATTAGCTCATGTAATTCACTACTGTGTCTCAGTGTAATATGACTACTTAAATCCAATTAAACCCCAAAACCAAACCAAGAAATCAAAAATAAATTATATCTGGTCTGCCTCCAGATGAATATTCTCAAAAGCAGAACAATATTGTATGAAATATTACTCAAAGTGGTTTTGTTTTAAAATATATTGTGTGAATAGATGTTTTGAATACTATTTGCAATTATTTATCTCTTTTTTATAAGATGTATCTCTTATTCCGTATGTGTGTGCACACAATGCTGTGCATCTATTCCATCAAATTAAAAATGTCTTTGTGTAAATAAGCTGCATATTGCTGTCAAGATTTTGTTAAGTGTGTTAGAAACAATATATATGCAAAATCGTGCAAACTACAAGAGGATGCTTCATCCAGCAATGTCCATTCTTATTACTATTTACCATCAGTGAACATCTGCATGAGTGGCTTTTGGTTTTGGGGGAAGTTTGGAAGATGCCTGTGTGCTTGGCAATTAGACATGGACAGCCATTTCACTATAACAAGCTCCAGTGGGGCTGGTGGAGGCTGGAACTGAATTTGTACAAGAGGCAATGGGACCTTTGTTTCTCTTCTTTAAGGGTGCTGTTCTATTTTATATGTATGTTTTAGATGTTACTACACAAGCTCACATTTTAATGTACCAATTGCAGAAACATAGCAAGAGGCAGACTAGCTACCTTACTTCTAATGGCTCCATCAAGTGGTCCACACACTCTATTACAAAGAAGTATGTTTCTCTTCAAACTAGTACCTAGCTTCTGTTCTAGCTAAGTAAATTAAACATCAATAAAGTCGAAAAGAAAAATATTTCTCTGTGGCACCAGTTGGATGTATTTGGTTCAGATCAGAATGACTTGGCAAAAACAATGTGTCTTTTTCTATGTTCTAAAATAAGCAGCTTTTGCAGAGCAAATTAGATGTCATGAAATCCTTTTTATTCCTATTAATATATTCTGAGTACAAAAGGAAAGCTTACTCCTGGGTAGTCCTTACATTTCTTTACTCATGGGTAGCCTTAGGGGGATATGATTAGACAAGATTTTTTAAAATGTGAGTTGTCAGCTTCAGTATTGTTTGTGTCTCTTAACTTTTGATGGTAACAATATAGACATCTCTCTCATTTTAAATGTTGGCTCTAAAATAAGAAGAACGGTGACCTAAAAGTGCCTGTTTCTCTGCACTGATTTCAAAGAGGATCTAAGGGCAAATAGCTAAAATATACACGTCTATACTCTGTACGGTTACAGTTAGATGAATTGCACATCTCTTCTCTGTCAAGGGGCTTGGAAATATTCCAGGGACACGACAATAATTGCATATTCATAGCCTTTAGATTCCGAGACTTATCTCTTTAAACATCCCTAGACTGAGATTTTGTTAAGGCATCAGATTCTTATCTTCGAAGTCACCTCCACTACAACTGGGAAAAGCAAGTAAATTTATTTATAAATTTATTTAATTTCATTTAGATTTGGCATATTTCACCTTTCAAAATAACTGCTTTGAAATCTTGCACTGCTGTGAGGTTCTACCGAATAGTAGAATAAGGTTCTACTGAATAACGGGATCAGAGTCTAATCTCAGTATGCTTAAAAGATCATGTATATTTTTAAACACTTCTGATTTCTGTTGACTGTGACATACTGTTTTTTGGTATGGTACTAAAAAAATAGTAAATACTACTGTAAAGAGGTCAAAAAAATATGTGGTGTGGATTTTTTGTCTTCTTTTAATAGCATGACTTTACGTACAAAGTTATTGCTACCAAACCTATTAATTGCTACAAGACTACAATAAGCTAAGCTAGTTTTCACTTCTAGAAACATTCTGTTTGGGATAATATTAAGATTAATGATTTTTAGTGCTAGGTTCCATTTATTTAATTTGAAATTTAAATATTAGAAGACAACTTGATTCCTACTGTAAATGAGTTACAGAAGACACGAGTCATATTGCTAAAAATAATTGCTAAAATATAACTAGTCCTAGTCTAATACTTAATGGTTGAAATGGCTTCCACTACTTAGTGCACCACTGAATTTGGCAATCCATTTAAAAGAATAAAATGGAAAACAAGATTATGATATTAAGTCACAATATCTCATCTCACCTCAAACTATAGACATGATTTTGTGGGATTATTTGTGATACCTCTTATGACAAAGTCAAAGACCTTTTACATTATGATTTTTCTATCTTTTTCATCTCTTGAAAGGTGAGTTCCCCTGTCAATTTTCACCTTAGCAAACAGGAATATTCCCTTTTAGGCTTTGCATACTTATTTACCTAGAAAAAAACCCAAAATATGTGGTTAAAAATAATAGGATAGATTCCCTAAAATATATCAGTTTCTTAAGCAGGACATGCTCGTACTTGTTTCTTCTCCCTGGGTTTCAAGCATCTTTTACCCTTTGTTTCACAGTAGCAAAGACATGACAGGCAGGGTTTCTACCTTGAAGGTTTTGTGATTTTATGGGTAAAATGTAAAATTCATTGATAGCAAATGACAGCTGATTTAACAGAACAGAATTTCTGCTACAGCCTCTATTTTTACAAGTGAAAAACTTTCAGGACTTAGTTATAGCAAACTAGAACAACTATAAGTAACACAGTTTGTAGAATTTATATGGCAGTTTGTTTTTTTCTGAATATATTGTACAGTGCTAAAAAATACAAATTGTTACAGACACTAATGACAATTTCCTACTGATTTATGACTTTTGTCCTGCTGCCTTTCTTGTCACAATAAGCACAGCTCCTTAACACCCGCAGAGCAAGAGAAAGCACTGAATGTGGTTGTTTGAATCTAAACACATGTTGACTGCCTCACCAATACATTTGTTTTGCCTAGCAAACAGTGTATATTCCACTAAAAAAAAAATAGAAAAGAGACATTAGGAAATTATCCGAAGATTCATTATATTTTAATATGTATTATACTGCATTCAAGTACTTAGAGATTAAAATCTCCAGAGTTAGAATGAATCTTTCCATTACATTCATGCGTTATTTCAGCACAGGAATTCTTTTATCCTTCATTGGAAATTTAATACAACTTTGTAACAAAAATATTTTACAACATTACCTTTGGTGGAGATGTGAAGAACAAATCTAGCCACAGAAATGTCAAAGGCTTGGGTAATTTTCCTTTCATCTTACATGTATAATTATAGCTGAGTAACTTGGTAATTAAGGACTATACCTGCAAACATTGAACTGCCTGAAACTTAAGATTTTCATATTTTTATGTAGGTATATAAAATCAAGCATTTCATTATAGACCTCTGATTGAACAAAATAATCTTTCTTTATCAAGCAATTATGCATACTTTTGACAATCCTATAAAAAGCCATACACTTCAAGGTAAGAACTGCAGCAAGTTAACTAAGGAAGAAGAAAAGTCTCATATGGTAGCACTCTCCTAGGTATTGCCTCCCTGTAGCTTATGGGTCACATACTGTTCTGTTACAGTATGCTGAACTTCAGTGAGACACAGGTCACATTCGTAGTGTACTTTGCTAGGAACTAGCCAGCAATCCCTCAGTATCCAACGAAGTACCATGATCTATCTCTACATAGCTTGTTTCCAACTCATCACCCTCCCCATGCACTATGTGCGTATTTCACCAAAATCTTCATTTCTCTTTGTCGGCATAGACAAAAAGAAATTGAAATTTTTTATGTAGTTTCTGCCAGTTTCTGCCTTCTGCCTTCACACTTGAATCATAGGGAGTGGAATACCCTTTGATACCTTGGACTAACACATCCGGAAGGTGATCCAAATTCAGAAAGGCTGAGCTAGAGCTTTCACTTCTCTAGATTTGGAAGCCAAAGAGAGGTTGTTCTTTTGCTTCCTTTAACCTCTGCCCAGAAAATGGTCTAGTATGGCCAACCTGCTGACAAATGGATAGATGTAAAAAAAAAATAAATCAGCAGCACAGTACATAGGGTTCCATTGTCAACTCCACCTTGGACAGTCAGCAGTAAATTCAAAACCGTTCTGTGAGTTTGCCCACATCACATACTTAGAGTGGATCCATACCTGCTAGGAAGAGGACTGATCCTTTAAAGAGGCTGATCAAAGAGTTCACTTTCTCCCTCAAGCCCTGGATCAGAGGAACAGAGTTTCTTCTATGCAAAAAACTCAAGCATGTCCCATAGTGTGTCTTTTCTTTTAAAAAAGGTAGAACCAGCTGCTGGTCACAGGGTGCACTGACAGCCTCTGACATGGCAAGCAATGAACCAGGTCCAGGGTTCAGCTGGGCAGTTCTGCCAGGAGCAAGAGGAGACCATGCCAGAAACAGGACTAAAGAGAGGGCAGCAATGTCAGTCTAAAATCTGTCAGGGAGACAGAGCTATATGAACCAAGGAGCCTATCCCATTGCGGAGGCAGGCTATCTACAAGATAGGTCTGAGATGGGAATACTTACAACACAGCTCAGGAAGGGAATTAAGGCTGAGTGGAAATGGGCACGAGGAGAAGGACTGACCAGGGGAAGACTGGGCAGGGACAGAAATGCCCATTAGTGCCCTTAGGGCCCTGCCAGCCTGCTACTCAAAAGTCTTGTGCAGCTCTGCAAAAGAGAAGTCAACTATGCTGAGCTACATGCAGGAGCTCAGATTATTTGAATGCATGCTGGTTTAACATTAAGTGCTGTTTGCTGGTTTAATTGACTGAGCCAGTGTCAGTCTTTTTCATCATACTGCTGCCAGGCAATTCTCCAGCTGCAAAGCTGTCTCTGAAAGAATAGTCCCGGCATCTATTGACAAGGGCCCCATTCTCTTCTGGACAAACAAGTCGCTTCCCTCTGCAAATGTATCATTTTGTACAGTTAGGCACAAAAATGACACAGCTGCTTTGGAGCTCAGTAGAGGCGTTTGTTTGTCACCAGTAAGGCAAGCAGGTATTGCAGATATCCATGAAAGACGAGAGCTTCAGAGTTTGGTGGTTCGCTGTTATCCTATACCTTCAACCAGGAGACACTATATCTAGGGGACAGAATTTGTTCGATCTCTATCTGCTCTTAAGTTGGCCTTCTTCATAACAGAGCTAAAGTGAGAATTAGCAAGGTCAAAACTAGTGTGACAGAAGGGGGCACCCACTGATAACAGATACTAACTGGTGAGGCTCTTGTAACTCTGAGGAGTTATACCATTTCATCTTTCCTGTTTTTCATCAGTCCACTTGTCATCAGCCAGATTACAAACTGAGAATTATTATTCTCAAAACCTGAAGATCTTTTCATATTATGGATCATTAATTTACTTTTCTACTTTCAAAAAATGTTATTCAGTTTCTATTTTAAGAAAAACCTTAAGAAACAGCCTGCATATACTACACATAGTTTTCATATACTATATATTACCTAAAACAAGTAAGATCCACGTGTTTAGTTAGCAAAACATTGAGAACATGGACTCTAAATACTGGCAATGCATACAGCTTTTCTCTTTCTGCCAGCAGTGCCAGCCAGGGTGCTCAGGTAGGGAGCACCCATGAAAGAAGTGAACATAAACAAATGCAAGTTACTCTTCCTTGCTCTCCTTACTGGATGTTCCTGTTACATCAACAATAAGCACTCTGGGCTGGTCCAGAGAATTTCGTGTAAATGCTCATCAAACATGATGAGAAGTTTTTACTTTTCGAAGTGTCAGAAAGAAGGGATAGTTTGAAAAGTAAAATGACTTTGAGGAAGAATGCTGAAATAGAGCCATTTGTTCCCTGAGTCATGAAATAGTAATATGCTTCCTGGCTCCCAGACAGGAGCAAGAGAATGCAGCGGAAGTAAAGCTCTGCAAAGAGTAGGAATGCGTTAATTTTGAAGTAAAACCCAACTGAGAAAATAGGCATGCCAGGAAAATGGTTGCTGCCAGATGCCCAGGAAATGACAACAGCATGAAAAAGCTTAATATAGGTAGAGATGAATAGGTGGCAAAATGAGAACAGGAAAGAGATACACTCCTCATGAGGAGGTAAGTGGACTAATTGTTGCATTCCTTACTGTCTTTCCTTGTCTTTTAAGGATAGTTACAGCTTTGTATGTAAGCACCTATTGTTCTCTACAGTTAGATTTAGGCACTAAAGAAAAACAGTCAAATGCAAAAGAGAAGAAAAAAGCAACTGATGGAGTACAAAGATAAAGATAGAATGAAAACAAGACAGACAAATGTTATCAGCTTAATACAGCAAACTAATTTCAACAATCCACATCACTAGCTTGTTGACATTTCTGAACATCTTTATGCAGTTACTTAATAAAACTAATTTCTGGTGAACAGGGGCATATTATAACAGTTAAGGAGCAATTTCATTTGATTATTATCTTTCATGCTTTGGGTAGTCCTTGTAGTTTCAGGATATAATTGACAAAATCTTATATTACTATATATTCAAAATTGAAAGTAATCATCCTTATGCTTTTATATCAAACATAATTAATTATTCAGGCACTCCCTATGTTCTTTCAGCTACCCTGCAGTTCTCTAGGAAAACATTTCTAGAAAAAGACAATAGGGCAAGGAAAATTTTATTATGGTATTTACATCAGTATCTCAGAGAACATAATTTTCTGTTACACTGGAAAATCTGACATTTCTTACCAGGTTCCCTGAAAAACATAAAGCAAGTAAGCTGAGATCATCTACATGGGTCTGAAGAAAGGAAATGTTAACAAATACAGCAAATGAGACCTCATTGTCCCAAATCTAATTACGTAGTCCCCTAATTAACATTGCTTGGCTAATTAATTAATATTAGTATATAATAATTTTCCCTCTCTTCTTTCATTCTGTAGAAGGTAGTATGTGCATTTGAATATGCTTTTAATTACATGAATCATTTATTCAAGTCTTTAATGGGGATACTTAATTTACCAGCATTACTAACTAACCTAAACCTATTTTTTTAAAATCTCTGAATTTCAGAACAATTTTATTTTGTATATTTTTCAGATGTGATCTGAATAATGGATTAATTCAGGGAAGGGTTGGGGGAGCCAATCCTTTGTCATAAACTAGGGGTCCAAATTAAATTTACAGAATACCACCTGACATGACCCAGCCTGATGCAGCATATTGATAGTGGCTCCCCACTCTAACTGCCTTTGAGGGTGAGCAGAACTGTTTCCACCACTGCTAATAAAATGCAGGATTTAAGCTAGTGACTCTGGATTGAACACATTTCAAGCTGGTCTTCTAGGTGTAATAGAGAAGAGTATTGCCTGTATTATGGATCATCTGAGGCGGTAACAGCTAGAGTTTGTTTTCTTTCTGTAAGGTTCGCAGTCAGTTTGGGTGCTTTCTTAAAAAGCAGTGTTCAGATCTCATCTCACTTGGCTTTTGGGGACTTCATAGGCTCTAGCATATTATATGCATGCATTTTTTTCTTCACTGTCACATTTATAGTATAATACTTAATCTTCATGTTCTAATTGGGAAGGGGCAGAGTGAACAGTCAATTATGAAGAGAATTGTAAGAAGTAATTTCACTGAGAGTCAAACTTGATTAATTTGAACCTTTCTACTTATGTCCTACTCATCTACTTTTGTTCATAGCTAAACAGTCTTGCTTCATGAGAGCCATATTATTTGTAGTGCTGGGTGATAATGAATTTTCTCTCCTGCCATCTCACTCAGAGTTTCCCTGCTCATTGTCTCCTTTCCAAAAGGACTCCTTCAGGTCAGCACACATGAGGATTTGGGTTTTCTGCATTTCAGTGGTGAAACTGCTACCACACAACTAATAGAGCCATCCTTGTACTGGAAGACAATTAGCTGAACTCTAGCTCTGGTGCTGTGCTCCACACCTTGCTAACCTGGATGATACATGCAATAATCTATTTTACTTGCATCTACCAGCTTTTTTTTTATTTTCCTGGACAGAACATGCAATTGATTCAACCAAAACCACTTCCTGACATCACCTACATAAGAAAGGAGCTGGACAGAGGATTTAGGTACACACTAGTTTTCTTCTCCATCTTCCACCAAACCCACATATAATGCAAGGCGCAGGATGAACAATACATGTAAATACTGAAGCAGTTTATAAAGGATCAGGCATTGTCACTTGCTAAAAGATCAGCTTGACATTTTTTAAAATTCAGTTGGGTTTAGTGCAGTTCAGATGTTGCATCATACAATACACTTACATGTGCCTCATTCTGTTCATTTTCAGCTTTCCTGCCCTGGAAATATTGCTTCTTCCGTCATCTTTTTTTCTGTTCAGCTTCTCTTTAGCGTCCTACAGTATGCTTTACTTCACCTCATTTTCCTGCATGAGCCTAAGAGACAAGTTATCAGTTTTCCCGAGCAATACAGCTCCCTTAACATGCTTGCCCAGCCACTCCCAGGGGTAGGATCAATATCTATTATTTTGAAAAGAATGGTTGTAGTGCTCATGTAAGAAAAAAGTAATGGCTGTAGCTTTTCTGCACAGCAGAAGCAGATGTACTACAGAGAGGCATTACAGTGGTTTTCCTTGACAGCTTTGCCAATATGTTTCAAATCACGTAACAAGCCCAGTTCTGACCCCAGCATTTTCAGCATGAGTGAAGAACCATTTATGCATTGTATTTAATATGGGTTTCAATGTAAACTATAGTATAAGTCTTGACAATAAAAGCTTCCAGAGCTTCTCTCCTCTCCCTCCAGGTGGGAGGTGGCTCTATTGGCTGTTAGTCCATA
>JAOXNG010000001.1:153447126-153462006 GCA_028566535.1 Scolopax minor | reverse complement strand
TGGGAAATGTAGAATTCCATTCACGGATTAAGATAAACTGCAGGATAGTATATTACTTCCTTAGGAAGGGTAGGACAGTCTCACATGGAGCTATTGGAACATGTTAAAAACTGATTCAACTACTTAATAAGTTCCAGTTTTAACTTCTTAGGTGCATGTAAAGAGGATAATGGTTATGTCCAAAATGTGATCCACAGCCAGCTTTTACAAAATGCCAGTGTTATGTGGGGGAGGCAGAATTAGCAGGTGGTCGGTCTGCTGTGGAAGCAGTAGCTGGTACATGGCAAGCATGGTTTCACCAGAGGGCTGGTAGCACCCATCTTAGGTCCTGCCATTAGAGTTGGATCCATGCATGGCTCTGAACTAGACCCTACTTACTAAGTACTAGCACTGCATCAGGGAAGTAAAAGGAGGAGGAGGCAATGGAGGGCAAAAGCTATGGCAGGCTGTGGGAAGTACTGCAACCATGAGGACAGCAGCATTACAGCGTTCTCTGTACTGATAGTAGAGAAAACCCGCTGCAGACTACTACAGCTTGGGTAGTGCTGTCCTTACCAAATCTGGGATCAAGCAATACTATGTCCCCATCATGTAGCCATGATGACAGTCGAAGAGGATTGCATGCACTTACAAGGTATGGCTCCAGATTTTGGCTACTTCACCAAAAGGAAACTGCAAAGGCATTGGGAGCATTCTAGAGGAGATCACTGGCAATGACTAATGGTTTTGAAACGGCCACCTATTAAGTAAATTTGAAGGAATTAGATGCAATCAAGCTTGAAAAAGAAACTAGAAGCATCAGGTACAAAAAGCCGCTATGAAGAGGATTTATGATCACCTTCAAGCCACAGAGAATGAATTTTAGTGTAACTGGCAAGAGAGTTTTGGTTATACACGGGAGGACATGTATAGCTTTAAGGACAGTGACACAGTGGAACTAGTGTTAAAGCAATTAAAGCCAATTAAAGACCCTCCTGATCTACTCTCAGTCAAAATATATATCCTAGAAACCTCAGCACAAGGCGTTGAACTCTGCTAGCCTCTGCTGGCACTGCTTTTCTGTGAGCGTATAAGGCTTTTTCAGTCATTGATGAAGAAAAAACCATAATTTTAAGACCCCTGTGCCATCAGGGATAAGTGCAGTCATTCCTGTGTCCCACAACCCAGAATACCGAATGTTGTTTATTTGAGCTGGAAGAGGAAACACATTGTTTAATTTGTACTATCTTGAATGGTAGCCTATGAAGCCAAGTGAAAACAGTCATCTATGAGTGCGATACACAGTCATAAAACTGCCTGTCTCTAGTTGGGAAGATTGCTAATTAGTGATGACTTCCTTGTCATCACAAGTAACCTTTGGCATAAAATTAGTCTGCAAAGCAAGGCTGTATCAGCCAGTGAAGGTCTACAGTTTATCGTATTCCTTACCACTGGAGCTCGAGAGGATCCAGTGATGGGGAAACATTTCTCCCACTGCACCACATTGCTGGTCATGAAATTTTGCCTTCTGTTAAAAAAATTGCTCTTCCTTTGAAGGCATAAATAAATATAGAAAAGGAATTCTGCAGGGTAATGAAGTAAAGGCATGGTATTTTCTTCTGTCTATGCTGCGAGGTCCATCTGCACCTTTGTGTTTTGAAAGGTGGGCACTTCAGCTTTCCTCCATTCACTTGAAGAATACTTTACCTCCTCAGGCTTGCATTAGTGGCAGTTCTACATAGGCCCTCTCTCCCTGCAGCAACTACTAGCAGGGCTCAGTCATTCTTACTAATCACTGTCGCCTTCTTCTCTCCCTTCCATCTCCCTCTCCCTGCCCCTTGGTGACCCGGCATGAATATGTTGCTTTTATCCCGGTTAATAAGTTCCAGTCTGAGCATTGCAATCTGTCTTGTAAGGAACATCTTTCAGAGAGTGGGTTATAGAAGCCAAGAGGACAAAAATAATGCTGACTGAAATGTAATTGCACAGGGTAGAGGAACATGTGCAGAAGATTAGTACAGTATGGCACAAAGAAAGTTTGCATCATGAACATTGAGAATACTCTTAACAAAAAAGAGGAAAAAGACATCCTACAAAAGGTTTTAAAAGGTTGCTGCATCAATCATACCCAAAAGTGTGAAGCAGCAAATCAAATCGCACAATTGTAACTGTTCAGCCCATGTGAGAAATGATGGTTTTGAAATCTATTCAAGATGTATCTCAAGTTGCAAGCAGTCAGATACTCTCTAGAATCCACAATGTCATCTTGCTTTTACTAAAAACACTGGGAATTTAGCTTTCCATGAAAAGGGATTTTGTTCCTCCTCTATTTTTGTAAAGTGTTATTGGTAACAATGGAATATAGTTATTGCACTAAACTAACCCTGTCACATATACAATTGAAACAGAAATAGTGTTTGTGTCATTACTAGGCTGGAAATGAGAGACTTCTGTTGGCAGCTTTTTGGCTAGCACATTCCAGCCCTATATCATGGAAAGTTTTCAGATCCTACTCTAACCAGTCTTGATCTGTAAATACTACCTTAGCATTCAGCTCAAAACCTAAACTGTCTGGATGCAACTACTTTCCCTGTATCTCAAGGAAATGTTTTGTGGTTTCTCACTTGGGACATAATGGATAATTACAGGTGGTAATTATCCTGTTGTGCTGCCTATTATTAAGTTTCTGTTTCAAGTTGCTTATTGTGTAGCCAAATCCTAACCATTTAGGCTGAAATTTTCCATACGGACTCTCTGCTCCAGGCTGTTTTATTTCCAAGAGAGAGAAGAGGAAAATAAGTTGTTTTGCCCAAGTTAAATACATTGCTCTGTGAGCAGTACAACCACTGAAATTGTGTGTGATGGGTTTGTACCTCAAGTGGTTCTCTGACCTCTCATAAATGTTGAATGAATGCTGAACTTTTCTCTCTTTTCTGCATTAAGGTGTCTCTCCTGGACTGGTGTTCTTAGGAAACTTGTAGAAGAGTGATACGCCCAGGGCGGCTACCTCTTTGTAGAGTTTAGTTAAAATTGATAAAGACATAGAGAAGATGTATCTGAGTGGAGGACTGCCTGATATGCACGTGAGTCTGCATGTCCTTTCCTTTTCAAAAGAAGGTTAAAAATCTAGGTATAAAACATTTTTGAAAATTCCCACCACAACCAAAGTGGGAGGGGTGTTTTGCTTCCCAGTCATGCAGAGAATATGAGACTGAAACTGGATAAGCAACCCTTGGGAAGACTGTGAGTAGGAAAGAATAGCTTCACTGAGATTGGAGCAGAGCCTTTTTGGACAGAGTGAAGTCAAAGAATCAGCACAGAAAGGCCTAGGGAGTTAAAGAAAATAGTCAAAGAATAAGGATGGAGATGGTTGGGACAGACACAATTAAGGACAACATCCTAAAGTGGATTCACAAGACTGATTAAGGTTACATAACCTTCATGTCTAGCACATCACGTTTTTAAAAGTCCTTGACTTTGTAACCTTCAAGTTCTCTTAATGTACTATTTTGGGGATGTATTTTAATTTGTACACCAGAAAATAGGCCATCTTAGTCTCTTAGGCCTTGTAATACTGAGCTGACCCCATAAGCTTTACAATTCTGCATGCAAAAGCCAGGCTTTGTGATGAAGATGTTGCATGTGGCACAATGTCATACCTTGCAAGCTCTAGATTTGTGGTGGAAATCAAATTCAAAGTCTGGGCAATTCCCATTAACACTTGGATGTTGAGCCTCATTTCTACACAAAAAAAAAGGCTATTTATTCACCACACATTTAACAGTTATTACCAAAAAGCCTTAGCCCTAATGACAAGAAGTGAGAGAATAATAATCCCTCTTCTCCATACTATCAGTGAATGCTTTAATCACTGGTTTACACAATCCTTCTCTTTTTGAGTATTTCTAGCACAATAAATTTTGAATCCCTAATTTTACATTGAAGACTCATAGCCCTCTCCACTTTCCTTTTCCTCCCTTTCTTCCTTTACCACTGGAAAAGTCTAGTTTAGCATGTTACTTTATTTCATACTTAAGGCAAATTTCTAAGAAAATTTAATCAGAGCCTTTGAGTGTTTTCATATTATGTGGCAAAAGGTGGATGCTATTATAATTGCTGATATTTTAGGAAAATAATCACAACTTATATATATTGTGAATAGTCTGATCTGTTTTAAATGACCCTGTTAGGAAGATATGTTTGAATAACAGATACCTGAGTGCTGATTCTTCTTAGTCCAGGATCAAATGGCACTTGCATGGGACTGAAGTGTTGTTCTGCCCAGACAGCTGTTGTGCCAGGGATGTTTGCATATGAAGAACTTCAAAGTCAAAAAGCAAGTTTAAAGTAGTTTTGGCTGATGAACAAGAGATTTTGGGCTTCTATCACTGTACTTAAATGTAAAAAAAAATATTTTGGGGATATGGTCCCAGCTGGCATAAATCAACTGTTCAGTCATCTTCTCTTAGTGTGGTGGACATGATGCATCTCTGCTTTTCTTAGACCTTACTCCTGTAACGACTGTTTCATAGTTAATGCTTACCCTCATTACAGAGAGTCCTCAGAGCCTCCTGTAAAGACTCTCTTGTCAATTCAGCACCAGGTTGCTCAGGGCTTTACCCAGTCAGGTATTGGAAAACTTTCAGATAGAGACCGCATGACTTCCCTGGAGCCCTGTCCCAGTGCCTCCCTGTTGTACTGGTGAAACATTTCTTCTTATATCTAGCAAAAACCTCTCTTATTTCAGCTTATTCCTGTTATCTGTCATCCCCATGCCATGCATGGCTGTGAAAGGCCCAACTACCTCCTCTTAGTCCCCTCCCCATAGCCACTTGGGTGGCTGTGAGGTACCTCTGAAACTGTCCAACCAGATTGGACAAGTCCTGCTGCACCAGCCTCTGCTCATGGGGCAACACTTCAGGCTTCTTCATCCTGATGGCCTCTGCTGAACTTGCTCTAGTTTGCTGATGCCTTTGCTGAACCTGAGAGCACAAAAGTGTATGCAGTGCTCTATCTGCCAAGTGCCGGGTGTGCGAGGGGGGGTCCACTACTTCCCTTGAGCTACGTTACTTGCTAAGTGGAAATCCTATGCAGACTCAAGAATAATGTTTCTGTTATTTAAATAGTGGAAGATTTTACATGTTATTCCTCATCCCTATTTTTACTTTTTTCTTTATCATTTCCATCTCCTCCTTAGCCCTTTGTTTCAGTGAGCGTCTGGTTATCATTGCCCATAACAATGTGATCATTACTAACAGTAAACTAAAATAACTTGAGCAAGTAGGAGAACATAGTAGAGATTCTTTGGAGCTGTATTTGGGTACTAATGAGTAGGTGAAATGATATTTAACTACTTGTTAGGTTGGTATAAATTTTAAAATTTCAGCCTTTCATAATCTTTACATTAAAATTGCCGCAAAATGATGAATGAAAAGTAGTGAATAGTATTGCATTAATATATGTTTGTATGCTCTTTGAAGTGATCTTAATTAGGGCAAGCACTTAAATATATGACTGTGTATCCACAAGGGTCTTCCAATTAAAAGTTGATTATAACAGAAAATAGTAACTAGTGGTATAAAAATACATGAAATCGTTGTGAATGTCAGCTTATTATTAACTTATTGCATTCTATTAGATGTTAGCCTCTGTGAAACTGAAATAGTCCATTCCATATAAAAATTTGACTGTCGTATCTAATTTTGAAATGGTTCCATGCATGCTTTTTCCAAAATATTCAGGCAGAGATATAGATAGTTGGACAGAATATCTTTAGAAATAGCAAAAGTACTTTCTAACATAGAAAATCCTTCTCTCCTGAAAATGCACCCCGAGGTGATGGGTAGAATGTTTCTATCTATGGTATTTAATCAGTTTGTCAGCCAGTAGCTGCTGTATCCCAAAGTGGTTTTGATTAACAGCAGATAAGTGTTCCCCTTTACACCCAGAGCATTTACTATATAGGGTATATATTCTTCTGATATGATTAAAAACTCCACTGACTTCATAATGAGGACACATACAAAATTTAGACAGCAATCTGTATGCCAAAGATTGCCTGTTTCACTGTGGTATAACTCCTATATATGATCAATGTAGTTGTCTTCCCATGTCAATGTTATTGACATTCTGCTAGATAGTATTCTCATCCTGCAATTTTCCTTTGAGAAGTCAAATCATCCATATCATCTTTTCTCTTTTAACGGTACAGTTTCTATAAAGCAAACATAGGATAATAAGCTGCCTAGTGTAATTCTGGTTATGTTATGTTATAGTGGCGAGCCTTACAAAGAAAGGTTTGATTGCAGTTATTGGCATATGCATTTTTAAACTTCAGAAGCTATTCAGTGTACATAACTGATATGAGCATGTGGTAATGCTTAGCTCTTGCTATTTTGAATTATTTAAAAAAACAAACTAGTTTTTCTGACACTGTCACACTACTAGTGTTGCACTATTCCTTATGCATATTCCTTACCTTACATACTTTTAAATGCACCATTAAAAGTGTAGTGCACAACTGCATTATTTCTATGCAGTACATTTTTGTAAGCTCTGCTAGAGAACAGCTGATGACCTTGAATGTACCAAAAGGATGTTATTTGTTGACTTGCAGGTCAAAATAAAGGTTATCGTCAAAGTGAAATCAAAATTATAACCAGCATTTATTAGGTTTTCAAGCCCTGCAATTTTATATCTTTCAGTGGAAATAAGCATGTTTGCCACGTTAAAGTGCAGGCAGATTCAGGTGTTTTATGGATGTGAATTTGCATGCAGAAATGGCCACAGCACAGCAATATAAAGTAATGAACACAGATGGAACAACTGGCAGCAAACTCTATTTCACACAACACATCTCGATGATGAAATATATACTCTTACAGTCTCCAGATCCACTTGCTCATGCATGTATATCCTGCAGATGCAAGCATTCATGTTAATCACAACTTTTAAGCTGTGATCATCTCTTGCTCTAATATAATTCAAAATAAGAATTATTCAAATACATTCTGGCTGCCCTCAGCCCATTTTATCAGTTTTAAGGTTTCGTGCAAAGCCATGTTTGAACATATGCATTCCTTGAACTTGCGTGGCCTCAAAACTGTTTATGAATTTATACTAGGAAACCTTGTGAGTGAACTAGCCTCAAATTAGTCAAAGCTGGGGAGTACTTGTTTTACTTCCTGTTGTACCCACCTTGCACCCATGTCTTTGAAATAACTTCTGTCCATCAAAGGATTGTTCCATTTTGTTTATCATTTTTTAATTTATCTTTTCCAATGACGCTTCTGGTTGTTTTTCTCTCTCCTCAGTTGCAATACCAGCCTTAAATAGATCTATTCAGAAGTTATTTTTACATTGTCAGTTTCACAATAAAGAAAAAGCACGAATTAAGAAAGACAGCAAAATGCTGAATCTTTCCCATAGTACGCACTTTTGAGAAGAGCTTCTGGCATAACATCTTACTTCCAAAACTAGTAGAATAGTTTATAATATTGAATGTAGATAAAGTCACAGTGGAAAGAAAGTTTGAAGTGACTGTAGTTCATATTGGTAAGAAATTAAAGGAGAAAATCATACTGTGCATAATGGTGAACTACATGTTAAGGCTTCTGAGTGTGATTAACGACCTAGAGCGCTGTATGAAATTGACATGATGCAATGGAAGCTTTATACTGTGGGAAGAGGTTTTAGTCTTTAAAAAATTCTTGCCGAAAGGCTGAGAGGTGAAAACCACAAATAGTCTTTATAAAAGCAACCTTTATGTGCCAGTAGGTGGAAGTAGATATTTAGCAAGCCTTTTCTCTTCTTCCCTGCAATGTAGCTGGTAATGTCAAAGGAGTGACAATGAGGAAATTTACAGTAGAACTTCTCTGAAGTCTTCCAAAATCTGAGGAGCTTTGCCAAAATGTGCTGTTTGTGTATGTATATGAAAGACTTTCAAACCAGAAATTAGAATAAAGAAAACCCATCTCCTCATAAGTTAGAGATTCACATTTTGTTTTATTCAGTGAGTTTTTAGTCCTATTTCATAAAATGGAAAATTTTCTAAAAAGAGGTTTATCATGTCTATTTTTGGCTGACGGTATTATTCTGGGAGGTGGAAAATGTGAGTTTAATTCTCCTTTGGGAAACAGAGCAAGTAGATTTATGTATGAAGCTAAGTGGATAAGCAATGTAGCTGTTTGAATACAGGAACAAGTTTCCTAGAGAGGTGGTTGATGACCCAAGCCTTTCAGAGTTTAAGAGGCATTTGGACATTGCCCTTAGTAATATGCTTTAACTTTTGGTCAGGCAGCTGGACTAGATGATTCTTGTAGGTCTCTTCCAACTGGAATTATCCTATCCTATCCTATACAGATGGTAGGTATTTCCAAATCATCCTGCCGTATTTAATCTCTCGTTTTTGAAAGTGAAAAGACATTTAGCACAGAATTAATTTCATTTCAATTTATATGTAATAGCAAATTACTAGCAATTACAGTTAGCCACCTAAAGCTTCTTTAGGAATCAGTAGAAAAATTCAGATCAATCATATGAAGTAGACAACTTGAAGTAGACATACAAGCCATGTCATATTAAATATTCCCTGGAAAATACCTATTAACTGTGGAAAGACTTTCAGATTTCTAAGTAAATCAGACGTTTACCTTGTAGACATCTATAATTAGCAAAGATGTCTAGTAGTCTTTCTAGTAGTAGATGACTAGAAAGATAACTAGTTCTGGTGTTCTACAGAAATTTAGGCCTGATCTAGTCATTCAATGGCTTGACTCTTCCAGGGTTGCCAGAAACAGAATTTCAGACAATGTGATCTGCCTCGACATCCAAAAGATTAATTTAGATTAGGTTGGATTAATTTGATTACTTTTTTGGAGCATACATTTTGAATGAAGTAAAAGAGCATCTTTGTATATTTGGAAATGTGAAACATTTCATTAGATGCTACTGTTCAGGTGTCACCTCATCTGGACTTTTTATACACAAAGAAGCAAATTATGGAGACCTGAAAGCAACCAGTAATCAGAAAATGTGAAAAGACACTGGTAAGAGGAATTAACTAAGAAACTTGATCCAAAATGCAGTAAAACCCATTAAAGTTCTCCTGTTTGACCTCATTTAGTTCTGGGACTGTTCCCAGATGAGCTAACAGCTTTACTTCTGTTTCTACCTTTGCTGATTTTCAGAGACTAGATTTTGTAGTTTTCCTTCTAATATTAATTCAGGCAGAAAAGCAGCTCTTTTAGATGCATTTTATTTCCTCCTTTTTGGTAGAATGATGTTTGATCTAAATTGAATATTCTATTTGATGTATACAACAAAAAAAACCTGTGACCTTATAATTAAAGAAGTTCAGCATAAATAAGGCATTATACAAGACTTCCTAGAGTGTGAACAGGAAATGTGTATGGGGGGTTCTATTAGACCATTTAACAGGTTTTGTTCTGCAGAATCTCAAAAGCTTGCAAGTAACTCAGTTACTTAATCCTTAAGGCCTTTAAAAATATTTAAATTGGCCCACTTATTTTTTCAACATCAGCAAAAGATTGCTGCTTTTTTGCTTGTACAATTAAAACTTACCAGTCAAACTGTGTGTCAGTCTAGTTCCTACATAATTTCCTAGTAAATCAAAGTCATCAGGAAAAGCAATTCCAACTCTGACTGTGCTCTTGTACTGCCATGCTTCATTAGTTACAGTGCCAATATTCACAGAAAATGTGTATGCAGCACAGATAGAAGGAGAAACAGAATTTAGATTTAGGCTGCAAAGCTCAGAATCACTTAAAACTTCACATTTAGAATAATTAATTTCAGAAATGGGGCAAACTGTGCCCTTGCAGTTGTCATAGCTCATGCAGTCACATCTTGTGCTATGAAAAGTAGTTCCATCTATTTTTGTATTGCATATGTCAAATTGTTCGATAAGGAAAAGAAGATCAAGGTATATAATTGTTTCAATGAAGATACAAAAAGATCCTAATAGAACTTTGCAATGACTTAATACATCTTGGTAAATTTCCCACTGTCACTACTGTACATTTCCTAAAACTCTATAGCTTCTTTTCTGGTGTACTCCAGACAGAAATAAGTGACATCTCTGATAATTCAGAGTCCTCTGGCTAGTAATGACTTTTTTTCTTTTTATCCTGCCTTTGCTATTTCAGGAACATATTTTATTTCTGTAGTTTATGTCCTCACAAACCATTTGTGCCTTTACGTTCATCCCCGTTCTCCAGAAACCTAAATTAGAATCCAAAAGCTTTCAGTGTTATTCGGCCAATATACATGCACACCAGCATAGCAATTAAGGCACTCACACTGCATTTGAAAAGGCAGGTAAGGCAGTCTCCCACTTGTGGACCTCAGTAGGCATTACTGTCAATTTTATTTAAGAGTAAATTAATTCTAGAAAAGCTTGTTTTTATTGGAAAATTCTGACTGGGGAAAGAGGTTTTTTAAAAAGGTCAGACTAGCTCGAGCTTTAGTTTTCTTTGAAGTTTGTTGTCTTGAATGTTATTTGAATCTAGTAAACCTTTCATATATCATATAGTATCATATTCAGGGTTACAGACACTCTTACAATAGATTCTCTATGACACTTTCATTGAGTTATTATCATTAACCTCAGTTAAATGCTAGACATTTTTAAAACTGTTTTGCTCCTTGTCCTAGGTTCAGGCAGCTTCTGGAAGATCTTTTGCCTCCTATCTCAACCTTTGGTATTTAACTGATTTAATAGATAAAAATAGATTGGAAGGGGTGGTTAAAGAAGCTTTCGTTTTGTCTCCTGTTCCCCTTTGAGGTGCTAGAGATCCACCTCCTATTGAAGAAACTTTCAGCTTTCTTTTCCCTCTTGTTGTGTACCCAAAGCAGGGTGAAAGGACAGCTGCTAGAGTTCCACAGGGCAGCCAGGAATATGAGCTAGACCTCAGCTAGCTCCTATGCTCCAAGCATGTTGGAGCAATTATTTTCTCTTTTCTGGTCAGCTGCATTAAAAATCAGTAGAAGAGCTGTGGAAAAGCTCCAACTCACTTTAACCTTTCCATTTCTTGTAGGGGAATCAAGTTACTGAAATAAATTGTACCCTTTGGATTAAAAGTATGGAAACATTTTAGCAATTTTTTTCTTGACAGGAGACCCACAAGTATTTGCCAACCTTGTTCAAGAAAAAGGAACAAAAGAGAAGTATTATTCTGTATTTTCTATTATTAGAAACTCACGCTGTAAAAGGAGTTGAATGTTTTGTGTGTGATACCAGAGGTTCCCATGCATACTTCAGTCTTGCAGAAAACACCCTCTGCATTTAGAAGAAGAATAGTGTGGACAATTTCTTAGCTCTTTAAGAAGGCTTAAGACAAAGAAAATACCTCAAACAACTGATTTTATTTTCCAGCCTTCCTTCAACACTCCTTCCCAGAGGGTTCATCAATAAAAGTAGAAACAGCCTTACTGCACTATTAGAAAAACACCATAAAATGCATAAGATTTTTCCAAATTCAGTGCAAAATGGAGGCAGGGAAATTGGCATTTTGCTACCAGCCCCAGATCTGTAGATCACCTTTTCCAAGATAAGAAGAAGGCTCGCCCCGGGTGCTATGAGCTCTGTGTTTTATTCATTCCTAAGATTTGGAGAATTTAGCAATGGAGAAGTAGAGACAAGATTTTTCTTATTCCTCTTAAAGCATTTTCAAAACAAAGTTTTGATCATCATTTCTATGCACTAATTCTATGTAACAAATGGCCAGAAGAATACTAATCTGGCCAGCATACTGATTGTGTTGTACTCCAGAGGAGAAAGCAAGAGAAATATGAATATAGGAGGAAAAAGAAATGTGTGACATGGGCAGACTAAGATTGTAAAGCTACATTTGTATTTTGAAGTCTTAACAACAGCCACTTTTCTAATTCTATACCATTTGTTTGTAAAGGAAATGAAGCTTTATGTTAACCAATACTAAAAACCTCCTAGATGCTCATATGGTTAGTCTGAGAACAGACCAGGATTGGTGATCTCTTGCATTTCTTAATGCTGTTGTGTGATATTTGTTAGCCTATATCTTGTGTATTTATGGTTTGTCAATTCTTTGAAAAGCTCTGCATTACCTAGGGAGTAGAGTATCTGAGATCAATTTAAAAATGTTTTTCCCCATCACCTTTTTTCAGACAACAGCAAATAAATGAGAGGCCCAAAAGCACCCACTAAGAAACATTGGACTAAGAAACATTGTGAACTAAGAACTGTTCACAAAGGCGGGCAATGACAGAACAAGGGCTAATGGGTTTAAACTGGAGAAGGGCAGATTTAGATTAGAAATTAGGAACAAGTTCTTTACTATGAGGGTGGTGGGCCACTGGAACAGGTTGCCCAGGGTTGAGGCCCCTTCCCTGGAGACACTCAAGGTGAGGCTTGACAAGGCCCTGGGCAACCTGGTCTAGTTGGGGGTGTCCCTGTGACTGCAGGGGGGTTGGAGTAGATAACATCTGGAGGTCCCTTCCGGCCCAGATGATTCTATGATTCTATGGTTTATTGAACTCAACAAGCCTAATTAGGACAGGGAGGTAGCTGTTGGGCAAACTTCCAATTAATGTTGTGCTCTGGGCTAATTTTTGGTATTAATTAGTTTTATCCAGCTTTTAAAATATTAAATAATGAATTATTTTACAGTATTTTGTATGTCAGAGTTGAATGAGAGTTGGATCCTTAGTATAGTTTACGTGTATTCATTAACTAAGAATTTGGCAATGAATAGGTTTTCTTAATTTTTTTTTTAAACTAACCAGGGATAGCAATGAATGAATAAAGAAATTAAAATGTGGATGGGACCTGTTTCCAATTATCAGTTTTGCTGCATCAAAGACTGCTAAATTAAAAAACCCCAAAATTAAATTAGATCATTAAGGTTTTTTTATCAGATCAGCATAAGTAAATTCTCCACATTTATGTTCACTGGTGATTTTTAAATTATTAGGGTAAATTGTATCATAAATGAGGCAAATGGGTAGCTTGGGAAAGACTACATACAGGAACAAATTCTACTTGTGTTTGTGCATACACAGGGATTTTCAGTAGAGGAATGAGGGAGTACTTCCCCTCAAAGTATAGTAAGCAGCTCAGTCAGTAAACAGCTCAGTCAGTGGTTTTATTTGCTTCATGGTAGGCCTCCAGCAAAAATACAGATTTCATAGTCTTCCAGTGAGTCCTAACAGAGTGTCCAAACCAAGTATTAAAAAGAAATGTTTTATTCAGACCCACTCTGGTAGAAAGACTGTCCCCCTTCAGTGTACAGAACTCCAAAAATGTTTGTAAGAGTTACATGTGTGCACTGTCAGGACCCTGCAGGTCTCTCAAGTGTAGGGGCTAATGTATTAAACTGTTTTAATACTCACTTCACCTTAAAGCAGTGTGTATTACAGACATTAAGGCTAATGATCTTGATATATTTCCAGATCCCTGCAGGAGTTTAACTGTGGGCAGAAATGAAAAGTAATTTATTTGGCAATCTTCCTATATTGAATCTTTATTGATTCAGAAAAGCTTTATAAAAGAAAATTTAAATCTTGAAAGGAACTCTCAAAAGGCTTGAGATGCGAGGTGCATGGTGTAAGGAAGAATATCGCTAGCAGAGGCTGGGCTTACATTTTGTGGAGAGTTATGATAAATGTGATTTTTCAATATCCCAGTTAGTAGGTGCAATTACTACATCTACAGCACAATTTCAGAAAGTCTAGAACAACAGCTTTCATTTTCAAGTGAATATGTATAGTTACATAGTTTACAGAAATACATAATTCACAATGTGCAGCAGTAAGTGCCTTTGATGGGTTTACATGTTCCATGCTATAGGTACTATATAGCTATACAGTGACTACTAGTGTTACCAACCCAGCTCCGAATCTTGGAAGTCGAGGTTGTGAAACAATTTCCCTTTTTAAATTTTGGGAAAATAAACTAGGTCTCTAAAAAAAAAAAGTAAGTAGTAACCTGAGAAGAAAATTCAAAGACTTCATTTTTAGATTTAGGGTATATTTATTTTCACCTTTTCTATTTTATCTCGTTACAAATAAGAACTTAAGAACAAAGAGAAGAATTAGGATTTAAAGATTTGTTTCCATAAATTTCTGGAAATGGAAGATTCCATGCGAAAAAGATGTTCCTTATTAAGATTTTCGGTTTTGCTGAGTTGATATTTTGTAGCAGGGAAAAAAATGGCTGAAAAAACTTGAACTAGAGCTTATTAAAATCTATTGGTTAATAACATGTCTTCATAGAAACTAGGTGTACACACAAACCCTGGTATGGAATGCAGAACAAAAATTAGAGACTTTCTTTGACAGTGTCTGGATTATGAACACTGATATGAATGGTCTTAATAATTTTTTCTTAGTAAAAGTCATAGACATCAGTCATTGGAAATTGGTACAAGATTTATTTTGCCCATTTCAATATTGCAAGTGATATATCTTTCTCGCTAAAAATATGTATCCAGACTTCAGTGTTACTTATCATCTCTTCGGTGGGCCAGAGAGATCTCATCTGACTTTGGATGTACAGAGTTAGGGGACTCTGACACCTCATATGTGAAAAACTGCCTAAATCCTAGAAGAACTAATTTTTAGGATTATTTCTTTAATTTTTGTTCAGGCATTATTTTCATTTTACTGGCTTAGTATCCTCAGTGCCTCATTCTCTCGTGTGTCAAACTTACTGCAACAGAAATTACTGACATTTTCATAAGTTTTCAGGATTTATTATCTAACTGTAATAATAAAGAAGGAGAAAGAATATAAATGGAATCAGCCTTTATTCAGAAAATAGAAGGTAAATGCATTTATGAAAGGTCACTTTGGGATTAAAGCAAACCTAATCTAAGGAAAGTGTGTCCCTCCTTAATCATTTTG
>JAOXNG010000001.1:153406854-153420626 GCA_028566535.1 Scolopax minor | reverse complement strand
GACTACATGTTTTTAACAGGATAATCCTGGTGGCATCTCTCCAGCCTGTCCAGGTAGTTGTACTTCTTGCATTAGGGTGGAAAGAAGGGACTGAGAGCAGGAGGAGTGAGATACAGAGATAATATAACAGGCATGAGTGAAATAGGTTGTGAATATGTTGTGATTTTGAGGTTTTTAATGCAATGGTAGGGTCATAAGCATCTGAACAGCAGATGTAAATCAGCTGCTTGCAGGAGAAGGATAATAGCTAAGCAGGATAAGAGGAGTCAAAGATGACTCAAAATCACCTCTGAAATTCCAGGCCTAGGATGATCACTTCCCTAGTTAGCTTAGAGCACTGTCCAAGCTACATCAAATTCTGTAGTCATCAAAGGACTGTTTTGGTAGGTGAGAGAGTTGAGGGATGAAAAAATTGTGGTGGCCTCAACTGGACAAATTAAAAACTGCCCCAGGATTCCCAGCACCCAAAAAATCTACTAAGACACTTTTACAGATGAGATATCTTATGCTATGGAAACGAAGCAAGAGCAGACTCTAAAATGCGGGTTCATAACTGGAAGCTGTAGTAGAAAAATAACGGAGGGCAATAAGAGATTATAATCATTATCACCGTTACATTTTGTCACCTGTGCGTAGTTGTGAATGAGACTGATTCTACTTGCTCAGCCAACATAAATAATTCATGTTGGCAAAGCTGATGAGAGAACAAGAAAAATTATGTGGTATTTGATACTATTACTTTCTCTGCTCATTCATTTGCATTCTGTTAGAGTAGAGGCAGAGTCACGCTGTTTTGAACTTGTCTTGTTAAATGCTATAAAATGTTATGGTAGCTCTTGGTAGTATAATTACAATTGTCTATATATCAGACAGTATTTCAATACTTTTTTAAAAAAATACAGCTATCTGCATATATATTCTTGTAATTTTTTTTAACTGCAACAGTCCTAAGCAATGGGATATAGAAAATCTGAAACACTTTCATTTTTGCAGTGGACCCAACTTAGATAAACCTGAAAAAAAAAAAAAAATTGAGGTCTATCTTTGATTTTAAACAAAGTAGGGAAGATTGTATTTTAGCTTTAAGCCAGAAACCCAGCTATTACAAATAGTGCCAATGATAAATAACCAGCATGGCAGGGAAGAATGATGGAGCATGAGGAATTCTTTGTATTCTTCATTGGAACAGTCTTTAAACTTGAGTTATTATTTTGGTCCGTTTTGTTTTGCTCTGTATAAATACAACAAAGAAATCAAATTGCTGCCAAATGAAACTAAAATTACTGTCAACATTCTTCAAAGAATAGGAAAATGATAAAATAACTTATCTTTCATAATAGTGCATGGCAACTGTTGGTGAATAACTATTTTCAGTGCTAGGTACTCTTTTCATCAGTTGTAAATTTTTGTATGTAGCCTACTGAAACTTGTGAAGCAAAGCATAAAATTTCATGTCTTGATTTTGTCATGTCTATAAAATGCATCTTGCAGCTCAACAGAAATCCCACTGAAATTGAAATCTGTGTGAATTTCCAAGGTTGGGGCCGGCTCATCTGCTCCAGCTTCTTAACCTCACAACCAGGAGAACATTTAGGACAGAAGGAATGTTCGATGTCTATACCCCAGGGCTGTCAGGTGCTGCTTCCCTGTACATCTAAGGGAAAGAAATAAGCTCAATGATTAATGTAAGTGGCAAGTAGTTTGAAAGCGGTCTAAACCTTCTTAATTAGGTGCCTGTGGGGCAGCAGCAGAATATCACAACTAAGGCCAGTACACACTTAAAAGAAGATGGATATCTAAACACTTTTAAGAGTCCAGACCTAATAAGCTCCATTTCATAAAAGGGCAGATCAGGTCCCCTCTGGTATACTGTGTGGTGGCTGTGCTTTCAGTACTTTAATAAGCACTGTTGTATTTTTCTTTTCTTCAATGAAAACTTCTGCTCTTTTGGAGATGATGTTATCACAGGGGCATTAAACAACTTGCTATAAAGTAGAAACCTGGTTTTGCTCCTGCATGAGTTATATGGAAGAGTACTTCCCAAATAATCTGTGATTTTTATTGCAGCACCTAAAAATGCCTAGCCCTAGCTCACAAATGTGCTGCCAACATAATGGAGGCTGCTCATACTCTGTAAAATGGGCTGTGCTTTACTCCCAGTGTTGTGCTAGCCCTTTGAGGCCGGTTGGGCTGCAGCTCTCAGGTCAACATAACTTGCGCTGCTGCCTCCTCCATTTCCAAAGACTCCAAATCGCCACAGCTTTGCACTTACAGAATGGCAATTAAGTGTGAAATATATTAGAAATTATAAAACAAAGCTGTAAAAAAGAAAAAAAAGAACAGGATTTCAAACAAAAAGGAGAAATTTTTCCTCGTTTTCAACCTCTTGTTTACCCTTTTGTCAATATTTGAAAGAAAAAAACCTAATCACAATCACTGTACTGACTATATTGTAAAAGATGAGACAACAGAGAAGAAACTAAATTGTGAAAACACTACCAAAAAAAAAATCTCAAAATATGTAGTTCAGATATCCAGAATAGAATGTGACTTAGAAAATTCTGTGGCAGAAAATACAGAGCTGACAGGATTCAAATTTTAGAATAGGAAATATTTTTCTGACTCTGACATTAGGAAGACATTATTTTATGTGGTTTATATTTAAAAACCATTTTAAAATCTTTCTTGAATGGTTGATGAGAAATGCAGGTGTGGAATTAGAAAAATCCTTCATGCCTATGAAAACAATGGCAGGCTGAATGATGGGATGATCATACAGAGAAAGACTTGGAAAGTGAAGTTTCATTTTGGCAGCATTTTAAATACATATATCTGGCAGCTTCTATGGCCAAAATGTACTACATAGGTGGCAGAAGACAGAATTCAAGAGCAGTTACTCCTTTTTATTTGGAATGAAGGAATGTTTTATTGCATAAAAGTTCATTTAGTCTAAAGATATTCCTTTGGTTTTTATTAACTCCTTCATCTTTGGCAAGGGAAATGCAGTGAAGCAGCACAGAAGAAGTGATTTGAAGAAGATCCCTTCAGTTGTCATCCAAGTCCTTTGGCACAAGGTTTACAGTAATCTATATCAGTAGCAAACCCCAGAGTTATCAGCAGCAGACTCTTAGAATCCATGGTTAGAATCTCAGATTTCCTCTTTCCCCCATCTCTCAGCATCCCCTGCAATAGAGAAAGAAGAGTTGATAGGACCACATTCAAATGAAGTCAACACTGTTTTTCTTTTGAGAAATGGAAGGAGCAAGGAAATAATATCTTGCCTCTATTTTTAATGGGTTTTTTTAATATTTTTTTTTTCACAAAAGAATATTGATGTGGTTTGTTTTGGTGCTGGCTTTGATCCAGTAAAGAAATAAACACACACACACATATATATATATGTGCACTGATATGATTTTAAGGTTTCAAGATTTTCTGGCTTCTGTATTATAGTAAATATGCTGCATTGTTTTCTGGATTAAACTCTTATGGAAAAGGTGGTGAGCAAATAAAAAGAAAGTCTCATCTAACAAAGAAGCCATCTGTTCTTCTGCCACAAATGAAAAAAAAAAAAAGAAAAAAAGAAGTCCTTTTTGAGTCACTTTCATGGCTTG
The DNA here is from genome assembly GCA_028566535.1 of Scolopax minor. Lineage (NCBI taxonomy): Eukaryota > Metazoa > Chordata > Aves > Charadriiformes > Scolopacidae > Scolopax > Scolopax minor. The sequence continues at coordinate 153,417,012 of JAOXNG010000001.1, read as the reverse complement.
GACATCCTGCCTTCTCAGTGTGCATATACAGTACATTTAAGCTCACATCGGAGACCTTCCTGGTTGACATTGGCTAAAGACTCTGTGAATATGCTGAAGATATGGGCTCCAAAAGAAAAAAAAAACAAGCTGCTGAAAACAAAATGTTAACACTTTTGTAAATCTGCCAAGTTTTTCAATATAACTGCCAACAGTTTGATGTTCAGAGGAACTCAGCAGAATTGCTAACATGCACGCTGCATAAATGGCTATTCATTAGAAAGATGCTGTAGTTTATATGTGACTGCTTTCTTTGGCTGGCTAATATATCAAGTATGGTACTTGTTTTGTACTGTGAAAAACTTTCTCCATTACCATAGTAACCTCTTGCATGTTGGCGGAAGCTGATGTCATTCATGGTATTATTCATTCTTAGTGAATTGGTCCTCAAAGTACTAACAAGTTCCAGGGAGATAAAGAACACTAAGTATACATTCTGGTTAAACATGATTTAACCCTTTCACCTCACCAGGTCCCTGGAGATATATAGGTACATATATCTGATAAATATACGTATTTAGTTTCTTTAGTATGGCTAAGAAAAAGATTAGAATGTCGTATTTGTCTATCATAATTCTGAAGTAAACAGTAAAGTTTGACAGTCTGACACTCCATTTTTTCTCTGTCATATCTCAGAATTACAAGTGAACTTACTTAAGGAAAAATAATTTAGTAATTTTTTCTATGTATCCACCTTAAGTTACTTCATTCTTCATCATTATCAATAGTTAGCATTGTAAAATACAAACTGTTTGTTCCACAAGTATCTTTTCAGCTTCTATTATATAAATCTAAAGTTTGAATAGTATTTTCACCGTACTTGTTCTATAGATATTCTATTATTAATGTGGTAGCACAAAAACGGGCATTTGCTTTTGACTGTGAGGGGGACAGGATCAAACTGTAGAAAGCACCAAATCCTACCTGGATTTGCATATAATCTAGAAACTTTGATACCTTCTATAATTCTTTTGTATATGAATGTCATGACTCATGTACAGTAGTGGGAGACGTATGTGGTAGCAAAGGACTCCTAATCAGTTACAGGTCTGTATAAAATTTTCTGGTTCTTCACCTTTATAACTAAATCTTCTGGTATTAACCCTTAGTCAGACCTAAAAGAATCAGATATTTTAGTCCATACTCTAATCTATCCAGACAGCATAATATAATGTCACCACTGGACATGGCCTACAAACCAGGGTTTCCTAATTAGACCTTTGTGTAAACAAAGTTAGACAGCTTGCTCCTCTTGAAAGCTGAGAGTCTTCTCTTTATGCTTAAGGTTACATCTAAACTGGGAGGTTGTGATATTCCACAACTCAGTCCCATAGATCACAATGATAAAGAGATTAAGGCTGTGGACCTTATTCCAAGACATACTTCTCCCATACTTTTGACAGAGCCTTTTAAAACCTACCTGGACACACAAACTTATTTTCTATTTAATTTATAGACAGAGGGGTCCAAATGTAAACACCCGAACTTGTAATTTTCCACACATTTTTTTTCTCAGCTGGTTTTGCTCTGTTTTATCATAACTAGTTTCAATGCAATTGCCATTTGTGCAAGTTGGCATTTAAAAGAGTAGGCTATCATACTGAAGTGCAAATAACAATGCAGACTACTTTTGACTCATGTTTTTCAAAGTAGCTAAGTAACTTCTATGTTCTGTGTCCCTTGTTTCACAGTCTGATCTTTTTCTAAGAAACCTGTCAGTCCTGGAACACCAGCCATCAGGTCTAACAAATTTCCTGTGATCAAATAAAGTTTCCTGAAATAAGTGTGGGATGTCTGGAAGGTATAGATTGCCATTTAAAATACCCATTTTTCACCTGAGGCACATTAGTCTTTTACCCGCTCTTTTATCTTATTTTATTTACTTATTTTATTTATTTATTTATATACTCCTGCATTGAGGGTCCACTCTACATCTGAAGTGGAGAACTCACCAGCTCAACTATGGTCAAGGATGCCAATAATCTTTTGCTGTAGGGTTTCAAAAGCTATATTGAAGTTATTTCAAAAGAAAATCCCCAAGAACATGCTAACTCATGAAGTTTGCTTCAGAAGTTAGATTTGAAGGAAGTACCATTCTCCAAGCCACACACAGAAACTACATTCTGTATATAAAAAATCCTTCTTTTAGGGGACAGTGAAGACATTCAATATGTCACCATACTTTTTAGGCTGACTTCTGACCCAAAGATTTTGAACTTAACTTCTGAGATCCCTACAGTCATTTTAACTTTGGATGAGATTCAGATGCTTCATTGGTTGCTTAATGCTCAGTTCTTCTTCGGCAGGAGAAGGATTTATCTGGTCTTCTTTGGGCAAAACTCATCAACAACTAGAGCAAGGCACCACAACAAGTAGCACAACTGTATATAACCAAATTAGTGCCTCAGCACTTTTTCATTGAAATAACAATGATGGCATCATGTATTTGAAATAGTATCTCACTGAGATGGTTGGAAAGAATCATTAGTGTTATTGTGTATGCTGTGCTGTATCATCTCAGATGGACAGCCTCTACTCTGCTGGTACAAGAGGAAGTGCCCTAGACCTCTGTTCCTGGGTCATTTTGTCAATGTTATCGTAATAAGCAGAGGATTGGAAACACAGTGCCAACAGCTTCTACCTTTTACTTAAAGGAATTGAGGTAATTTCTTGTGCACACGACAACCTGGCTTAACCTAATTCCTGTATTTATTGCTTGCTAGTAAACAGCTCTTTCATCAAAGGGATCATGAATACCTGAGCTGTGGCGGTGGAATCTGCAATAACTATTACTGATAAAATCAATGTTTACTTGGTCCCTGTATACAGTGAAGGTAGTCATTAGTCTGTTGAGATAAAATGATGACACGTCTTCGTATTTTTCATTAACGTTTTCTTCACTGGTTCCAACAACTCCTTCTAAATTTGTAAGTTAAGATGATTTGATTTGAATCATACCATTGAAGTGAATATTGATTTGCTGATTTAAACTTCAACACTGTCACACTGAAGTATAGTATCCACCTTTATCTATCTGTATTGCTTTAAAAACAAGTACTGAATTTTGTATGTGTGTAAAAGTATAACTAAATCAATGTGTGAACTTACAAGCCTTGCCACTACTCTTTTAGTTCCTCTACTAAGACATTTGAACGGGGACTATTTTGCTGCCTGCAAAGTCAGAGATCTCGTTAAACTAGTGGAAAGGTCATATTTTATCATGCCTAACTGGTTGGTTAAATCACCTAAGAAATCTGTCAGCTCCCTGGGTTTAAAGTTTTCTGTACTTAAATCTTAGTTCAAACAGGAATATGCTCTATTTGTATTTTTAATATAAAAATTGAAGTAAAAAGCATTCTCTTGTCCAAGATGACAGATAAATATGAGCTTTGCTAGTGATAGACAGAGAATTTCAGGAGCCAAAACTTACCAGAAAAATGTTTCATTCTTTCCTAGTGAATGTTGAAGTGGTTAACAAATAATTTATTTTTGAAAGAAGTTTTCAATTAATCAATGTTAAAAACCAATAATTATCAGAAATTAAGTCAAATTTATCTTTCATTTTTGGACAAAAATTGGGCTATCTCTCCATTGAAAAGATAGTTTTCTTTTCCTAAACGAATCTCAGGTGAGATTCATTTGACTTAATAATTTCTAGCACTCCTAAGAATCCCTCAGTCTTTTCAGGCTAGATGTACCTAAATACTTTCCTGAAGCCATGGTATATGTAGATCAGCCTATGAAGTTTCTACAAGAAACACCTCTGTTTCCAGTCCTTTAGCCTAATCCAGAGGACACTGGATCCAGAAGATCAATTACTTTCTTTTGCTAGATGTAGTAATTCCATCCATTCCATTCCAGTAGCTCCATGAAGCTCTTGTAAAACTAGTTTTATCTTACTAACAAACTGTGAATACCCAGCAGATATTGAGCTTAAATGATAGGCAAAGTTTAGGCAGTCCCCTTAATGGATATTTATCAACAACCAGTGGAAACAGCCAGTGGAGTGAAGGAATATCACAGATGACTGAAGGCACTGTGCTCAGGTGTAACTCTGTTTTTTTTGTGGAAGCAGGAAGATTTGGCAGGGTTGATGCTGTGGCCCTGAATATGAGCTCCTCATCTGCTCATCTAAGATATGAGGGTAGGCCTAAGGTTACTTATCATCATCACCTTCTCTGGAGATAACTTCAGGGAAAAAACTCTTTTTTTTGTTCTCTAGCCCTCCCTTCCTTCCTCCTGCTCCCCTTTGTTCTCTTCTGCCTTCACTGCTTATGCTCACACACCAGTTGTCAAGTTCCTCTGAAATACCTCACAGCTACACCTCACTCATCTCTTCCCAAGACCACCGCAATTTTTTCATCATTTTAATTTTGTTTCATGGATACTCATTTGGTTTTCTCCAGCTGTTCCACTCAGCTATCACTGCCTCAGAACAGTCATTGAAAATGGCTTTGGGGAGTCTGTGCTAAAATACTTGAGACACAGTAGTGATACAGTTTGCCTGTAGAGCATGTAAGGGTTATATATTTTTGGCATTTGCCCCATGTTTTTCCAAGAGAATGGCCCAGAAAAAGCCCCAAACTAAGCAATGTAAACATTTCAGGAATGTGACCTGCAGAGAGCTGCCACATGCCATGTAGCAGGAGAGCATAGATAGAGCCAATAGTTTCAGATAGATTCCTTTTGCTGAGTAAGCTGCTTTATAAGGACTCATGTTTGTAACAGAATATGATATTTTCATTCCAAAATAATACAATTATTAGTCATAAAATGTAAACTTCTGTGGCAAGTGAGATCAGAGGTGAATTTCTATAAATTACAATCATGACTTTTTGTTCATTTATAACCTGTATTATATTGATGAAAGCATATAAAAAAATAATATAATTAACACATTTTTAAAGATTCAGCATTTCTGGGAGGCCCAAGAAATTAAAATTCCATCCTACAGACTTCTAGAGACACTAGAAACACTCCTTTTTCTCACCAGGATGTAAACAAAACCTTTGGAAAGAGTGGGAGCAGTGAAGTAAAAGATTAGCTGGTTGATCCATGGAGAGCAAGAAATATGGGATATTTGCTTGGTGTGTCAAAAGCATTCAGTTTGTGAGTCTGCATTATTCAGGCTGGGGCTTAATCCTCGTTGGAGTAGTGAGGAATAGATCCACTGTCCATTTAGCAACTCTGGCAAGATAAGGATGGACACATTATTATTTACTACAGTTCATTGATTGCATTGTTGCATGATCTTCTCTTGAGAAAGCCTTTCCTGACAAAATGTGGTTTTGAAATGGCAGTATTAAGGAACTAGTTTGGATTCCAATGAATAAAAAGTTCCTCTCAAAATACCAGTTTCTGAAACTAATTCATGAGAAGAAATTAAAATAAATGGCTCCACATTGTAATTGAACTAAAGTTAAATGCAGATACCTTCTGCCTTACCTTACTACAACTGAAACTAATCATGAAACTAATGCTTTCATCCTAAAAAACAAGTAATATTGTACACTTCACCCTAGTGTGTCAATAACTCACATAGTAATGAAAATGGTAAAAATATATGGAACAGTTGTCCGAAATGAGTATTTTGGGCACAAGTCTCTAGAATGCCTAAATGTAAATTTTCTGAATGATTACGCCCACCAATGTAATATACTTCCCTCTGTAGAAGCTGTTGGCATCTAATTCAATATTTAAAACACAGCTATAACCAAGCAGCTGCAGCTCTTGCTAACCCAATTCTTGATTAACACATCAACAATTAGTAGTTTTATTGCTGTGATAGGCCCTTATGGAGTCATAAATTAGATCAGCAGTGCTGCTATTCAGAAGTTGGTAGCTGCTCCAGTATTTTCAATCTTGTACTTCCCCAAACTAATTGTCAAGAAGATATGTGGCATATTAAAATACTACGGACCTTGATTAATGCAAACCCGTGAAGAGAAATCAATGGCTTTGTCAATTTGCCTAAGCTTAGCATCTGGTCCACCCTGCAGAGCAGATCTAGATACATAGACAATCCATACATAGAAAATCCAGACCATAAAAAATGTACTATGTGCTTTTGTGCTGTGCTTTGCACTATGGATTCAAAGTAAACCTTTGAATATGACACCTGAGACAAATTTTGACACTCTCTTCTTAATTTGCCTTGCTCATGCCATTATTAAAATACCATACCCTATACTGTAAAAATGTCATGGCCAGAACAGAAAATTATATATGTGTCCACATTATGACATACAAATATTAACAGGAAAACAAGTCCCTATTGATGAATTTAGCTAACATAGTTTCTGGAGAAAGAAAGAAATCCGATCAAGTCATTGTCTTATCTGAAAAACAAATAAACATAGATGAGTATAATTTGAAGTGACAGACACAAAAATACTGTGAAATTCATACACACTTGAATGGATACAAAATTTTTCTCCTTGACTAACTTGCATAATGTTCATTAACCTTGGTGGAAAACTTCAACAAAGATATTTATTCACTAGAAGTAAGTCAGGCCACTATGTGTTGACTGTATATAAATAAAGATGGTTTCTGTTTTGAAAAGACAACTCCTTTGCCTTTCTTTTTCTCTTTCTGTGCTACCTTTTCTCTTTTCCTGATGTTTCTGTGATACTGCATGACATCTCCTTTAAAAATAATGGTATTTAATGGGGGTATTCTACAGCAAGCAACAGAGAGCAATTCTTTGATGCTTATGTTCTAGGTCACTTTCTTCTCTTCGCTAAATTCATATTTTTGCAGCACCTACCATGTCCGTAGCCATAGAAGGTTATTTACATATCTGTCAGTTTATTTTCTTTGACATAACCTGTCCATTTGTGTCTGTGGAGCAAAACTGGAAAGCCTTCAAAGTTAGAAGGCATGTTTGGCATGATTAAAAATAAGCCCTCTCCCTTCCCTTGATTCCACTCTTCTCTTACCCCAGCTTCCCCACTTTCCCTTTCTGAGATGACTACAATTCTGTTTGTGTAGAAACCTTTTACTGTCCTCACTTCACCCCATGCAATTCGCATGAACAAAGTGTCTCCCAGCTTCCAGGCAATGATTCACGCCTCCTACTTAAGCCTTTAACTGTCAAACTACAGAATGTTGGTTTTTTTTTTTTTTTTCACAAATGTATATTCTGTTAAAAAGCTGCCAACAGATCTACATTGCATGTGTTGTAGCTGCATGGGACAAGACTGTCATGCCCATATCTCTCCAAGGTGCACAGCTGAAATATTTCTGAAGAAAAACGTTGTCTAAAAGAAATACACAAGTTGAACACATCCTGAGGGAAGTGTAGGGTTAGCATGGTCTTTATTTTTAATTGATCTGGGGAAAATATTACTCAGTTAAAGAAACATGAAAAAGTAGAAGTCAATCTACTTCAACATAAGAGTGCAGCCTCCAACCAAGCACAGAGGTTCAGTTCCTTTTCCCATCAAACAGAAACTTCTGAGCTGCAAGGAGGAATGCTGTTCATATTCATGCTATTCCAATGGCATGCTTGGCATTTTCGTAAAGCACATGCCATGGGAGTTTCCATTTCTTCTTATGGCTGTGCTCTACTCTTTTACTTGTAAAAAAAAATAGAATTTCCCACCAATAGTAGGTTACAGAAAGGAGCTGACTGACAACTGCTCTAAATTATTTCAAATTCCTTCTGATTCAAAATTCCATCCCCTGAACTGATATATAATGACATGCTCTGAGCGAGAAGCAAGGAGCAATCATTTGTTTGCAGGTTAGTGTCAAAAGTGATAGCAATATAGATTCATAACTATCAATAAAAAAATGAATGAATGATAAGCAATGGCATTCTTGGTAGACTGCACACAGATTGGAAATGATACTTAAATCACATTCTGCTCATATTGGAGTTTGAATAGATGCAGATGATCTTAGCTCACCATTAAAAAAGTTTTATTTTTTTATATTTTTTATTTATATTTTTTATTCCAAAGTCATACCAAATTATTTCTACTGTGATCATTACTAACTTTAGATATCTATGGTCAAGAATTTTTTTTTGTTGCCTTCTAATTTGTGTTTTTGCAGAAGTTGAATTGTACATGCTTCTATGTCAGCAAACTAATGAGAACTAAAAAATTAAGTAGTTTTATGTACATTGGATAATGGTAAATTGATCTTTTAGTTCTTCTAATTGGGAAAAATCAGCTATAGAACAAGAAACAATATTGCTATTTTAATGATATATTGCCGGTTTAGTGGAATACATCCATATTTTATTAACTGTTAGAATGATATTTTAATATGGAGTGCCTGCTGGAAGATGGTAAGCCTTCACAGTGCTGTGTCCTGCCAAGATACCACATCTAGCTTGTGTACAGGAACAGGCGCAGGGCCAGCACCCCTGCTGAGGCGACCCTGTAATGCAGATAGACACTATCTGCATGAGTGCCAACGTGCTGAGAGCTAGGTATGTGTTTCTCCCCGGCACTGAAGTCAGGGGATAGAGAATTGGGTAGAGGAGGAACGACTGGGGACGCTGGAGCCCTTGGTTTAATGCCTTGCTCCAGCAGCTAGTGTCACTTCTTCCAGCAAGCACGAGAAGTGAGGTCTTCCCTCTGCCTGACGGTACGTCTCAAACACGAAGTAACAGAATCTTTCTTCCTCTAACATTTCGTTTGGGCCATGCCAGGGAGAGTAGTATACGTAGGAAGGGTGGGTTTTTAAGGTACACCCTCTTCTGAGCTCTTCCTATGAAGGTGAATTCTGCAAGAGGGTTAAGTCAGATTGGTGTCTGCCTGCTGCACTCCTGGGGCAGTCCCTGTCTCCTCTCACTGGCACTTCAGCATCTCTCTACTTCTTTCTCATCTCCCCAGCACTGACTCTCTAAAGGCCTGTTCAAGCTACAAAACTAACTATCAACAAAATGTTTAGATTTATTTAAATTTTGCTTCAACAGAGGAAGCATGAGGAGCAGGACTGCCACCTTTAGGACAACAGGTAGCTCCAAAACCAGCTCAGCTGCATTGTGAACGTATACCCTTATGGAAAGCAACAACCCAATTTACTGCTGGAGTCTTATGTGGCATCTAAAGCTTCCTGTGCTTTGTTTAAGTGACCTGAGCACAGCCATGCATAATGATGTGGGGACTTTCTTCATACCACTGCTTCTGCTTCTTTTCTTCCAAGAACAAAAAATTAATTGATTGTTCATTTTACAATATGCAGTTCAGATTCTTTTGTAACTATTTCACCTTTCTCACTTTTGAGAACGTCTTTCAGCTTGCAGGGATTTTCCTCTACATTTTGTCTCACATGAGTCACCTCAATGACTCACGACACAATTCACCTTGTAAATAAACTTTTGTAAGTCAGTGCTTGCAAGAATGAGGCTTACCCAAGTACTACTGGCAACAATTTCTATTTGCCTTGAAATAGTTCCTTATAAGTAATAGTCTAATGTGTCAGATAGGATACTATTAACATATTTCATAATTTTGAAAAACAAAATAAACTTTAAAGTGATATGGATCTGGTGTGCTTTAACTGAAGTACTTCACACAGCCATTGCATCATTTTCATTTTAGATGCCTGGCTAGTAGTCCCTTAAACACGGAAGGCGGTTTGAGAGTAAAAGTCTGCATTATTTAAGGAGTCAAAGGAAAGAAAGGCCACAAAAGGCTTCTTGGAGATCCTTTCCACCCAAGACAGTCTTTCTGGACTGACTGGAAATCACTAGGAAATGACTTATCTTGCACATGCAAGTTTCTTACAGAGGATGAGGAGGAAGTTACCTGTCTTTTGCATAACCCCTGGTTATTTAGAGTGCTTGGCTGACAAGCAAAGAGCTCTTATAGGCCTTTCTTAGACCAGAGAGTTTCAATCCACTTTCTAAGTAAGTGCTTCTGTGAGGCACTAAGGCACACTGAGGCTTGGAGAAAAAGGCAATAGGATATGCCATCACTGTTAGCCAGAGGGCAGCCAGAATTCAAAGTCAGGTAGCCAGAAGACATCATCCAAGCACTTAGTCTGCAGGAGACTGAATGAGGGTCTAAATTCTGTTTCCTATAGTGTACATCACCAGGATAAGAACTATCCTGAGAGCACATTTCCTAACTGAGCACTCCAATCCCAAAGCTAGAGGCT
>JAOXNG010000001.1:153289919-153309800 GCA_028566535.1 Scolopax minor | reverse complement strand
GTGCCTGTGAGCAACGTGTAGGAAGTGCTGTGCTGCGTAGTTATTGACAGCAGTGGAGGTGTGTGCTGGTCTCTGATGCTGCACTCCTCAGATCTCCAACACATCAGTCAGACAGCTCAGCCCACCCAGGTCTCTCATGTTTAGAAGGAAGAGGTACTTCAGTTTGATCTCTGTATCACTGAGGTAAAAAAATAAGTTTTGTCACTGTACCAATAAGATTTCAGGCAGTTCTTGAGATATTTAAATTCTCCCTGTCATCATATCTTAGCAAGTAAAAGAACTAACAGATATCAACTAAAATATACTCCTCTTATTCACAAAAGGAGACTAAACAGAGTTTGGGAGTAAATAAACTGACAAAAGTGGCACCCCATTTTATTCTTGTGCTTTTGTCTAAGAAGAAAGAATTAGTCTCATTTAATAGGATTAATTTAACATTAGCAGACAGATCACCTCAACATTTGGAAGACAACTTTCTGCACTAACACCAAAAGAGGAGAAAATAGTTTTCCTTTTTACATGCTGTAAATATCAAAAAAATTCAATTCTGATGCTCTAGCCAGAAGTCCTACTTTCTTATTCATCCTGAAATGAGACTAGAGCATCTTTTTAGGATGACAATGAATATAACAGGCCAAGAATAGAGTATAATTTGAAAGTAACAATTTCATTCTTATATATTTGGGGCATAATTGATAAGGGAAAAAAATTTAGATAGTCCTCAGTAACCACGGTATGCAGTTATTGTCTTTCACATATATTCTCTTATAAAATGAGGTTTCTTAAGTGGTGACTGTGAAAGAATCAGACAAAGTTCTCAAGTCTTTATTTGAAACAGATTACTTTGTGCTATTTGAGGAAAAGGTAAACAAAACATTAAACCTAATTGTGGTTTAGGATGGGCTAGCCATTAAAAAAATGACAAGGGAGAAAAGAATGAGAGGTACAGAAACTAAACTATTTTAATTTAAACTACTTTCTTAATACAATAATAATATTTTATTATTCATTAAATATTAATATTAAAACAAAACCCAAGAATAATAATATTAATAAAAAAAAAGAATGACATATTTACAATATATAAAAGCTCCCAGGATGACCATCAGTCACTGGTGGGCACTGAGAAGGTCCCAGACCGGACTCAGTAATGGACGGGAACTGGATTCTGGATCTAGATTTAGGAATGCACAGATAACGATTGAAGTCACATGAACAGACATAGTTGTCCTCAAACACCAACCATTGAAGAAAGAGGCTGACCCCTTTGATCCCTCAGTTTTTATAATGAACATACCCTGCTGCTGAGTTTTTTTGTCTCCTGTCCTGTCCACTCCTTCCCACAGGTGCAACCCCTCAACCCTCTCTTTCTTCCAACCGTCCAATTTGGCACAAAACACAGTTAGCTGATTTTGGTTCTTAGAGGAATAAGTATAAGCAATATCTGCATACTATTCCTTGGTATTCAGTATAAACATGAGACCTTATCTGCTAGAAGTGGACACTGTCTGAAGAATATTCTGTTAATTTTAGAGAGATAGACAAGGCTTAACTGAAAAGTAAAATTACTGAAAATTGTTTCTGTTCTACCTAAAACCAGGAAAGATCCAAATAAGTAAACTTACATTTCATTCACAAGACAAATAAAAACTGATACATGAAGACATCGTTCCTCTCCCTTTGCTTATCTGCATGTGAAATCTATTTTGAACAGATAGCATACTCACTGCACATTCCTTTTCTTTTTCTCCAAGTGAAAAAATTGGAATTGCTTTCAAATTGAAGAAGGAAAAAACCCTCTTTTGCTGTCATCATGCTTCAAATTATTTTAATTGCTTTTGCTATTTTTTAGTTGTATTGAGCAAAACATACAGACCACAGCTCTGTAAACCATTAAGAAAGTTTAAAGCCCATTTAACTGGGGTTATTAACCTGGGTATAAATAAATTTATTCATCCATGTTCGCATAAAATAAGTCTACAGTCCCTATTTCTTTTTAGTGTAATTATAAGTTTACATTTTTTGTTTAGGTAAAACTTCCTTCCTGTGACTTTCGTTCAGGAAATGTCCATAGAAGCATTGTATTGAATTGCTTGAAAAACCTGTAGTTAATGGAGTATCAATTCTTTCTCTCTATTGTGAATTAAAACATGCAACTTTAGAGCACAAAGAATGATGAAGAATAATGTTGGCATTAATATTTCACTCACTGTTGAAGATTTCTCATTAATTCTTTTGTGCTCAACTTTATGTGATAACACTCAGAGGTGATGATAGGAGTAAGAAGCGTTTAAGAGACAGCTACCATTACCTCTTATTTCAAATTATTGTATTTTGATTCTGAAGGTAAAATTAGGACACCTTTACTAAAATCATGGATTTACTTTACCAATTATTGTCTGTTTTCTAGTAGACTTCCTATGTCAGGTAAAGCATTACTAGTTTTACTAAAGTTCATACATTTCAGTTATTAAATGAAAAGGAAATAAAAGCAATTAACAAAAATAACAGTTGAAATAATAGGTTGTTTCAGAATTCTTGCTTCCATTTCATAAATAGGTAAATCAGTAGTGTTTTTACTTGCAAAGTTCTGCATTCAGGTCTGTGAAGATTTTTTACCTAAGCTAGTCATCCTATCCAAATAATCAACACTGCTCAATCAACAATACTGCAAATGAAATTACGGTGTAAAAAGTAGCATCTAGGAACATGAACCAACCACAGGCTATTTACATAGAGCAGATACACAGACATTCATATAGTAGTCACAAAAATCTTCTGACATTTCATTAGCACAGAACCCTAGAGATTACCTCAGTCTTTTCTTGGGTTTCAGATATATCTACATTACTGTGTTCTTCAGACCAGGAGCTGATTAAGAAGTTTTTTTACTGATAATTTTTGCTCGCACTTCTGAAATAGGCTTTCAAGAGATCCATCTAGTTTACCACTAAATACCACATACAGAATACTTGCAAATAACACCAGTTTGAAAACTCAGAACTGAAATATGTATGGATATTTCCATACAATGTGAGAGGATGGTTGCATTAAGTCACCAAACCTCCAGTCATCTTCAAAGGGACTCTGAGCTCATATTAACATAGAATGGTTAGAGTTGGAAGGGCCTTAAAGATCATCGAGTTCCAACACCCCTTCCATGGGCAGGGACACCTCCACTAGACCAGGTTGCTCAAGGCCCCATCCAGCCTAGTTTTAAACACTTCCAGGGATGGGGTATACACAACTTTCCTGGGCAACCTGTTCCAATGCTTCACTACCCCCACAGTAAAGAATTTATTCCTAATAGCTAATCTACATCTCCCCTCTTCCATTTTAAAACCATTGCCCTTTGTCCTTTCACTACACTTCCTGACAAAGAGTCCCTCTCAAGCTCTCCTATAGGCTCCCTTCGTATGTTGAAGGCCAGCCTTCTCTTCTCCAGGCTGAACAACCCCAGCTCTCTCAGCCTGTCTTCATAGGAGAGGTGCTCCATCCCTCTGATCATCCTCATGGCCTTCCGCTGGAACCATTCTAACAGGTCCATGTCCTTCAGGTGTTGAGGACTCCAAAGCTGGACAAAAGCTGGACTCCAAAGCAAAGATGCTTAAAGGATGTTGTTTAGGTAGTGATCTCAAGTAGATACATTCACAGAATCTCAGACTGCCATTTTTCAAGGTAATTTAAGCCTTCTACATTTTGTTTCTATGTTGTAAAGACCATAGTCCTTCAAAGACCCAGAAGCTTAATTATTCATTGTTTAAAGTATCATCAAAATCAACATGAAAGCTTACATAAATAAAGGTAAGCATGTGTCTCAGCATTTGCATATTTGTAGTTTTAAGCAATATGCACCATAATTCTGTGTCACCTTATTTGAGATTCTTGCTGAATTAATCAACGTCAGCAGTTTGGTGGTGTATGTGCCTTTAATGAAGGTTTTTAACTAGCCATTCTTTGCAAAACGCATTATTCCCAGGGCCTAGGAATCACTTGTTTGAATCACAACCACAAATATTTATATTATATGAGAAGTCAAAATGCAATATGTATGAGCACAGTAGCAAACTTTTTTGTAGTGCCTGTGTGAACATGTACGTAGGCTTTCAGCTTTGTATTTTGGAAATGCCTCCTAGTGTTATCCAGATTAGATAGGAACATAATCACCGCCCACCAATGTGGGTTACCATCTGAGGTGTGTTTTTTTAGAGTGACAAGACTCCCAGTTTAAATGCCAAACAAGTGACATGAAGCCATAAGAACCAGAAATATAAGGGAAACCTGGATCAGCATGTTTTTCTGAAAAGAGGTATGGCAAAAATGTTCCTGCATACTGTAAAGTTTCTTGGTCCCAAATGACTTTCAGGAGATGGAAGAAAATGCCTGTAGCAATCACATTCTTCCTCTCTGTTTATGCCCCATCACCCTTCCCAAGCTCTCAGTGTTGTTCAGGACCTGGTGCTTTTAGGGCCACAAAGTATTCCTGCTCTCACCTTCTCACTGGTGAAAATTCAAAGCAAGCAGTTCCTCTTTACTCAGAGATCTCGTTTGTAATGCAGGATCAAGCTTGTAATTTGTGCTGTAACACAATTGGCACTCTGTCCGATTGTGAGTAAACTGCTACAATTTTATGAACAGATTATTTCGTAGCAGTGATTCTTCTCTAGTGGTTCAGGGTGGACCCAGTCAGTGAAGCAGCTCTATGCTAGCCAGAATCCTTGAAACATTTTTTTCCTGTTAGTTACAGATATAGTGACTTCCTTCGTCCTGTGCTAGTTAATAACCAATGTGATATAATAAAAGGATCTCTGTTTTTGATATTTCAGTGTTTCATAAAGCTTTTTCTGTTGTGCACTTATACAGAAGATACAGCCCTACCTTAAAAACAGATACATACCGACAATCATGTTTATTCTAGTCATTTTGATCCAGGGCAACTCATTAAATAAATAATACCCTGGTAAGCTTTTTCAGTGTTTTGATGGAGACACTGCTAATGACTTATCCGGTGCAATATATCATGACAGTCACAGTGACCTTATCAAATCACTGTACATAACTGTAATTTGTCATACACTGAGGCAAGAACCACATGAAATAATCTTCAACTATGATATCTTACCTAATGAGATATAAATTCTTACGCAAATTGATACAGAAGGCGACCTTCCTCCCTACCCACAAACCCTTCCTCATGGTACCTCACTTTCTCCTGAGTAGCATACTCAAAAAAATCTCTGGTTGAGATCAAGTTTTCCATATCTCTTCTGCTATTTGAATGGGTTTCATACAAGGATTTTGTACAAGTTCTGTGTGATGGTTTGTTCCATTTCTTTCATATGTAGAAGAGAAAGAGGGGGACAGACCTGCTGCTTGTGTTACCCTTTAGGAGCCTGTAGTAGCTTCTCATTGAGCCTGCCTGTAGCCGAGTTGTCAGGCTCTAAACAGTAACAGTTTATATCCACCTAATAAAGTTGTGGATTTTAGCAGCTAATTTTTCCTGGGGGTTTTCTTTACAGCTGAAGCTGTTGCTGCTGTTGGCAGTGCTCAATTAGGACAGAGTGGTTGGCATAGTTTGAATGGTAGAGCTTAATCCTGAGGATTGGGCTGACAGAAACTTTGGGCGGTTCAACAAGGGAAGTGCATATTTTCATGCCTGAGAGACTAACCCTGTGCCTTGGTATGGGCTGGGAACTGACTGACTTGAGCTGCAGCTTCAGCCCTGATGAAGAGGATGCAGGGGTTACAGCAGACACAAAGCTGAATGGAAGCCAGCCCTGCACACTGTTTGTAAATTAGGCAAACCATATAGTGGGCTATATTAGGAAGAACATGGCCAGCAGACTGAGGGAAGTCATTGTCTGCTTCTACCTGGGGCTAGTGAAGCTGCACCTGCAAGTGTATGTATAGTCTTGGTCCTTCCAGTGTAAGAGGGACATTGAGGAAGGGGAACAAGGACAACAGGTGGCTACCAGGATAATTACAGAAATGACAAAGCTGAACTCTTCTCTGTAGTGACAGTAGTAAGAAGGAGTTATGGCCACCAAAAAACCCCAAGGCATTTTTGATAAAAAGCAATGCAGTACTCAAAGAGGTCACACAGAGAACCTGAAGAATCTGTTGATGGAGGTTTTCAAGAGTGCTAGATAAGACACAGTTACCTGATCTGGTGTTGGTGATTAACCCCCTGCTCAAAGTGGCACTAAGCTATCCACAGAATTTTTTCCAGAAGCATGTCCATAACCCTCCTGGGTTTGAGTCCAGCTCTCTCAGGGCAGTAGCCAGGAAGCTGTGCCTCCTGTGCTATCAGCAATTGCTCATACTCACTAGGCCAGTGCAGTCAGAGCAGAGATGTTTATGGTTCTTAAATTGAGACTGAACATCACATGCCTTGAAGATGAACATCTGAAAGATTTATCCAGAGAGTTTGCCTTGTCTGCATCTATTCGATGTTGTTTAATCCAGGCTTAATCTAACAAGGCTGCTGACCTGAAGCTATTACATGCAGTCAGGCACTGATCTCGTCTGGGATTTATCAGGTTCCAGAGAGAAAAATCCCATATGCAACTCATTACTTCTCAGCTGAGATTAGTGCCCAAGTAGATTAAGAGTCCTCAATCTGCCTGAATTGTTTGACTCCAGCCACAAACTGGAAACCACTATGTGCGGCCGGTTCTGGCAGTCTAGCTCTGTTCTTCATGGAGCAAGTAGACAAGCAGTCAGGCAGGCTGAAAGTCATCCTAGTGGAGAGGCAGAGGACACTAAGCCTGCCACATCCTTCCTGAAACTGGAATCCGTCTGCATGTGCTCATCTTTGCTGTGCTCTATTTCACCAAGCTGGTTTGTTTGATATCTCAACCCTGGAGGAGCAAAGCACTGTGACAGCAGAGGTGTCCTACAACTTGCATCGGTCTCAGTTGTGATGTGGCAGCAGACACTGCCAGTTCCTCCTGAGAGCAGAAGCTGCACATGAGCTAAGCTGAGGAAAAGCAAAGTTAATGTTAAAGTCTGTGGCTGCAAACAAATGCTGATTTACAGCTAAGATTAGCAAACCAGCAAGAATTCTGACCCTCAGTGGAGTTTTCCAGATACAGGCAGCAACTTCAGCTGCAGCCTGCCAGAGCCCAAGTGCATGGCTGCTCCTTCTTCCCTTCATAAAAGGGAAGGAAGGAACAGAGCAGAGGTACAACTCTTGTACAGCTGGACTCTTAGCTGCACGGTCAACCATGGTTTAACACAACAAGCTGGTTGTCCTGAGGCTGCGAGCCTGGCTGGCAGGCACTGCACCCGGATTTAGAAGTGTTAGGGTATAAAGTTAGAGTCTTACAAGCCAAAAATACTGTGTAGGCTTAAGGCACGGCTACTGAAATATTTTGTACAAGGCAGAACAATTCTAATAGGGAAGATTTGAAGTTTGTTCATTCCCTATTGTGACAGAAAGGAGATGCAGTTGCAAACTGCCTTGGTCTGAGATGGTACAGATCTTCTGTTTGATTGAATGCTCTGAACAGCGGGGCTGAAGCTGGGAATAAAGCTACATTTTCTGCAGCTCTACGGAGCTGCCCTTTCATTTTCTTGTCTTTTCCGACATGTGCTCAGAAATGAAACATATCATTTAAGGTCAAATGGAAAATTTTGGTTTATACAGAAGTTGTTGTTGGCTTTTGACATGAAAAAAGAAAGGGTTAGTGTTTTGGCTTAATGCAAGCCATTACTTGTTTCCAATTTTTTATCTTGACAACTCATTTTCTTTTAACTAGAAGAGCGTGCTAAGAAAGGAACAATAATTATAGGGAGGGGAAGAGTAGTCTATGTTAAAATAAGTTGACTGAACTTGACCTGTGGGATTGTTTTCTGTGTCTGCTTCTGTCATGGAGTTTCTTAACAAGATACCCTGGGCACTTTTTGCATAAATGTATGCTCCTCAATTTTGGGAAGCCTGGTTTTGAGACCTTGGGTTCTAATTCATAGTGAGTACATATTATATATAGTATAATATACAACAGAATAAAATATATAATTTATAATATAAAGCTATAAAACAATATAACAAGTAATAGATAAAATTTATAGAGTGATTGGCAGGTAGATCTATGACTCTCTCTTTGATACTATTTTTTTATGGTATTAGGATACATAGTAGTTAATGGAATACTATGCCATTAAAGCAAAACAGAAAACTTCAAGAAATTATATAGCTCTTGCATTGGACACCCAAAATTATTGATTTTTAAAAGAAAATAATTGTCTTTTAGTTCTTCAGTAGAGAATGTAGATAAGAATGCCCTTTTATCCCCCTTTTTTAGGAAATAAATAATACTTGTAAAGCATTTATGCGCTATGATGTTGTAAGCTTACAAAAGCCTGTTGGGAAATTATTAATTATGCCTTCGGAGCAGGGTCTGAATGGAATTCAGTAGATTGGACATATATCAAGCAACAAGGAGAAAACAATATGGTCATTTAGTCAGCACTACTCGATTAGTGCCCTGATTGAGGTAGTGGTCCTTAGATGATGTAATTACAGATTTAACAAAATGGATAGACAAAAGCAGACCTAATTAAAGTTGCACAGTAATGCTTAATTTTGGTATTTCTACCCAATTGAGTTTATATCCTCTTCGAGAGCTCTTCCATCAAACTAAGGAGAGAAAACCTCACTTATCTGGCTGCTGTCAGTCCTTAAAAATCACAAATTTGTCCACCTAGCTCCTATATGAAGAGATCCAAGGAGTCAGGCTTCCTGTAGAAGCTGAGAGAGAGCATAGACAGAACAAGCTGGCCAGCAAAATATTCCATATCACAGATGTCATACTCAGCATATAAATGGGTATACACCAGGAAGGATCCACGATTACTGCTTGAGATCTGGGCTGGGCAACTGATCCACAGGTGGCGAGAGCAACTTGTATTGACTTACTTCATTTTTTTATATTCTTTTAGCATTATTATTGTCATTTTCATTTTCTGTTATTGTTCTATTAAAATGTCTTTAGATTTTTTAGGGGAAAAAAAAATTTTTTTCTTTCTCCTCCTTTTGTTCCTCTTCTCCTTCCCCTTCTGTGTGGGAGGGGGAGAAATGGGTGAATGGTTACATGGTCCTAGTTGCCAGCTGGGGATAAACCATGTCAAGAACATACTGGAAAGAACATCACTGTTATTGCAATGTCAGTAAAAATATGAGATTTAATGGTGACAACAAAAGAGGAATCTGACTTACAGGTAATGCCATGAATGTTAGGATTAACTGAATCAAAGACACATTTGTGATTGGTTTCCACACAAAGATTTCAGTATCTGACAGTTTCATTAGAAGATTCCATCTGGATGGCTCTGTACAATTCAAAAAAATCCTAACGTAGTTAGGAATCTGAAATGACTTTTGATGATTTTAAAAGAAAGTTGCCTGAGTACCCACTGCATGCTAATGAACTCATTATAATTATGATATGATGTTTTTTTCTTCTCACTGAATAACAGGAATTTGCTAACATAAAGCAAGATGAAAATGAATAAAAAGGAAGCGTGGGCATCAGACTGGTATTTCTCTACATAATAGTTTCTTTTTTACGCAAATGCGAGCCACTTGAATTATATTGAATTATTTAGATATTTTGCTTGCCTCACATTTGAACTTTTACACCTCTTTCTGTTCAGATTTGTTTACATGAACTGAGTTAGCTTTTCAAATAATGCATCAATGATATAATGGAATTAGTTATGTGTTGTTTCCAGCAAGTAGAGGATAATGATATGTACCCTCTATAGTGAGCACTGGTAGAGTTGGAGAAGCTTACATGATGGACTTACCCACGGTTAGAAAGGCCAACAAGAAAATTGGTGGAGGTTTCATGGCACATTTGAAAACATGCTGTTGCATGATCTGAATGTATTTGTCTTTAATTTCTTATAGGCTGTTTCCAGCTATGTAATGTTTTTCGGTCCCATGAGATGGAAATTGAGCAGTGCTTGCTGGAGTCCCTCCCTCTCGGCCAGCGGCAGCGGCTGGTGAAGCGGATGCGCTGTGACCAAATAAAGGCATATTACGAACGAGAAAAAGCTTTCCAGAAACGGGAGGGCTACGTGAAAAAACTGAAACATGGAAAGAATCACCGAGTTCGTTTTAATCTTGCTGATATGATACAGGATGCAATCGTACGTCATGATGATAAAGAAGGTACTTAGTAATGCTGAGCTACTTTTTTTCTTTTTGTATCGCTAAAATACAATTTTACATTATAGCAATCATAAAGTGACTGTCAGAATATGGAGACATGTATTTCATGCATCATATTATAGCTTGTTTCTGAAATGAATAAGGCATAGAAAATGAACCTTCAGAAACCTAATGAATTTAGACTGAGGTTAATATGAGGTTGATGTATGTATAAACTAATATATTTCAAAACAGGTAAGGACTGCGATCATCATTACATGTGGCTTCTTGTATACCTACATAAGCCATCAAATTTAACAGAAATTACTTTGAAAATTAGTTTCACAATTTTAATCAAAATCTGGCCTGGCAAAAACAACAAGATGGTGTTGGCCTAGAGTCACACCAGGTAGTGGGTTGCCTTTCTGTTTATGAAGTGATGTTTTTGTCCTTTTGAAATATGTAACCACATTTTAGAGGTTCTGTTTTTAACTTCCTAGCATTATTTAAATCCCTAGTGCAACAAACAATAATCTGAGGAATTTTGTAACTGATTCCTCAAAAGAGACCAAAACCTTGCAGTAAGGATTTCTTCAGTTTTAGAAGTTCCTGGGAATCCCCATACTGTTGTGTGAGAGGGATATAAGAAATGATGCAATGCTTTTAGCAACCCCTTTACTAAGAGATTTCATGTCAGCTCTTTATAACCACATTGGCACAAAAGTACCTGAATAAGGGAGGCTCTGAAATAGAATCACACCATGCAAATGAACTGGCAAGTTTCTCCTGATTTTTATCAGTTCGACTAGGTATGGGTTTTTTGCTCACTCCTGAATCTTCCTTTTAATGGGCCTTTGTTTGCTCTATCATTGCTTATCACTGAGGTATAGTTCTGCAGACTTAAATCTGTACAGGAAATTAATCAAAGAGCTCCTCTTTTCAAGCGAGTGGCCAAGGCATCATTTGTAAGTAAGTTACAAACAGAGTTCACAACCTTTCATTCCACTCTCCTACTGCGTAAAACTAGAGGGACTGTAAGTGAAGGTATCTCCTTCCTCCATGTTCCCATAGCTTCCAGCTGTCTATAAAAGCAAGCAGAAAACTAGATATGACTTTTAGCATTCTGTAAAAGTCAGGTACTTGAGGCTATTTTTGACATTTTTGCTGAAGAAATGTAGCTTGCTCATTGGAGTGGTGATGGGGAATCAAGAGTCTGTTGAGCTGCCCGTGCTTGGCCTGGAGCTGCACCTCAATCAGAACAGAAAGTTCACCAACTGCTGAGATGGAGTAGCACGAGAAGAAGAAAATAAGGTGAGGGAAAAACAGGGATGGCATCCTGCACTTGAATAAAATAGATTCCCAGAAGTAAGGAGTTCAAATAGCCTGAAGACACCCCCAGTAAGACTAACAAAACAATCCTGAATCTGATGCCTGTGGTCCTTTCTCAGGACTATGAAAAAGTGTGATTGTTGTCTTTAAGCAGGTTGGGGACCTGCAAGTGCCTGTCTGTTGCGATTTTAGCCAAATATTCCCAGAGCCTGTTAGCTGTGAGCTGAATAACTCTATAATAAGAAGTGTTACAATGTGAGACAATAAAAGCAAAAATATAAAAAAAATAGATTGAAGCTCATAAGCATAAAAGCTACACTCTTACTGTTGTTGCTGAGTGAAACATCCAACCATGACTTTTTAATGAATATATCTACAATAGGATTTCAAATTAGATAGACGCTTTTGTAGTAAATATCATATCTATTTACTGTGTTTGGTCATGCTTTATGGAGTATGCAAACTAGATTCCTTTCAGATAAAACTGTATGATGTGCTCTGGAAGCACACCTAGTGCCTCCAAATGGTAATGGGTTTTCAATCCATAAGGCCAGGCTAGACATAGGTTGAGGTAATCCCACTGAAACTGGTATATCTGGGGAGTTGGGCTACCTGTTCCTCTTCAGTCATCAATCAACATTCATTATTCGTATTGCACATCACTATTTACTAATGGGTATCTATAGCCACTAAGCTAATTGTGATAGATCCTTATATCCTCCACCTCACTGCAGTTTCACATCAACAATATCTATACAGCCAGAGTAGATAGAGTAAATACAGTTCTGGTGTGAAAAAGATCTGAACCTTCCCCTTCACCGGGTCCTAAGGCAGAAATCATTGCAATATAAGGCTGCAGATGCACATTTCCTAGCTCTTCAAGTGTCACATCGTCCCTGCAGCTCGCTGCTTTTAGTAAAATGGCGTGTGGGACTGAGAAAGAAGTTGTAATACAGAGTTAAGCAAACAAAGGTGAGAGACAGGCATTAGCAGCCTGTCAGTCTTCCTGTCTTCCCTGTAAATCCATGTCTGGTCTCCAAGATCTGGCTCTTACTGCACAGCGTGCTCAGTAATCAGCAGCATTCTCAGGAATGAGTATTTAAAAAATGCTTCCCTTTGGAAAAGCTGAGCATTGAACAATCATTTTTTTTAAAGAGTAGCACTACACAAGTAAGTAGCAGAGAAGTAGCTTAACATGAATTAGTAATAATAATTAATGACTTAGAATATAAACGCTTCTGTTATATGAAGATAAGTTGTTATCCATGACAAAAATGCGCTTCAGACTGATCTGAATATTGTATATTTTGGGATAAATTATGAAAGTAATCCAGGTGAGAACTCAGCAAAATCTTCCAAAAGTGAGGTTTGTTTACTAAACATTAATAATCAGCAGCAGGGTATGTTTGAGTGTCTTTCATTTTTTAGAGAGAATTTAATTTTCAGAATTGACATTTGTTTATAATGAGATATTTAATAGCAAATGTAAATGTGTTTTTTGACATCTTCAGTGCTCAAATAGCTTTAGTAGACTAAATTCTATCAGGTAACACCTTTCCTTGTGGTAATTAATTTTGTAAGCTTGAAGTGCAATGACTTTGAAGAGGTGAATTCTACTCAAGGTATATTATAATGCACGTGGCTGTGAAGAAGCCTGATGTTTAGGTTGCATGGCCAGACTGTGGTGTCCAAGAAGAGGACTGTGCAGCCTGGATGCTTTAAATTAAATAACTGGTTAGGTGTAGGTGGAGTCAATTTTGTGATAGAAATGTAAATGGTTTGCACTGGTTTTGTGATCCTGGTATTCAATGTGCTTATAAGTCCTCAAGCTTCACAGCTTTCAGAGGGTGGGTTTTTTTAAAATGAAACTGAAAATCTCAAGGCTAAAATTCTGGGATTAATATAGTTTTCTACCAGTTTTACTCTTGGAAGAGGGTACACATCAGCAGAATTATAAAGAATAGACTCATCCAGAGAGAATTGCAGCTGGGTCTATTTTCTTCAATTTTATATGTATTCAGGGGTGTTTGCACAAACAAAGTCTATTTGACTATCTTGTCCTCCTCTGAGAGTGTTCAGCAAAATCCTGTTTGTTGATGAATCTGGGAGCCGTTTTACTTGGTTTGAGGTCTGGTTATAAAAAATTTCTGTCAGTTACATACTGATTAAGTTGAAAATATGGATACATTGCATGGAGCTCATGGAAGAGCAACAAAACCAGGAGGGATTATGGAGAGTGATTAAAAAGGAGAAGGTGAAGACCTGTGAGAGTAATAAAGTAATGCTCACATATGAACACATGGGAATGCAGCTGGTAATAATTCAGCAAGGAAGAACACCCATTCTATAGGCATAAAAGGCAGCTAGAGAGGGATGCTTTACAGTTCTATGTAGGGACTATGAAAGTATAGTACAAAACCTAGAAAGAGGATACATGAGTAGAATAGGCTTGAAGCGGCTTCCCAAGTCCAGGGACTCATTTCTTATGGAATATCATAAACTATATAGACAGGACAGCACATTTGGAAATGGTGAGAAGTAGTTTGGTTTGGTAGGTGAAATAATTTGGATAACCTGGATATATATAAAAATGAATTTATAATGTGGCTAGTGCAGAGACATTTCACACTTGGGTCTGATCTGAATTTCACTCTTAAGAATTCATTGTCTTTGTTATTCATGAAGAATGCCATATATCTTCTACAAAATTACTATAGCAGCTGCTACAGGGCACAAAATGCATCTCTGATGCTGCATGCTAATAGGTATGATCATTAGTTGGCATTAAAATTCATTTTAAAATGGGCTTCTAGAAATTTTTAACAGTGACCTGTTTTGTCTAAAGTTTAGAAATGAAATATATGCTCATTATATTTTTCACAAAGGTAAGACTCTGTAAAATGTTGTGTCTTTGTTCTGTTTAGAGGCATTTTAAAATTTGTTTCTAAATGAAATATGATCTTTTATCTCATCCAGGGAGACTGAAGGAAAATCCTCCTTCTCTTTCTCCCTTCAGCTTCCTGCAGTTTCTCTTTTTTTAAAGTAATATGCTCTTTTGTGCTGTTGGTGGGGCACATTCACCTACACTACTAACACTGAGCATTTTGAGAGATTTTGCAACTCTTGTTTCAGTGATGACACGTACAGAAGCAGAAGCTGGTGAACAAGCAAGTGCACTGTGTTTTCTGACACTGGTTTTGTAGATCTTGACTGCTGTCAAGGAAATACCTGAGGTTCATTTGCCTTTAAATCCTAGGTAGATTTTTTTTGGTGAAATGTTAAATCCCTATTAATAATGGACAGCCGGGTATTTGTCCAGATGACATCAGTCATATAATTTTACTGCAAACTGGGAGGTGTAGCCAAGCAGGCTTCTGTGTCCCATTCCTTCCCACTGTGCAATGAGTTGGCTTCAATCTACACTTAGCATTAGCGTGCACTCAGATTCTCTTCTCTGATACATATTCCAGTACGTGCTGAGCCTGCATATCAGCTTAGGCTCATGTACAAGCAATTAGAAAATGAACTGAGCAATCAGGAAATAAACTGAGTTCCTGCTTCAAATGCAAGGTAGTCATGCCAAACGGATCTCAGTATTTTGGCCTCTTGGGAATAAGGAATATGCATCCTTCCTGAAGCAATAGTGGAGTTTTTGTCACTGACAGCAATGGGAAACAATTCCTGCTTTGAAAGCCGTGATTTTTTGAGTTGGAACTGATGGACAAACTTGCCATAATGAAAACAGTAGCTCAAAGTGAATGTGACAGTCCTGTACCTAGCAGTACCTGAAATCTAACAGAGGGGGGAAAATTAAAGCACTGGGTTTAGTTTCAGTCATCTTTTGGTATAGTCTGTAAACCCAGCCTTTCAGAAATCATGCAACATTACCCAAACCATAGGGCTGTCAGAAATTCTGTCTATCTGGTATCTTTTGTTATGAAAATGCTATGCTGTCATAGAGCCTGCCATGCTGCCAGGGTGTGGAAGGTCAGGGTAGGAAGTCCAGAGAGCTGTCAACTCAGGTTGGAGACAAAAGAGGTAGTCCCTTGAAAATCAGCATTTCAAAAGGGAAATGCAGATTCCCTAAATCTAATTAAAGCCCATTTCATCCCTTTGATGGGCAATATGCTGATTGTGGGGCAGCATTGTGATGCTAAATAGCCACAATGCCGAAGGTAGTGAGCGTTTGCACGAATGCTGCATCTGTAATAATGGTTCTTGGTCTCTTCCGAGGTTGAGCCCGACTCTTGTGTTTTACTCAGTCCTACTCAACTTTGCCTCGGCTTCTCCCTAACCCTGCAGAGTGACTGGTGTGGTCCTTTGCCTTTAGCAGTAGGATGCTGTGACTGGGGACAGCGTGACTCTCCTTTCCCTCACCAGGGGATGTCTGAAAAGTGGTTTTTAAAAGCAGAAGATACCAATATCCTACTTTTAGTCTATTGTCCATTGCCAAGAGAAGCCTCCCAGCTTCTGGTCCTAGCACCAGCACTTTGGCTGCACCATATAGTTGTTTAGTGAGGGGAAAAAATCCCATCTCACTTTCCCCATGTGATACCAGTATCTCTAGCCATTTGAAAGATTAATGTTATTGTGAGATTTGGTAGTATCATGATATTTGGGATGATTGAAGTAATCAATATTAACGGGTGGTTTTAGCATTACTAGTTATTTTTTGTGGGCACTGTATAATGTACAATATTAGAACAAATTTCAGTGACATTAATTAAATGGGTGTGTTAGAAAGGATAAGGGGGGGGTACAGATGGGGCTGGTCCTGGATTATAATTTGCATCCTAACAACTTTGGGTTATGAAAGGGGCCCAGGGGAAAGAAAAGCAAAATCTGTTCAAAAGAAGAATGTATCTTTGGGTGGCAGATGAGCTGACCATTAACTTTCAATAGTTAGGAGGATGTGTCAAAGGTATTATAATAACCATTCACATTAACAGAAAAAATATAAAAATAATTTGAAACAGAACACTGAGACTGAAACTGAGCTAAGTAAAGCAGATTTTTTATTATGTCCTTGCATTGTTTCCAGATCTCATACCTGACTTCTTATTTTTGCATCTTATTACCATAGACTTGTTTATGCTTTACTCTTCTATCTTTTCCCAGTACAAACAGCTTGGTTGGTTACAGACAAAGTTTTCTGGAAAACAGTGGGTTGCACTGCCTGTGTCTGGCAAAACACATCAGGGCAAACTTACTGATCCTCAGAGATCAAGTTTAAGAGTTGCCAACAGTTTTTTTGACAAGCTGGAAGAGACAGAAAGTGGGCAGCAATGACAGGTTTGTGAACTTAAAACTGCATTAGGTGAAGCCTGTTGTTAGATTGCAGGAATCTGGAGAAAGAGGCAGAGGAATGAAGAGCTCTAAGAGTGTGCAACATAGACTCTTTATCGCAAGCATTTTGATAGTTAAGGGTGGGAATATAGTCAAGTTAACCTGTCAGCCCTTGGGATTCTGACTTTCAACCTACCTTTTTAGGTGTTCAGTGACACCTCCTCTTCTCAAACTGATTGCAGAGAACTTTTCAGATTTTACCTGTTTCATGTGCTAGGATGAGTGGTTAGAAAGCAAGGCTCTGAGCGCCGCCAAATTCACCAAAGCCTTGGATGAGCATTGCTTTTTTTTGTGTATCAGTAGTTCAGAGGCGTCTTTGCTACTAGACAAGACTGAAAGATAGATAAAATATTTTTTTGCTAAAGACAGAGAATTGCAGTAGTAGAACAGTAGAACAGAAAGCTAAAGTAATAAAACACATGAATATGCGAAAATAGGAGAGAGGTGAAAAATCGTGTAACATTAGGCCAAGTTGAGCCTTTATTATTAAGTCAGAGTTTTCACAAATTAGGCAAAAACCCATCCATCTTGAGTTTAAAAAAAAAAAAAGGTGACAAAAAAAAGTTCAGAACAATCTTCTATGCCACCCCAAATTAAAACAACCCGCTGTTGTTTGCTTCCACCTTTAAAAATCTTCCTGCCTTTTTTCTTATGATCAATATTTAATTTCAGCTTCTTTCAGTCCTGTCTCCTCCCAAAGGTACTTTAATTAGCATTTCTTTTGTATCCTATCTCCCAGCCACAGATTTCTGAAAGGACAGGAGTAAAATTCTGTAAGTGATATGTTGAAAAATATTAAATGCATGGGATATTTTAATATGTATATAACCTTGTTATACCTGTATTATACAAAGAGCATAAAGGCCAAAAATGCAAACATGGTTGGTAAATCAGGATTAGATTGTGTTATCCAAGTAGCTTTTCTCAGTTCTCTGTCTGCTTTTGATTTTACACTCTCTTTTGGGAAATGTTCTCACTTTCATCAATAAACTCTACATGCATCGTTCCAACCTTAAGCAGGATAAAATGGCAAACAGTTGTAATGTGTTTAGTATGCACATTTAAATCTTCATGAAAAAAGAAATGTTGGGTCAAAACATATATTACTAGGAAATGAGACCAATTACACCATTTAGTAATGTACTGCATAGTGAAATCACAAACAGGGATGAAAAAAATCAAATTAATCTAATCTGTGTTTGAGAAATTTAAAATACAGCATAATCAAGAACATTCAAAACTGAGCTACAGGACAGCTAAAATGTGTTTGAGGGATTATATACACTGTATTTCCTTACTGGAACATACCTGGTCCTTTTTAAAGTTTAAAACACAAATAATTTTCTCAAATTTTATAATGCTTTGTTTCAGTATTTATATTTATTAATATTTATTTAATATTTTTAAATTTTAGATTACTACTACTCTCACTCTAAATTTTATCTAAACTTTTTATTTTTCTACTGGGAACGCATGTGAAATTCCCTATATATGTAATAACAGGGAAGTTCCCCATACAGAGATATATACAGTTAGTTTCCTTTGAATCAGAGGAGAAATCTGTATATTAATCTGTTTAATGTACAGATCTACATTTGGCTACATAATCTAAAGGTGGCTATTGGTAAACGTTGATTTACTAGGAACTATTGTAGAAGAAATCGCAATACATATATATGATAATTTATACAATTTAATATTTATTGCCTAAATCATAAGAGACGTGAACACTAGATACTGAATAGTGAGTAAAGAGACTATTCAGACCATATGAAATTAATGAAGTACACAAAATTTTGCCCAATCGGGGCTCTTGGAAAGAAAGAAAAATGTAAACTTTAAATGAATACATCCACAAGACAGACAAACACACGCATTCTCTGTTGGGAACTCGTATGTCTGTAACTTTGGAGGACACAGCTGTCAGACATGCTGCTGGTGATTTAATCAGCTCTGTGTATGGAAAAATAAAGCATCCGTCAGCCATCTTAACCCACCCATTGATGAAGAAGCTGTTCCAAAGGCCCAGAAGGCAGAGGCACGTCTCAAACCAGAGCAAGCCTTCAGTGCTATAGGTTCCGCGTGGCCGTTAACCTTGTTTAGCTCCGTGTGTGCTGAATTGGGCAACACGAGGCATCTTTTTGTTATGACGCAGGGAAACATAATGCCTTTAGTTATTGGGTAACAGATGTTAAGTAATTAAAGCAGCCCATTTCAAAAGCAATCATAAAATCACAGGGAGATGAAATTTGAATACATTTGAATTCCTACAGGATTCCATATGTGCTTTTGGGCTTGTTTTTTTGTCCATGTGTTTACATTTTTAACAATTTGGTAAAGCTGAGATGAGAACTGAATGTTAAACTAGTTTTTGTTGATAAAAACATGAATGATTCCTAATATACAACACTTATTTAATTGGAAAAAGTAAAACTCATAGAAAAAGGTTTAACATAGCAAAAAAAAATGAAGCATAGGCTTGTTGGTGAAGATTTTATCTAGCCCTTTTTTTTCCCCCTGTGGACTGCCGAACCCCAGGAGTGCCTCTGTTCCCTGGCTACTTTTCTCTTAGCCCTGAAATCTCGCTAGGTTTTTCAGCTGCAGTTTTTGTTTCTGCACATGCCCAGAGCTACCCTGATTTGAACAGCTGTCCTCTGCCTGAACCAAGAGGGAATGAAAGACAAAGCATCCTTCCATTTTGGGTGTCCCCCTAGTAGGGGCATTCATACCAAATGTAATTAATCTCCCTTATCAAATGGAGTTGTAGCTTCCTCCTTTTCTTCCTGAAACTGAGGTTGGAGCTGTCAGCCCCTCATTTTTGCTAGCCTAGAAGATGTGGCTGTGGGTAGCTCTGAGTGCTTTTTTCGGTCTGTGCATTTCTCCTGCTGCCTCTTTTCGCTCTGCTGCCCCAGCTCCACATGTCAAATCTCTGGAGCACCATCCAGCCTGGCATGGCTTTCTCCTGGGGAAGGGACCCGAGAGGCAAATTGAATCTAGGTGGTCTTGCTTATAATATAACGGGAGAATATACTATTTGCAGCCCAATTTCA
>JAOXNG010000001.1:153209376-153220293 GCA_028566535.1 Scolopax minor | reverse complement strand
AGGTACCTTCCAACCCCATATCATTCTGTGACTGTATAATTATCAGTATCTATAATTGATCTGGCATGAGTCCTTAGAATCTTTGTCTTACACTCAGCCAGTGAGGAGTGTGGAACTGGACAATTCCTTTCTACTCTTGTTATCATCAGGTAGGGCTTTAATATCTGTTTCTTTCTGAACTTGAATGTTGTCTGTCTTGAGTATTATGTGTATTTATGTGCACACAGTATAACATAAATATATAGACATATAAAATATTTACTTTAGTACAGTTAATGCACTAGCTTTTTGCCAGCTGGTGTGCCTTCTCTAGATGAATTTTTAGTTCCTGTATCAGAAATTTTTGTGTCCTGCACTCTCTTTTATTTTTCCAATTTTTTGAACTGTTACAGTGTCCCATCTCAACTTGCCTGGAGGCAGATACTGCCTGTTTAGTAATTCTGACAGATAGGCAAAGTGCTAGGGTTTTTTCTTAAAATGTAAGTAGTTTTTCAAGACAGCATTGAAGGCTGGAGAAATTAGATATCAAATGTTAACTCCTTAAGCTTTCGTATCTCCTGATTTGGATGAAACTTTGCAAGATATAGCCAATTTCAGCGCCAGTTCCACTAGCTGGTTAGGTTGAAGCATATCATTTCAAGTCAGCTCCTGCTAGATCCAGAGCAATTGGCACAGATTTCCTTTCCACACACCGCCACGCTTGTGAAGAACAAAGACTTTGTTTGATTTTGCTTGAAAACTCCAGCTGTCTTGGTATGAATTGTGATGTTCCCATTTATTTTTTTTCCAGGTAACATCATTACTAAGACGTGTTTTGCCCGAGGTGACCCCCAGTCGCCTGGCTAGTATTATAGGAGTGAAGTCTCTTCCACCAGCAGATATAAGTGATATCATTCACTCAACAGAAAAAGGAGATTGGAATAAACTTGGTATCTTAGACATGTTTTTGGGATGCATTGCCAAAGCTCTCACTGTACAGCTAAAAGCCAAAGGAACTACTATAACAGGGACAGCTGGCACTACTGCAGGCAAAGGGGTTACTACAGTCACACTTCCAATGATCTTCAATTCCAGGTTTGTATAAAAAGTTTATATATTCTCAAGCTAAAGGCAGAAAATAATTGCATGCTTTGAAGTCAGTTATGTTGTCTTTTATAATATTAATTTCATAAATGGGAAAAATTGTACAACACTTTGACAGTATGAATCATAAGTTATTAGTGATTTTAATCTAACAAAAAAAACCAACCAACCAAACAGAAAAAAAAAACCAAAAGCCCCGCAACTTACAACATGCTGAATATGTGCACAGTTTCTTTGTGGTGGTGTATTTTGACAAACAGTAACTAATTACTTGAGTTGATTTCATGTATTACCATATGTCCTTTGCAGCTACATTCGGCGAGGTGAAAGCCATTGGTGGATGAAGGGTTCAACACCTACACAGATTTCAGAGATCATTATTAAACTCATTAAAGACATGGCAGCAGTAAGTTTCTATCTTTCAAGTGTGTGTGAAATATTCAAATACGAAGGGTACGTTTTTCCATTATTTTCTGTTAGAGTTAGTATTGGATGGAGCTGTTAGGTGTGAGTTGGTCTCAAGAAGAAAAAATTGTAGCCTTCCTGGTAGAGTCCAGGCCTAGGAGCAGTAGGAGCTGAGTTCTGAGCTCTGATTCTGCTAAACAGAACTCCAGTTTTGAAACAAGCTTTTAAATAAGTCACTAGTGCCAGATATTTAAGTAATAAACAATAACTGTCATTTTCTACATTATTAGCTTAGAAGGCTAGTTTAAGTCTTGAGAGCTCAGAACTCCACTTGAAAAGTAAAAAAGTGTTTGTAGAGTAAGATAATAAAGTTGTCTTCATATAACTGGGGGTAGTTTTTATATGTAGAGTTTCTGGTTAAAACTGCATGTTAAGATTTGACTTATTTCAGTCTTACTGAAACCTACTTTTGTAGTGGTTTACAACTTTAACCATCTGGACTGAAATTTTCCATAGTTGTCTCTGCTTCAGGCAATTTTTTTGGCAGAAGAATTTGATGAAAAGTGGTTCAGCTATTTCCCCAAAGCAGTACTGGGGAGAGGAGGAAAGGGTTTTGTGTATATTTGCAGGAAAGGAGTTTAGTTGTGGGTGTTGTTTTTGTTTTCTTCAATTCTTTACCTGTTTCGGTGAGGCGCTCTAAATGACCCAGACTTTCCTCTGTGGTTACTCTTTGAAAGCTGCGTTGCAGTATGCTCAGCTTTGGAGTGCTATTTTCCAAACCATTCATTGTGCTTTGATTAAGGAGATCCCTTTCCCAAAGCTGCTGCTGTTGGATGGGAATTCTCTGCAAATCGCTACTGTTGGTTCTGACCACAAGAGTTCAGAATCTCACAGTTTATCTTAAGATTTACAATTACAGTGTGTCTCATCCCTCAGCAGTACTGGTCCATGTATAAAATGATCCTTTAGTCTTTGCTTCAGTTGCTCCTGTGCACTGTCAATAAATGAACCTTTTCATCTTCCCATAATTTATCATTTCCCTTTCCAAAAAGAAAATTCCTCCCCCACACAGTCACTAATTATCTCCATGCACTTTCCAGAAGGTAAGTGGGTTGATGACCTCCTTTCTGCTTCCGTTTCTTCTGTGCTGTGCTTTGCTTTGCCTTGCAGAAGCATCAGCTGGCTGTTTTTCCCATCTTTCAGAGGGCCACCAACTAGACTTCTTTTGCATTCTCTTTGCACTGAGGGGTGCCAGAAAGCTGGGTTTTCCTTTCCTCAGGGCTCATGGGATACAGAAGAGGAAGGCTGACAAATACATCTGGCAAGGATACGCCTACCTCACCATTGCTCAAAACAACATTGACTCAAATTTGCATAAAGTATATTTAAAGCAGCATCTTATTCAATTCAGATGGACTTAAGAGTCAATGCAAACATTTAACAGAGTTCTAATTACCAGTCTCCTGCCTACATCATCCATTCATCTGAATCAAAATAAATCTGATGGACTGTAATAAAACACTTGGCAGCACGTTTGTGTTGCAACAACTTACTGTTTGGTTCCACTGATGTTCTTTAAGTGAAAATTGATACTGTTCCATTGGATACTTTCACAAGGCACAATTAATTCATATCCCTCAAGATTTAAAAAAAAAAAAAAAAAAGTATAAAAAATTAACCTAGAGAAAGAAAGAGAAAGAAAGTGCAACAAAAATCTGAAAAGTTCGATTTCACTCAGATTACAGTGAATTTAAATAGTATCTTGGTTCTGATTTCAGTATGCTACACCTTCAGTATCTTAAGAATTGGGTTTCAAATTAAACCCTAAGGAAGAAGAACATAAATAAAAGAGGTAAATGTACTTTTGAGGGAGAAAGAATGAGGGTGTATTCCTTGCTTGAAACAAAGTATATCACACAAAAACTAGCACACACACAGAACAAAATGAGGCTGAGGTCCAAATCCCATTCTTTGCTATTGTTGCAAACAGCAATCATGACTTTTCCTTCTCTCCTGTGGTTTTTAGTGGATTTGATCTTCATACTAGCAGTCTTGAGCTAGTCACATGCTGAGAAAATATATAGATCTGATGATTTGGGGATTTTTTTTGGCATAAATACAGAAGCATTTCAGGTGTTTTTACAAGACTGGACTCAGTGGCAGTCCTTGTAAATTCAAACTCCTAAGATTTTCTTCACGTCTTCAAGCAACATGTTAAGGATTTCAACCTGATGTTTCTTTACAAAATATTGCAAAATGACTGTAATGTAAACGCTGAACCTTATGGATACATAGAATTTCACATTACTCTTTTTTCTGGATAAAATCCTCCAAGCAGAAGTTAACTAACTGGAGCACAATTAGTGCTACCTTCAAAAAACCCTCAGGCAAGACAATGCATATCACAAGATGTATTGATTTTGAGTTAAAGTCTACTTTAGAGTCTACTCTACTACCACAGAGAACATGAATCTCAGACAAGGAGTACAGCAGGTCATTCTGTCCTGGTACAAAGAGATCAGAAACTTCAACATCCCCAGCTAGGGTACATAAACTCTGCTTTAGATAAAATGAGATGACTTTCAGTGTAAAGTGAACATAATGAATCTATGCCTTCTAAAACAACTGAGGTGAATTTTTGCACAGTAAGCCCTCAAGGGATAACCTTTCCTTCACACAGTTTCTACAGGGTAAAACACAGCCTGCTTTCCTTTATCAAAGTTCACTATTGTCTTTAAAATGGATTTTAAAGTTGTTTTACACAAGCAAGGTCATTATAGAGTGGACACCATTCCTGACATTTCCATTGAAGCATGCTTCAGAATAAAGAAAGGAATGAGGATTTTGTACATAAAAAAAAAAAAAATTGAAAAAGGAAAAATACTCTTTTGGTTGTTCAAGACTCTTCTCTTTGATTCTTGGCCAGCTCTGGACCATAATAACATTATTTCAAAGTATTATGCTGGAATTTTTCCTGGAATCTTACTAAACAAATACCTGCACTGATGGACTGCAACTTCCTGGCTTCTGAGTGCAACCTTGTCCATCATACTGGAGACTAGATTTCAGAGTATTCATTAATATTTGTGAAAATTCTGAAAGGGAAAAATAGTATACCTATAACCAGCCAAAAAATAACTTTAAGTTGAAGGATTCTGTATTTTGTAGCCAACTCAATGAAATTTTTGATGCAGTTTTCAAATTCTGAATGGTCTTTCTCTCCGATTTCTGTTGAGAAACTCAATACACAGTAACTCTAATCATTTAATAATTACCTTACTCCCAAATATTTGGAGTCTCTGTCTTGGGATTTGCTTTTGTTTGCTTCACTCTCCAGTAGCTTAAGTGAATACGGGCCCCTAACCCATACTTCACTTCGTAATGTCCTTGATGCTTAGTGAAGTGCTGATTATCACCCCATTCCATTAGTTAAATACATGTCTCCAGTGTTATTCTAAGCAGATTTTTAATTGATGACTTATTTATTCCATCTGCTGAATAAATGGCTAGCATGAGATTACAGCAGTTCTATGGCAGAATCTTAGTTATGATAATAGCAAAAAATTGAAACTACTTCCCTGATTTATATGTTTCTATTTCTAATCTTTCAAACATCCAATTGAATGTTTAGACAGAGTCACTGCTACCAATTAGACTAACATTTAAGCCTACAGTGGACCATACTAGCAAAGATGGGGGTCTTCAATTTATCCATTATAATCTAAAAACTGTCTTTAAGTATGTGGTGTATCTTTTTTTCAAAGGTTTGAAACTTGGCTAAGTTTTGACAGATTTCCGAACAGACATAGGAATATTCTTAGGCCACGAAATTCATCCTCTACCTAATACAAAGTCTTTGAATCCTACAATCCTACTGACACTTAAAATGGTCAAGCAGTATATTTTCCCACACCCTGATCCCAAAAGTGCTTCATTGTTGGTTGGTTTATTTTTCTGCCTAATTAAAAAAAGAAATAAAGAATCATAAGCACTCACAGGCAGCAATCCTAGCAAACTGCCTAACAAAAATCACACAGCAAGGTAAGCATGCAATTTTCCAACCTAGTGAAGTCACATTTACCATTATGAGCAATTGAAAACTGTGTCTTATAAGTGGAGATGTAGGCCATCTTACTGAGTGGTCAAGACTGCTGATAGTGGTGTAATCACGTATTTCATGTGTTCTGCCTAGTGTTTTGGTGTGTTTACTGAATAAACACCTTAGATATTAAAATAATACTTGGGAATTTCACTGTGTTTCAAGCAATGGTGTGAGACTGATGGTCCAAAATAATACTGATTTTGATACAACCTATCAGGTGATCCTCTAGTTTCTTATTATATGAGTTTGTCTCACTGTGGATGAGCACATGCTACGGACCATATCCAGTGAAAATGGAGTGGGAATCTGAAAAATGTCTGCAGGTGGAAGGAAATTGGAGGAAGAGTGTGGGGAGGCCTTAGTTAAAAAGAACTGAGGAATGAATGTCAAGAAGGAAAAAAGAACACCATTGCCCACAGAAAGGGATAAAAGCACCAATAAAAGGGTAGAAGAAAACAAATTGGGAAGATACATGTAATGAGCTGGAAGTCTCAGATATAGGAAACAGAGAAAAAGGGGCCTGAGGCTTAAGAAATGATGGGGGGGTGTGAATAAAAGATGGATGGTCACCCAGTCCCTAAGGACAGCTTTGAAAAGAGAGGAGTGGAGAAATGTTGGGTTTTGGCAGGGAAGAAAAGCGAAGGACTGAAGGACCTTACTGCTGGGGGTATGTGCAAATCAGATGATGCATATTCATTGCTGTGCAAAGTAGCACATCAGGATATTTGCATAAAATCTCCAGCTTCCTGAATTTATTTACAACTTCAGCAGATATCTCTCTGATGGTAAAGAAAAGGGAATAAATGATCTGAGGTAGTGGCACTGGGACTTGGATATAACTCAGGAGTTCAAAGCTCAGCCAGAGCCAGCAGCTTATCCTTTGCCGTTGCTGGCACAGATCTAGTGCCCGGTGCGTTGCTTCGGAGGCAAATATCTGACCATACAGGAGAGGAGGACACCTTCCAGGAGCACTGATTCTGCTCCCAGCTAATTCAGTAGCAGTAAAACTATCATGGCTTGAAAGCAGTTTGGAGCTGCCTGTGCAGCCTCAAATGCAAAGGCAGATTTTTGTGGAATCTCTATCACTCTTTCATGCCCCGTATTTACTACTCTGTCACTGCAGAGGCGACAGGCCTCACAGTCTGTCAGCCGGCCAACACCGGTGCTCCTAAGCCTGTAGTTTATGAAACTGAGCGTTGGGCTTTCTTAGCTAACATTTAATGTTTGGTAAAACTTGGCTCATTTTTTGGCAGAGTGAAATTGTATTTGAAGGCTTCATAGTGTGCCTATTACAGTACATTTATTTATGCTGCCTTTTTTTGTCCCCTTCCAGCTTTTTTATTTTTAGTGTCACACTCTGTGTTACATGAGCTTTAAAGAGCTGTTCAACTCCAGTGCTCCCGTGTCCAGTCAGTGTTTTGTCTGTTCATCTGTGCATGTTTTTCTATCTCTTTAGATCATAAGTGTTGCTCCAATTAATGTGAATTGCACTTCATTTCTTTGTAATATTTCATCTCAGTACTCACTCAGTTTCACTGTAGGGAGGCTGCTTTTTTTTTTTCTACTTGATATTTTTGAAAAAAAACCCATAGTATAGTTGTGATGGTCTGCCTCCACATCTGATCATGCATTCTGTCTTGATTGATTCTGATGGAGAAAAAATGGTCTTTTTTTCTAAAAGCCATAGGTGACCTTTCCTGCATTACACAAAATCACAGAATGTTTTGAGGTTTGAAGGAATCTCTGGAGGTCATCTAGTCCAGCTCCCCTGGTCAAGTAGGTCCACCCAGAGCAGGCTGCCCAGGACCACGTCCAAATGGCTTTTGAGTGTCTCCAAGGATGGAGACTCCAAAATCTCACTGAGCAACCTGTGCCAGTGTCAGGTCATCCTCACAGTGTAAGTGTTTCCTGATGTTCAGGCAGAACGTTCTTTGTTTCAATTTGTGCCCATTGTCTCTGGTCCTGTTACAGGGCACCACTGAAAAGAGTCTAGCTGTGTCCTCTTTCCACCTTCCCTTCAGGTATTTACACACATGGATGAGATTTCTCTGAACCTTCTTTTCTTCAGGTTGACGAGTCCCAGCTCTCTCATATATCCCATCTTTTCCTCATGTGAGGTGCTCCAGCCCTTTCATCATCTTAGTGGCCTTATGTTGGACTCTTTCTAGTGTATTCATGTCTCTTTTGCA
The DNA here is from genome assembly GCA_028566535.1 of Scolopax minor. NCBI lineage: Eukaryota > Metazoa > Chordata > Aves > Charadriiformes > Scolopacidae > Scolopax > Scolopax minor. Next base: position 153,212,514 of record JAOXNG010000001.1, on the reverse strand, counting down.
CTGAAGAGGCCAGAACTGTGCATGGTTCTCCATGTGTGGCCTCATCAGCATTTAGATCTCCTCTCTCGACCTGCTAGCATGTCTCCTCCTAATGCATCTCAGGATACTTTTGACCTTCTTTGTGGCCAAATCACATTGCTGGCTCATGTTCAACTTGGTGTCTACTAGAACCCCCAGATCCTTTTTTACAAAATTCCTTTCCAGCCAGCCCCCAGCATGTACTGGTTCCTGGAGTTGTTCCTTCCCAAGTACAGAACTTTGCACTTGTTGTTGAACTTTATGAGGCTCCTGTCAGCCCATTTCTCTAGCTTGTCAAGGCCCCTTTGTATGGTCCCTCCCAGTTTGGTGCCAGCTGCAAATTCTCCCAGTTTGGTGTCAGCTGCAAACTTGCTGAGGGTGCACTCTGCCCTGCCGTCCAGGACATTAATGAAGGTGTTGAACAGGACTGGATCCCATACTGATCCCTGGGCTACACTGCTAGTTACTGACCTCCACCTAGACTTCTTGCTACTGATAATTATCCTGTGGTCCCAGACATTGAGCCATTTTTCAATCCACCTGTGTGGTGAATTGGTAGCTCCTTACCTGAGTTTCTGGCAAGCATCACATCAGAACAACCTGAGAATGTAGTTTTGCAGCTATTTTGAAGAATTCCTTAATAGTATAAGGTGCAGTCTAGAAAAAAGCACAGAAATAGGTATTTGAAAAAATACTGCAGACTGATATGAGGTGGGAACTGGGACTGAATGCTGAATGAGTGGGAATAGGTAAAGCATGTGAAGGGTCTTTGAAAATGAGGACAAGCAGCTTCTGGTTGGTGAAAAATCTTCTGGCTTTTTCATTTGTATGAATAGGCAAAGTCAACACTGGAAAATAAGAATCAAAATATATATTGTCATTTTATTTTTATGGTTTGCAATATTTCATTAGATACTGCAGTTTCCCTTAAAAATATAATTCATTTGTAGCTCTACATTGAAATACATTGAAATAGTAATTTGCTGTAATTATTCTACAAATATTTCTACTATCAGGCAGAGTTCAAATGATCTGGCAATTAGATTTTAAAATACTCCTTCTAAAACATAACTAAATAAGGTTAAAACTAACAGAAATTGACTTCCGTATCCAAAAGCAGGTAACTGAAATTAGCAGTGACCTGAATACCTTAGTCTTGGTGATGTGCATCAAGGATTTCCATCAGGAGTTATTTTTTTGGCAGCAGGAAGCATTGACATTGCAGCATGGAAGGGACTTCGTGTGGCATAAATCCAGAACTTTGGTAACCCAAAAAGCTGTCTTTTGTTACTAAACTGAAAATGCATTTAAGACTCCCTCTACCCCCACCTTTGGTAGAATAATTACCACTTTTCAGAATGGCTGTAACAAGATTATGCAACTGCTGATGATGTAGTCAGCTCAACAACTAAGTATGCTCCATTATTTTTCACAATGTAAAAACATGAATATATGTGTTGAGGGTTCTCAGTTGAAATCAGGGCTAATTGAATTTGGAAATAAACCTGTTAACGCTTCCTCCCTGCTTCCACAGTTAGCTGAATTTTTTGCTGTTTCTGTCAGAATGGAAAGTGAGCATTGGAAAGCTGAGGAGAGGAAGAGCTTTTTATTTGTATGGAAATTTGTAGCAATATTTTCCTGTTTTTCTGTGATTAGAAGTTTGGGGTTATTTTTTGCATTTAATTGATTCTTCCTTTTCATGGTATTTTGTAGTAAGTTGCCTGTGTACTTAATCTACATTGAATTTCATTATTTTTATTGCACTGATTTCCCTTTTTTAGACTTTATTTTTATTTATTTATTTATTTATTTAATGCCAAATTACTACCCTTTCCTTTAGGTGCCTTCCAATTCAGGTCCCATTTATCTATAACTCTCTTTCTCTGCTGAATCCTTTCTTTTCTGCACAGCTTATTTTCCCCGTGTGTTCATCCTGGCCTCCCGTGTTCGTTAAATTTACATTATGAATTCTATATTAGCATATATCCAAAAGTGCAAACAGCTCTCTCATTTACTTGAGCTCTATATTCACATTCTAGCTGTATTTTTTGCTCCTTGTGCAGTTTCTTACTCCTTTCTGACCAACCAGTTTGTCAGGGTAGACGTGCTAGTCTTTGATGGAGAACTATCTCTAGAGATTTTGGTGCAGCAATAGAAGAGCTGGCTAAAAACAGTTGCTTGCAGCATTCTTGCAGGAATTGAAAAATTTGTTTTGGATATTTTAATTATATGATACTATACCCTATTCTACCCTATTTTAATTGCTACCATTACTAATATGTTCAATGGATTTGGTAAACATAAAATAAATGTGCCGATTCCTACTGCTGACAGAACAAATTTACTTCCATGATGGCTGTGAGTCAGATCACTTTGGCCGTGATGGTACACAGTTGCAGAATTAATTAGGCCTAAAGACATATTTGTGATCTATGTCATGACAGGTACCTTCCAAGTGTTAAGTCATGCATTAATTTTCTGTCTTCTTTTCCAAATTAATTGATGAAAAGGTTTAGATTAGAGCTGGAGCAGGAAACTGGCCCACAAACCCAGGAGATCGTCCCTAGCCCTGTATTCTTAGCACCTTTTGAGTTTCACCCAATACTGAAGAAGTTAAGAAAAGGTCTTTCATAACAACATCAGGCTCTGTTACAGAGAAACAATGAGAAAATAATGGAAATATTCCCTGGCCGTGCAGGTACACCAGAGGCTCAATTCAGGGCTGCACAGACGACCAGGCAGCAAGAAAGACCAACCACCTTTCCTTGAGCACACAGCAAAACTACAGTAATTAAAGGGTATTTTTGCAAACAGTGGGTTCTTGGGTCGTCTTTCACAATTTCTGCATTGAGTATTATCTCACTTTGTAACTATATGGGAAGGCTATAAGGGTATTTTCTATAAGAAAATAAAGCCTTTGAATTAAACACCAAGTTTCTCCTCAGCAATTTCCCAAAGATATGAAAGAGGTTACTTAATTCCGCAGCAGGTACAACTAGGTTAGCTGAAGGTAAAGACTGATCCAACAACTCTTTACAGTTTGTTTCTTTATTCAGTAAACATCTAGTTACAAGTTTCACAAATTAAAAAAGTGGGGGAGCTGATTGAAGAGGGGTCAGG